>JASFAT010000383.1:0-324744 GCA_031353405.1 Baronia brevicornis
TTCGCCTCCGATCCGTCCTTGTGCGGACGTACTTCGAAAACGCTCTTGCGCCCTCCTCTCGGAGGGGAAGCAGCCAGTGTTTTTCGACATTTTGTGCCAATCCGGCTCGCACTCCCTCGCAGCCTACGCGATCTACGGGTTCCATGCCGTAAACAAGCAGTGCGTTTCTCTCTGTTGGCGGGCGCTTTACTGGGCCTCACCCGGTGGTTTGCACGCAACAAGGAGAGCAACGCAACGCTCTTTTTACTGTTTTTCGGTGACAGTGATTTGATTTGTGTTTTTCTTTTGTGCAGTGTTATTAGATACCTTCCGTCTGGGTAAGTCATTTCACTATACTCTCACCCCGGTTTCGCCCGCTAGGCGCGGAACCGGGTCTAGTCTAGACTAGGCACTCACCCTCCACACCAGAAGGCGTGGAGGTACGAACATCATCCTAACCGCATGCTGGCCCTCTGCCACCATGGCTAACCCCGCCGCCGCGATGATTAACCCCGCTGACGCGGAAACTTTCATTTCGTTTATTTTCGCACGATATCCACATATCGTGGCTAAATTCATCAACCGTAACGACGTGGTCGGTCCTTCCGAACCACTTATACTCGGTTCGCCATGTTCATCGGACCCGGAGTCTTCCCCTGCGGTATCCACCGCACAGGTCTTCGTCCAGGAAGACGTTCAACAATCCCAAGAGGAGACACCGATGGATACCATCGTTAACAACGACGACGACGGCTTCACCGTCGTCTCCCGAAAACGCCCTGCCAAGCGTACAATCGATAAAGCGGGCTCTCCGCAATCATCCGTTGCCGCTTCACCGGCCAAAAAACCTGCGCAGCCTAAGCGCAGTGTTGCAAGCGAGTCACCGCGCCCTGCTACAGAAAAAACGCCGCCGCCTGTAATATTACAGGACAAATCCATGTGGAACAAGGTTTCCACATGGATGAACGATAAGCGTGTGCACTTTTCGCAAGCGCGTACGATTGCCACGGGTATACGTATTACCCTAAGATCCGCGGACGATCACCGCACTCTTACTAAATACCTCCGGGAAAGGAACATTTCGTTCCACTCCTACGCCCTTCAGGATGAGCGTCGACTCCGCGTGGTCATCCGCGGCCTCCCCAAAGAATTAGCCACAGAGGAAATCGTACGAGATCTTGAGAGCCAAGCGCTCCCGGTCCACTCCGTCGCGAGAATGCGCAGACGCCGAACTCGCGAGCCAATCGATCTTGTACTAACAACTTTGGATCTTAGCCCGGAGGGAAAGCAAATTTTTAATGTCAAAAAAGTTTGCGGTCTCTCTGGCATTACAATTGAACCGCCGCACAAAAACGGCCGGACAAATCAGTGCCACCGATGCCAATTATACGGCCATTGTCAACGAAATTGTTACGCGCGCCCTCGCTGCGTTAAGTGCGCGGGTGACCACGCCTCGGCGGAGTGCACACGCACTCCCGAATCCGCTGAGCCCCCTCGCTGCATTTTATGCGGCCAGGAGGGCCACACGGCCCCCCCCGCCCCCCCCGGGGTTGAAACTCACGCGCCCCGCGTAGAAACCGCGGAGGAGTAAAACACCGCCTCCGACGCAACGCGGCGATCGCAGCTGCGAACGGCATTCAACAACCAAAGGCCGGACAAAACGTCGCGACCCCTTTGTCGGCACCGACAACAACTCCACCGCACGCACCTGCGCCGCCGAAGGCTACAACAATGTCCCAATCCGCGGTCATAAAAACCTCCGCGAACAATCCAACAGTCGCGCCTATTGTCCGTGATAATGCTTGGGCTAAGCCGCTAAACTTAAACAATGCGGGCACTAATCCACTCAAAAATGCACCGGTCAAAACTGCACAGATGGCGAATAATAAAAATTCCGGGGACTTAATCGCCGATTTCTCGTTAGTGAGTGACTTTTTGTCATCAATAAATATGTCCGAGCTACAAATTCTCGCGAACAAAATTAGGACCGCACGTAACGGTAAAGACAGGCTCATGGCTTTAGTCGACCACATGAGCCTAATCAACTCCTTGGGTGACTTTCAAGCCCGTTAAGCTATCTTAAGCACTTCGACACCATCCCATCAAATCTGTAAAATGTATAACAAAAATACAGGTAGAATTAAACCTCGCTCTCTGACTGTCGCGTATTATAACGCTAACAGCTTAAACAAAGGCATCCGTAACTCCGACACACAGCGCAACGAAATTGCTGAATTCCTCCGCACTTACGAGATCGATGTAATGCTTATACAAGAGACTTTTCTCAAACCTAGTATTCGCGATCCTAAAATTGCCAATTATAATATAGTCCGTAACGATAGGTTGCGCTCCCGTGGAGGTGGCACGCTTATATATTACAAAAAGTCTCTTCACTGTATCCCATTAGACCCTCCGTCATTGACCAACGTAGAAGCATCCGTTTGCATGATAGCCATGACCGGTCACGCGCCCATCACATTAGCTTCAGTTTACCTCTCCCCAACCAAAAAGATAATTAAAAATGACATCGAGGCACTCTTGAACTTAAACCCTGAAGTCATTCTGTGTGGAGACTTAAACTCCAAACACGAAAGCTGGAATTCTACGTCCAACAACACAAACGGCAACTCACTGTTTAATTTATCGATACAATTACACTTCGATGTAATTGGCCCGGAAACTCCGACACGATACCCAACCCACCCGGGCCACTCTCCTCAAGTCCTCGACATCACGTTGTTTAAAAATATAACCCTAGCTCTCAGGTCCATTGAGACCATTCACGAACTAAATTCCGACCACAGGCCGGTCATTCTCAAACTTGGACTACCCGACGCTCCTTTTGCCATCACGAAAAAAGTGATAAATTGGCGCAAATTAGCGACAAAGCTAGAATCTTCTAGCTCTGCGCAGTTAAATAACATTCCCTCCAGCATAGACTCACGCGATTCAGCTCTTAAAGCTATTGACTCTCTCTCCGCGCATATAAGCACATCGATCGAAAACTCGTCGAAAGAGGTCCCTGCGGCAAACGATCGCCGTTGGGTCCTTCCCGGAGATCTCAGACGTTTGATTAGAGACAAAAATGCCGCCCTCAGACGGTACGATCTCTACAAAACAGACGAAAACCGATCTCGGCTACGCCGCCTCCAAAGGGCTGTAAGAGAGCGCATAGCCGAGTTTCGCGCGCTCACCTGGGACAACCTGCTTGAGAGCTTATCCCCCGACGACCATGCATACTGGCGTCTGGCGAAAGCTCTCAAGACGGACTCCACCGCGTCATTCCCACCGCTTGTCAAACCCAACAGCAATGCGCTCGCGTTCGATGACTTGGAGAAGGCAGAATGCTTAGCTGACAGTCTAGAGGCCCAGTGCACCCTCTCCACCAAATCATTCGATCATGCCCACATCTCGCATGTGGACGACGAAGTCGCGCGTCGGAACTCACTACCACCAGCGGACGAACCACTGACACCGATCTCACTCGACGAAGTTAAAAACATCATAAAGAACTGTAAAAGCCGCACGGCCCCGGGCGCTGACGGTATTAGCATGCGGGTAGTTAAACTGTTGACCTTACCGCTACTTACGATTATAGTGAACATTTTTAACGTGCTTCTCACGACCAGATCATTCCCGGATGCATGGAAAGAAGCCGACGTCATCGGCATCCCTAAACCAAATAAGCCCCGTAACCTACCAGATAGTTACAGACCGATTAGCCTCCTCAATACCCTGGGGAAAATCTACGAGCGTGTCGTTTTGAGCCGGCTCAAAGCATACGCCGAGTCCAATAACCTCATCCCAAACGAGCAATTCGGGTTTAGAGAACTCCATTCCTGTCCCCAGCAGGTCCTTCGCTTAACTGAACACATTCTTGAAGGTACATCCCAGCGTAGACCAATCAATACAGGAGCGCTTTTCTTCGACGTGGCAAAAGCCTTCGACAAGGTCTGGCACAACGGTTTGTTATATAAACTATACCACATGAGTGTGCCCGATAGACTCGTTCACATCATACGAGAATTCCTTAGGAATCGAACCTTCCGCTTTCGCGTCGAAGGAACGCGCTCCTCTCCCCGCCCCCTTAGGGCGGGGGTTCCGCAGGGATCCTGCCTCTCGCCACTTCTGTTCTCACTTTATACCGCCGACATTCCCAAGCACGCGAACGTGTCGCTCGCCCTATTTGCGGACGACACCGCCCTCTACACTTCTGATAGGGTCAAATACCGCGTGTCGAAACGGCTCCAAACTGCGGCCACTACTCTTGGTGAATGGTTCCGAAAATGGAGAATCGAGGTAAATCCCGAGAAAAGTGAAGCAATTTACTTCTCAAGGGGCACCAGTAGAGACTCCCACAAACGAGGCGGCCGACTCTTAGATATCACTCTCTTTGGCAGACCTATCCCGTGGAAAAAGTCTGTCAAATATTTAGGCGTCACCCTCGACAATCACCTGAATTTTACTAAACACATTCAAAACGCTCGATCCAAAGCGGCCTTCGTCTTAGGTCGTCTTCACCCTTTAATTAACGCCCGCAGCAAACTGTCCCTCAGACACAAGCTGCTTCTTTACAAAACATGCGTCCGGCCAATCATTTCCTACGCAAGTGTCGCCTTCGCGCACGTGCATAAAAGAAAAATAAATAAACTTCAAGTGATACAAAATCGCTTCATTCGTCGAGCCACCGGTGCTCAGTGGTTCCAGCGCAATATTGACCTCCACTGCGACCTTAACTTGCCGAGCGTCAAACAACACTTTAAAACACTCTCTAAGAAACATTTTGAGAGATCCGAATCCCATCCGAATCCACTGGTGGTACAATCGGTAAATTATTCACCCGATTTAAACGCGCGCCCGAAAAGACGACGCCCGCGTAACGTGTTACACGATCCGGACGACGAAACAGCGTCGTTCGGATCCACTCACGACACCAACACTCACACGCACCCCGGCCCTAGCCGAGCACGTAGAGTAGGGAACACTTCTACACCGGCCGCTTACACGAGATTCTCTCACGTACCCGGTCGGTTTTCACCCCTAGACCTTAGGGTCTATGGGACTAATAGGGACTATAGTTACTAAAGTTCAACCTCCCCTACATGTTTAACGTAGAATCATGACGAGTTTAAAATCAGCACACACACATATGTGTACCTCCGACACGGCATCAGGCCGATGGAGTCTGCGATTTGCGCAGATTCCCAATTATATTTCACTAGCCCGCGGGCTTTCAGCCCGCGGGCCCTGAAATCGATAAAGCTGTTAAAGCCAATAGGCTACCAGCATTAACATCTTCGAATCAATCAATCCAAATATTTTTTACATTTTTACATTCCATTACAACACTTGCGTTGTATAACACAGCTTTGTGTGTGCTTGCGTTGAAAGATATGTAGTTTTAAAATGTTAGACATACATCATCAACACCATTATAAATTTTTATATGTCCCCAAACTACACATATTGTTAAAACATATTTTTTGTACTAAAACAGTTTGACATTCATTAATATTCAACACCTCCTTCTGTATTACCTCAACGGTTAATTTGTTGCTTTTTCAAATCGTCTACAAACTCTGATTCTCCTAAGCATGAAATTCAATTTTCTTAAATATTTATGTTTCAATGACAAGATGTCATCAAAATATGTAAATTGATTCGATAACAATTTTTACTTGTCAGAAACTTGGTAATGAAAGTGTTCAATACCAACTTTCAGCTGCTGCGAATTCATTTGCATAAATATTCAAATGTCAAGTAATTTTGTTTATTACCAGTAATATTTAACTTTTCCATTTGGATTCCAGATTGGGGAAAGTTCGCATGATGGCGAAACACAGCTCAGTGGTAAATGATCCATGGTAAAGGAATTACAAAGAGTAAAGATCAAAAAGATTATTAATGGAATCAGGCGTTACTTTGTGGAAATCCATCACTATATGGACAGTCAAAAGTATTGTCAAAAGACCGAAAAGTCACTTTTCGGTTGTCTTCCGTAGAGTCTATTATACCTGAAGATGTCTCGTGTTGGGGCGAAACACGTGTCGTTTACAAGATGGAAAAGTGATAATGTGTGTTTGGTGTTGTGTATAGTGGTTGGTGGGTGGAGAATTGATGGCCGAATTTCGGTAAGTTTTTGGTTTAAGTTCCAAATTAATCCACTTAACCCAACAGAAAAACACACATTATTAATTTTCTGTTACTGTTTTGCTTGTCGCGGATCTTAGCTAAGTAAAACTTTTGACTGTCCATATCAAAAAGATTAATATAAACATTAAACTAACTAACTTTGGTGGCGCAGCGACCCAAAATGGATCTTGGCCTCCGAACAGATCTTACGCCACCGTGCCCTGTTCTGCGCCGCCTACCGCCAGTTGCAGATTTCAAGATTGCGCAAGTCATCCTCCACCATGTCTCTGCAGCGGTACCTGCTATGATGCCTTAGTGCTTATGCAGTGGTTTACTAACCACTTTATCATCATCAGCATTATCAATAAATTCGTAACAATCCACAGCTGGATATTGGTCTGCCTCACTAGTGAGGGGCGTTGCCGTTCTCCCAATACATTCAAAATTTATACATACGATTTAAAATAAGCGAGTTGTAAAACGCAAATTGGTTTGTATTTTTCGGGTGCTACTAACTGCTACTACTCCCACTACCTCCACTGGAATTCGGTGCCATTGTCGCCTCAATCTACAGCTACGGAAACACTTTAGGTGATCTATGCCACTAAATTACACAACCGTAGCAATAACCTGAATACATGACTGTAAATAGTTTTGCTAATTATATATCATACTTGCAATGTATATGTTTTACACGCATGAATTATTTTTAATTTTCACCATCTATAGTACTTTGTACAAATGAACACAAATAATTACTCGCTCTCAGCTCTCGGTTCAAATGAGTACAAATGAAAGTTAAATTTACCTTTGCAAGGAAATAACATCTGTCTTCATTACTCGTATTTAATACTGGCTTATTAAAATAACATACACTTTAAATACACAATACGGTAAACAAAGGTAGGTAATGAAATAGTTTTCTTTTGTATATAAGGAACTAAAAGAATAATATTAAACAAACTTAATATAAAAAATAGCAATTATAACAGCCTCAGCTGAGATGCAGTAGAGCTTCAATGCGGAAATTTTCGGTCACATATTTTTGATGATGTCAAAAAAAGGACTTACTTTTGTTTGCTTACTTGCACCATGAATATAACTTGTCTGAGGAAGTACCACAATCAGAGTGTGACACTCTTGCAGAAAATCAATTTTTGTTTTTCTACTACGCTTTATTCGGTGAACGATAAAAGCCGGAGGATAAATCACCTATTACCTTGCCTCCTCCGTTTCGTTAACTCATCTCCTTCTCTTCAACCCGTAATACAATAAATTTCTTAGAAGCAAGAACCACATCTACAGTGCCCTTTAAATCCCGACCAAAACGGAAATTGATTGAATCCACAAGTTTAAGTATTCTAGCAACTGAATAGTGTCATAATTGCACTAAATATTGTATCCGAATACTTCCCTAGGTGTAATACAATTTCGATAAAGTTTTGCCCTGGAAACTGATGAGAAAGTGAAAATCATTACCAGACTTAACAGAACTACCACTTTCGTCTATAATTCAATCCTGTTCCTAATATATCTTTATTATAATTTACACAATACTATTACTATTTATGAATAGAATTTTTAGACATGAATTTACATTTGAAGACACTATTACTAAAAACAAAAGTATAATAGTAAAAGCATGAGTTATTACTTTATAATTAAAAAAGGTGATCCTAATCAGGAACCATGATGCCTTATTTAAAACAAAATTGCATGTTAAAAATCATATCAACAAAATTTTAAATGAAGCATGTCAAATATCAGAATTTGGCAATTTAAGTGTCGTAATAGAGATCATTAATATAATACATTTTATTCATCCACTCAAGTTCAAATACATTTTTTAAACTTGTAGTGGATGTCACTTGATGTTAATACAGTATTTTTAAATAATAAATAAATTATATTCATTTTAGTGTTATATGGGAGAAATAAATTACCTTATATAAAATATTTAGCAGGATATAAAATAAGGAACTGACTTTAAAAATTTTACTTTATGTTACTTGTTTTTGAATTAAATACGCCGTTTGTCAATTTATAACTTAATTCCCTTAATGATTGACAAACGTGCGAATATCTAAAACAACCTATATATTTGTATATAATTAAAAATATAATTCGATTACCTATAAAATAAATATAATTATACAGATAAAATCAATTATGAAACTGAAAAAGAAATTGAATTTATTGGTAATGGAAGCTGGCACTTTTCCTTTTTCTTCAGAATTGTTGAAAGTTTTGTATTCTGACTTCATGACTTGGATTCACGTTTCTCTGCGATGAATGATATGCGGATGGAGCTCTGTGGTCTCTGCCAACCCCTGCGGGGGATAGGCGAGAATATACAATATATATATATATATATATATATATATATATATATATATATATATATATATATATATATATATATATATATATATATATATATATATATGTATATATATATATATATATATATATATATATATATATATATATATATATATATAATATATGTACGTGTAAAATATGAAGTTTACCAGCACAATTCTTCGTCCTGTATGTTTGCGGGCATACCTAAAGCACGTATTACTTTTCTGAAAATCTATTTTTGCTCTGCTCATTTCCATTCTATCAAGGCTTCTAATTAAACCTCGAATAGAAAGTGTTTCGTTGGTGAATAGTAATGTTGTGACTTTAAAAATCGAATGCGAAGACAGTTTTTTTTTCAACAGATTCATTACCTTTGAGAGGTTCTCAAATTTTCAAATAATTATCACTTTCGCCAATTTCTGTTACAAATAAAATACGAATAGTTTTCAAAAAACAGCCATAAAAGTAACCTTAATTTATTAAAATATAGCCCAAATAATTAAAGGGTAAGTAGTATAATTGATAAAAAGCAGCCTTAAGTATTAAAACGTAAAAAAATAGTAATCTATGAATACTTTTATTCATAATAGACAACGTACTCCATCTCTCCTGAACTTCCCGTGTAAATAGATCAATTTATTTTAAAAACAAGCACAGACAAACAAATATATACATAGATAAAAAATAAAAAACGTAAAAACTATATATATACTATTACATCGAATTATTTATTTTATATTTATTTAATCTTTTTTGCACAACAAGCGAACTTAATGCCACCGGGCATTTTCTAACAGTCAAAAGAGACAAAGTGCGGTCTGAAAGTAAATAATATGTTATTAGAAACCTGCACGTATTGGAACTTTGATTTCAAATACTCATTTCAAATACACTGGAACACAAAAATCGTTTAAAATTGTGAAAAGGGTGCAGAGTATTCTAACATCCCTGCGTTGGCGAATAGACAGCCAGTAGAGCTGAGATCGAAAGTGAGTTCCATGGTCATACTTATGAAAAGGTATTTAATTTGACATTATACAAGACACATATTACATTTTTATCTATCAATGTTGTAGCAAATCTTAATTATTTTTAACAAGAAACAATTTTTATATAAATAATAAATATAAAAATAAAAACTCAAAACTTTAGGATTAAAATTAAATGCTGCCTGGGACTTAGTTCATAAATGTTAACCTAAGCATTAAAAAGTGCTTAAGTTTTTTAATTGGACTCGTGCCAACTCTGATGATTTTATAAGGTTGTAGAAAACATGTGTAATTGCAAAAAGTTTGTTTAAACGGATTTCGATTAAATGTTCGAACTCGAACCGCTTAATTAAAATGAAAGAAAACAGGTATTTTCAAAAGAAAGCTAGCAGCACAAAGTGTTTACACAAATAATTTACGTATAGTTATACTTTTAACTAGTAATTCGTATAGTATTTTATACACAAAAATAAACATATTTAAATCAGTATAACAAATAGATGGTTGTTATATTAATTTAAATATGTACATTTTAGTATAAAAAAATATCACTATGAAAATATAAGGTACTATATAACAACACATTCTAATTTTTGATAAATCTTTTCTATTTGTGAAAGAAATTTTAGTGGTAGAGCCACGCTGCAGACGAATACTTTGTCAAGAATGGCATAGTATTTGTGCTTCGTCTGGTGAGCAGTTGAGTTCCGGAGGCCCAATATCCTCCCCTTCACCCTTCCAATAATGATACTTTCCTTTAAGACCGGCAACGTTACTGCAACGCCTATGACACTGCGGATGTTTATGGGCGGCGTTTGCTTTTCATCAGGTGACACGCCTCCTCGTTTGCCGTCCTATCCCATGAAAAAGAAAATTATAAAAGGCAGAAAACAATTAATTCCATAAGTTATAATTTGTCTTTTATAAATATCTTGGCATCCGACTTACTTACTGTTCGGTAAATGTCACGGTGACATAACCTGTCCTGTTAGCTACGCTCAACATTGGAACACATTGAAGAATTTTACCAACACAGTGGTTGGCGTTCCACTTTCTTTTTCATACCTACATTTCCCACGGAGAGAATTATGGCTTTATACCTTTGTTTAACACACTACCTGAAATGGCTTTGTAATTATAAATATTCCCCTTTGTGTCGTAATACTTAAATTCTTCCTTTTACCTTTTTCATGTTCATTTACATTTGTATATGATTTATAAAAGGCAAGTTGTCGGCATTTACGATATGTATTTTATCTTTGCTCACGTTCAAATTATTCAAATATGAAATTATAAATGAAAAAAACTGAAATTTATTTGTGTATATTTAGTGGTAAAATCGGATTGATTAGAACTATTCTTTCATTTAACACAAAACTGCCGGAACAATATTAGTCGAAAAGCTGAAAACCTCATTTATTTTATGATTTACTAAAGTGTTACTTAAGCAGATCGTTACCTGAGGTAACGATGTACTCATAACAACCTTTACCAAACAACTTATTATAAGGAGGATAGAATTTCTCGCAAGTTTGTGGTATGAGGTTTCTTTTAATGTAAGGTTGCGTATTTAAGACCCAAAAAAATCATGTTATCTATTATAAACTTAATATAAAATCACTGTATATTTTACATTAAAACTTAAGTATCGATGTCAATTATTTTCATTGAAAAGGAATATATGAGAATAATTAAATCGCACTACACTGTAATGTATATTGTGTAGAATTTCAAAGGTCGTTGGCTTTGTTGTTTTAGGTTAGAGTTTAGCTTACAATACATTGTGCTCCTCTGTTTTCCAACCTTTCGTGAAACACACAGTGTACATGATTTAATGAAAATGAATATACGTTATTGAGCTTATAATAACAAATCCAAACAAGGCGATAAAATTTTATCAGGTATCATTTTGCAAAATGATACCTGATAAAATTTTATCGCCTTGTTTGGATTTGTTATTATAAGCTCAATAACGTATATTCATTTTCATTAAATCATGTACACTGTGTGTTTCACGAAAGGTTGGAAAACAGAGGAGCACAATGTATTGTAAGCTAAACTCTAACCTAAAACAACAAAGCCAACGACCTTTGAAATTCTACACAATATACATTACAGTGTAGTGCGATTTAATTATTCTCATATATTCCTTTTCAATGAAAATAATTGACATCGATACTTAAGTTTTAATGTAAAATATACAGTGATTTTATATTAAGTTTATAATAGATAACATGATTTTTTTGGGTCTTAAATACGCAACCTTACATTAAAAGAAACCTCATACCACAAACTTGCGAGAAATTCTATCCTCCTTATAATAAGTTGTTTGGTAAAGGTTGTTATGAGTACATCGTTACCTCAGGTAACGATCTGCTTAAGTAACACTTTAGTAAATCATAAAATAAATGAGGTTTTCAGCTTTTCGACTAATATTGTTCCGGCAGTTTTGTGTTAAATGAAAGAATAGTTCTAATCAATCCGATTTTACCACTAAATATACACAAATAAATTTCAGTTTTTTTCATTTATAATTTCATATTTGAATAATTTGAACGTGAGCAAAGATAAAATACATATCGTAAATGCCGACAACTTGCCTTTTATAAATCATATACAAATGTAAATGAACATGAAAAAGGTAAAAGGAAGAATTTAAGTATTACGACACAAAGGGGAATATTTATAATTACAAAGCCATTTCAGGTAGTGTGTTAAACAAAGGTATAAAGCCATAATTCTCTCCGTGGGAAATGTAGGTATGAAAAAGAAAGTGGAACGCCAACCACTGTGTTGGTAAAATTCTTCAATGTGTTCCAATGTTGAGCGTAGCTAACAGGACAGGTTATGTCACCGTGACATTTACCGAACAGTAAGTAAGTCGGATGCCAAGATATTTATAAAAGACAAATTATAACTTATGGAATTAATTGTTTTCTGCCTTTTATAATTTTCTTTTTCATGGGATAGGACGGCAAACGAGGAGGCGTGTCACCTGATGAAAAGCAAACGCCGCCCATAAACATCCGCAGTGTCATAGGCGTTGCAGTAACGTTGCCGGTCTTAAAGGAAAGTATCATTATTGGAAGGGTGAAGGGGAGGATATTGGGCCTCCGGAACTCAACTGCTCACCAGACGAAGCACAAATACTATGCCATTCTTGACAAAGTATTCGTCTGCAGCGTGGCTCTACCACTAAAATTTCTTTCACAAATAGAAAAGATTTATCAAAAATTAGAATGTGTTGTTATATAGTACCTTATATTTTCATAGTGATATTTTTTTATACTAAAATGTACATATTTAAATTAATATAACAACCATCTATTTGTTATACTGATTTAAATATGTTTATTTTTGTGTATAAAATACTATACGAATTACTAGTTAAAAGTATAACTATACGTAAATTATTTGTGTAAACACTTTGTGCTGCTAGCTTTCTTTTGAAAATACCTGTTTTCTTTCATTTTAATTAAGCGGTTCGAGTTCGAACATTTAATCGAAATCCGTTTAAACAAACTTTTTGCAATTACACATGTTTTCTACAACCTTATAAAATCATCAGAGTTGGCACGAGTCCAATTAAAAAACTTAAGCACTTTTTAATGCTTAGGTTAACATTTATGAACTAAGTCCCAGGCAGCATTTAATTTTAATCCTAAAGTTTTGAGTTTTTATTTTTATATTTATTATTTATATAAAAATTGTTTCTTGTTAAAAATAATTAAGATTTGCTACAACATTGATAGATAAAAATGTAATATATGTCTTGTATAATGTCAAATTAAATACCTTTTCATAAGTATGACCATGGAACTCACTTTCGATCTCAGCTCTACTGGCTGTCTATTCGCCAACGCAGGGATGTTAGAATACTCTGCACCCTTTTCACAATTTTAAACGATTTTTGTGTTCCAGTGTATTTGAAATGAGTATTTGAAATCAAAGTTCCAATACGTGCAGGTTTCTAATAACATATTATTTACTTTCAGACCGCACTTTGTCTCTTTTGACTGTTAGAAAATGCCCGGTGGCATTAAGTTCGCTTGTTGTGCAAAAAAGATTAAATAAATATAAAATAAATAATTCGATGTAATAGTATATATATAGTTTTTACGTTTTTTATTTTTTATCTATGTATATATTTGTTTGTCTGTGCTTGTTTTTAAAATAAATTGATCTATTTACACGGGAAGTTCAGGAGAGATGGAGTACGTTGTCTATTATGAATAAAAGTATACATAGATTACTATTTTAGGATTTACTTACAATAATTATTATACGTTTTAATACTTAAGGCTGCTTTTTATTAATTATACTACTTACCCTTTAATTATTTGGGCTACATTTTAATAAATTAAGGTTACTTTTATGGCTGTTTTTTGAAAACTATTCGTATTTTATTTGTAACAGAAATTGGCGAAAGTGATAATTATTTGAAAATTTGAGAACCTCTCAAAGGTAATGAATCTGTTGAAAAAAAAACTGTCTTCGCATTCGATTTTTAAAGTCACAACATTACTATTCACCAACGAAACACTTTCTATTCGAGGTTTAATTAGAAGCCTTGATAGAATGGAAATGAGCAGAGCAAAAATAGATTTTCAGAAAAGTAATACGTGCTTTAGGTATGCCCGCAAACATACAGGACGAAGAATTGTGCTGGTAAACTTCATATTTTACACGTACATATATTATATATATATATATATATATATATATATATATATATATATATATATATATATATATATATATATATATATATATATATATATATATATATATATATATATATATATATATATATATATATATATATATATATATATATATTGTATATTCTCGCCTATCCCCTGCAGGGTTTGGCAGAGACCACAGAGCTCCATCCGCATATCATTCATCGCAGAGAAACGTGAATCCAAGTCATGAAGTCAGAATACAAAACTTTCAACAATTCTGAAGAAAAAGGAAAAAGTGCCAGCTTCCATTACCAATAAATTCAATTTCTTTTTCAGTTTCATAATTGATTTTATCTGTATAATTATATTTATTTTATAGGTAATCGAATTATATTTTTAATTATATACAAATATATAGGTTGTTTTAGATATTCGCACGTTTGTCAATCATTAAGGGAATTAAGTTATAAATTGACAAACGGCGTATTTAATTCAAAAACAAGTAACATAAAGTAAAATTTTTAAAGTCAGTTCCTTATTTTATATCCTGCTAAATATTTTATATAAGGTAATTTATTTCTCCCATATAACACTAAAATGAATATAATTTATTTATTATTTAAAAATACTGTATTAACATCAAGTGACATCCACTACAAGTTTAAAAAATGTATTTGAACTTGAGTGGATGAATAAAATGTATTATATTAATGATCTCTATTACGACACTTAAATTGCCAAATTCTGATATTTGACATGCTTCATTTAAAATTTTGTTGATATGATTTTTAACATGCAATTTTGTTTTAAATAAGGCATCATGGTTCCTGATTAGGATCACCTTTTTTAATTATAAAGTAATAACTCATGCTTTTACTATTATACTTTTGTTTTTAGTAATAGTGTCTTGAAATGTAAATTCATGTCTAAAAATTCAATTCATAAATAGTAATATTATTGTGTAAATTATAATAAAGATATATTAGGATCACGAGTTTCCGGATTGAATTATAGACGAAAGTGGTAGTTCTGTTAAGTCTGGTAATGATTTTCACTTTTTCATCGGTTTCCAGGGCAAAACTTTATCGAAATTGTATTACACCTAGGGAAGTATTCGGATACAATGTTTAGTGCAATTATGACACTATTCAGTTGCTAGAATACTTAAACTTGTGGATTCAATCAATTGCCGTTTTGGTCGGGATTTTTGTATTACGGGTAGAAGAGAAGGAGATGAGTTAAAGAAACGGAGGAGGCAAGGTAATAGGTGATTTATCCTCCGGCTTTTATCGTTCACCGAATAAAGCGTAGTAGCAAGACAAAAATTGATTTTCTGCAAGAGTGTCACACTGTGATTGTGGTACTACCCCAGACAAGTTATATTCATGGTGCAAGTAAGCAAACAAAAGTAAGTCCTTTTTTTTGACATCATCAAAAATATGTGACCGAAAATTTCCGCATTGAAGCTCTACTGCATCTCAGCTGAGACTGTTATAATTGCTATTTTTTATATTAAGTTTGTTTAATATTATTCTTTTAGTTCCTTATATACAAAAGAAAACTATTTCATTACCTACCTTTGTTTGCCGTATTGTGTATTTAAAGTGTATGTTATTTTAATAAGCCAGTATTAAATACGAGTAATGCAGACAGATGTTATTTCCTTTCAAAGGTAAATTTAACTTTCATTTGTACTCATTTGAACCGAGAGCTGAGAGCGAGTAATTATTTGTGTTCATTTGTAGAAAGTACTATAGATGGTGAAAATTAAAAATAATTCATGCGTGTAAAACATATACTTATACATTACAAGTATGATATATAATTAGCAAAACTATTTACAGTCATGTATTCAGGTTATTGCTACGGTTGTGTAATTTAGTGGCATAGATCACCTAAAGTGTTTCCGTAGCTGTAGATTGAGGCAACAATGGCACCGAATTCCAGTGGAGGTAGTAGGAGTAGTAGCAGTAGCATCCGAAAAATACAAAACAATTTGCGTTTCACAACTCGCTTATTTTAAATCGTATGTACCTAATTTTGAATGTATTGGGAGAACGGCAACGCCCCTCACTAGTGAGGCAGACCAATATCCAGCTGTGGATTGTTACGAATTTATTGATAATGCTGATGATGATAAAGTGGTTAGTAAACCACTGCATAAGCACTAAGGCATCATAGCAGGTACCGCTGGAGAGACATGGTGGAGGATGACTTGCGCAATCTTGAAGTCTGCAACTGGCGGGAGACGGCGCAGGACTGGGCAAAGTGGCGTAAGATCTGTTCGGAGGCCAAGATCCATTTTGGGTCACTGCGCCACCAAAGTTAGTTAGTTTAATGTTTATATTAATCTTTTTGATATGGACAGTCAAAAGTTTTACTTAGCTAAGATCCGCGACAAGCAAAACAATAACAGAAAATTAATAATGTGTGTTTTTCTGTTGGGTTAAGTGGATTTATTTGGAACTTAAACCAAAAACTTACCGAAAATCGGCCATCAATTCTCCACCCACCAACCACTATACACAACACCAAACACACATTATCACTTTTCCATCTTGTAAACGACACGTGTTTCGCCCCAACACGAGACATCTTCAGGTATAATAGACTCTACGGAAGACAACCGAAAAGTGACTTTTCGGTCTTTTGACAAAACTTTTGACTGTCCATATAGTGATGGATTTCCGCAAAGTAACGCCTGATTCCATTAATAATCTTTTTGATCTTTACTCTTTGTAATTCCTTTACCATGGATCATTTACCACTGAGCTGTGTTTCGCCATCATGCGAACTTTCTCCAATCTGGAATCCAAATGGAAAAGTTAAATATTACTGGTAATAAACAAAATTACTTGACATTTGAATATTTATGCAAATGAATTCGCAGCAGCTGAAAGTTGGTATTGAACACTTTCATTACCAAGTTTCTGACAAGTAAAAATTGTTATCGAATCAATTTACATATTTTGATGACATCTTGTCATTGAAACATAAATATTTAAGAAAATTGAATTTCATGCTTAGGAGAATCAGAGTTTGTAGACGATTTGAAAAAGCAACAAATTAACCGTTGAGGTAATACAGAAGGAGGTGTTGAATATTAATGAATGTCAAACTGTTTTAGTACAAAAAATATGTTTTAACAATATGTGTAGTTTGGGGACATATAAAAATTTATAATGGTGTTGATGATGTATGTCTAACATTTTAAAACTACATATCTTTCAACGCAAGCACACACAAAGCTGTGTTATACAACGCAAGTGTTGTAATGGAATGTAAAAATGTAAAAAATATTTATAGACCTAGTATGTATACGACGAACAATAGCATATTTCAGACGTTACAAAAAACGTACAACGTAAAAATTACACTTGTGTGAGTGAAAATTGGAGATGCGAATGTATCGACCGACATTATTGATATAATATGGATATGTCATCACTTTTATATATATAACATTAAAGTAAGCTTCTGTTTTTCTCTTTCACAATGCGATGTACATTTTAATGTAAACTAAAATTATATATCTATTATATAACAGAAAAATTAAATTCTTCAATTTTGTACATTTACATTTTACTAGTATTATGTATTTACATATAAGCATCGAAAATTCATAAGAATTTAAAAATTATGCAAAATATAAAATGTTTGAACAATGTACATCAAACAGCAATTTAATGCTTTCTAACTTAATGAAATAAATGTATATTTTATTTTTTGTTTAATCTTTATTGCGATATCTTACAAAGGCGTAAGGGCGGACTTAACATTGTTGCCATTAAATTACAGGACAGGATATTAAGAAAAAAAATGTAGTTTTCGTTGCGGCGTAAGAGGAAATTCACTTAAACGACGAGGGCCCTAACAATTTTTTAGCTTTTTCATTAAAACTTCTGACACATTTAGCAGCATGCAAATGAGTAATATCATTCAAATAATAATAATTTAATAAATAGACAGAGAATTCAAAACAAACTTTTAAAGTACTTACTGTCTGTTTCTAGTTGGTGCACTTGAACTTTTCTAAACCAAAATTTAGCAGTATGAACATTGTATTAAAATAAAAAATTAAATATGAAGTTGCGCTTTCAAATACCTTCTTTTTCTTCTTAAATCTTTTGAAAAATAAATATTTCTTTAAGGAAATTTATTTAATCTTAAGAAGTTTTTTGATGTTTGATCTGGCAATTCAATTAAATTACAAACTAAATCATGTTTCAAAAATATTTCGTAAATTTCATACTAATATTTATCACTTAATATTCAGGCGCAACACAGCGCCTTCCAAGATAATAGAGTGAATGGTGTCGTGTGTGAAATTAACTATTTTTTCGTGCGTCGTTAAGCTTAATTATTGTATTATAACAAAATTTATTAACAACCGACACTTTGTCAGTCGGCCTTCAACGCGTCCACACAAATCAAGTTTCTCAAGTACTTTTCGGGCGTTTAATTTTGTTCGAAAAATCCTTAAATGATTTAAAACGTAATGCTTAAAATGTTTTTAATGTAAGCATTAAAGTTTGCCTTTAATTTGGCTCCAGAGTAAATATTCCTAAATAGGGACATTTTCAATGTATGAAGACTATATTTTTGAAGTCCTGTCATCTACGGTGAGATCTACTTCGAAATGTCAAAACTGTTTATACTGCAGCAATGTATGTGTGTACAATCAGAAAACACACACTCGCTTCAAGCCAATTCTCGCTACTCGAGTGAAACAAACTTTTTTATACAATTGGAAAAAAAATGCGGAGAGAATTTCTTAGAGACAATGAACATACCCAAATTATATCCGAGTACTTAATTGTTATTCATTGAATAAATTTAAGTTACTTTGAACTTTGGCTCAACAATCTAGTAAAAAAGTAAGCTGACTCAAAAAGTATAACTACTGATTCAAACAGCCGTATTATTAAAATATTTTTGGATGCAGTGGTATTATGTATATTCAGAATCATAACAGATATTTCATAATTCATCATATACTCGTAGTAGTAGTATATATTAAGGAAATGTAAGTTCCAGTGAGGCGTAACAGGAAATCTACTTAAAAGATATTGTTTTACCTCCAATATAGTTATTATTGCAGAAACTGTTCATATTCTGTATAAAATTGAATCGCAGAAAATATGTTTCATTTTTCGCTTGAAATAAATTTGTAAAATGAAAACGACTACGTAATGTTACTTTTCAGATTCTTATTAGAGGTAATGTTCAAATCAACTAATACATAATTTTACAAAAATATCGCGTCTATACTTACTGCATTTATATCGTGTTCTATTATAAATCATTCATAACTCATTTTTTAATCAATTATACGACTAATTTAATTTAGTTTGCATATTTTTCTTGTTACAGATCACCGAATTTGAAAATCACATTAAAGAATACATACATCAATAGATATCTTATATCATCGATAAAACTAATAAATAACGTGGCCTTTATGTTCAACATTTATATCTTTTCACATTACAATTTTCACTTTACTCCTTTTTGATTCAGCAAAATGCACATTCCTAATAATTTATGCTTAGATGTACTGATTTCCTTGCATTTTTTTTTAATTTCAATGTCAAATAAATATCTGTTTCGGGCGGCGGAACACCAAAGTTATTCGCTTCACGAATAGTTTACTGCATTGTTTACTGAGTGACTACGGTTCTCATGGGCAATATGTAAAATGAAGATGACAAATTCTTGTGATATTAAAAATTTGCTACAATTCCGTGTTTACTTACATATGTCGGCAAACTTTCTCATATAATATCCGGCACACTTAATTATTTTCAATGTGAGTTCTTTTTTGATTATCTATGATATTTCTTTATTATTGAATCGCTAATTACTCATTAGATAAATACCAGAATAGAATCATTATGTGTAGCACTGTAGCGGTCACTGATAATATTAACAGAAGTCTGAATCAAAACATTGAAATATTTATTCTATCTATATTGCACTTCTAAATTTAGGCCGCCAGAAAAGAGTTATCTTTTATTTTCAGGTGGTAAAATTAATTTTATATGTTGTTTTCTAATCACGTTTTTCATAGTAAATTTTGAAAAAATTGTTTAAATAGATAGTTTCTAACTGTTAGAAATCTATAAATTATATGTATATTTAACGTTCAATCTATTAGTATATATAATAAAGTTCTATCTATTAGTAGTTAAAAATTAATAACTTCTGATTCAAACACTTTCTTTGACCATGCTAATGGGGTAGTGGCGAAATGTTCATTTTCTAAGTCAAGGGTAGTGGGTTCTATTCTCATGTTTGTATAGCCTATAAATATATTCTAAAGTCAGGTATATGTTATTTTTGTCATTTAGCTGTTTATAATATACACGATAAACGACGGAAAAGTTTTATAAAGTGAGTTGGTTATTTTTCACGGTAGAATTTAATTATAAAGTAATGTAGTTAAATTTAATAATATATAATATAAATAACGTAAATAAATATTGTCGATCTATGGGCAGTAATTATTTATCTTATTCAGATAATCTGATTTCTCCTTTACCCACCCTCCTTAAAAAAAGATCTAACTCTTAATTTAACTTGATAAAAGCTGCAACCATCGTCTAAGTTGGTATTAAGTCTATTAGGTTTATGTGAAAAAGATATGTCGAAATTTTTACATGATGTTTCAAGGCATTGGATAAAGTCAGAATATTGATTAAATCTCGAGCTTTGCAACCAAAGTGCCTATTGTTTGACTACGACCTACAGAGAAGAAAAGATATCTCGAACTCGATGGAATATCTTGAGTCACTTACGTTGTTGTCAGCGCGATGTTAATATCTATTTCTGTTTCTTAAAAATCTGAGACGTAGTCGTGTCTTAAAATGACTGTTTTATCATCACCATCATCATCCAGACCAATACAGCCGTAACAGTCCATAACTAGTCATTTATCTCTCTCATCGTGAAATCCCCACGGTTGGTAAGCGGATTAATGAACACAGATTAATTTTTATTTTCAGATAGCCACAGCTGTCCATCTACTGGTTGGTATTTGTTCCCATAATCTCCTCGTGCGATGACCACGGGAAAAATAGGGTGGCCTTGATCCATATCGGGATCTACACAGCGTAACAATGTTTATTCTACACAATAATTCTGCCATTAAAGCAATTTTGCTCATTATACATAAAAATGTATATATAATTAGGAGGAACCGATTGGCTCAGTGGCAGGGTCCTCCGCCCGCGGAGTCAATGGTCGTGGGTTCGATTCCCGCATCGGAATAAATATTTATATGGATTTATAAATGTTTATTCCGAGTTTGGTAACCCTCCCAATCCGCATTGCTTTTCCTGCCCCTTCCTTTCTTCTCTATCCTTTCCCTTCCTCGGTCTGCCGTGCCAATGGATGCGCGGCTAGGGGCGAGCCTAGTCGCAAGCGTGCCGATCGTCCCGGGGTCGGGCTCCCCCGGGGACTATGGTGCCTTACCTCAGCATGCAGGGCTCTGCTGGGGCTGACCTCCATCCTCCCTTGCGGCTCGTGGGATTCACTCAGACAAATTTAATATACCTAATTTGTCGAAAATGACGGTGACGTGGTTCGCCACCCGTCACGTCCTGATTCTCACGAGGGCGAATGGCAGCGGATGGAGCTCTGTGGTCTCTGCCAACCCCTGCGGGGGAGATAGGCGTGAATATATAAAAAAAAAATAGCAGGAAAGTATTTTAGGCCCAAGGTAGAAATTGTAGCATGTTTAACAAGTCAAAAGTAGTTTCAGAGCCCCGAATATATAATATATTGCGGGTATGTATCTCTTCTCTGTTCCAAGTCAACAATTAGAGTTATGATATTTAATTGTTAGATATATAAAGGAGTGAAAACTACTTAATCGTGTTTAAAATGTTTATATTACTGTAAATGAAACTTTTTAATAAAACGTAATTTCAATTTATTTTATAAGAACTGAATATCGATATCGCATAACATCAGATTTGGAAGAAAGGTAAATAAACGGAGCATACGTAAATGTGAAACGACTACAAATATGAACATTTTTGTATGGCTCCAAAGATACATTGTATGTAAAATTTCAAAAACTAACTTTGATGGCGCAGCGACCCTAGATGGATCTTGGCCTCCGAACAGATCTTACTCTACTTTGCCCTGTCCAGCGCCACCTTCTTCCAGTTACAGACTTGAAGGTTACGCAAGTCATCTTCTATCATGTCTCTCCAGCGGTACCTGGGGCGCCCCACAGGACGTCGTCCAGTTGGGCGACCCACATACGCTCTCTTCACTGCGCGATCCTCCCCCATCCTCTCCACGTGGCCCAGCCAACGAAGTCGGTGAGCCTTAGTCACTCCTATTACATTAGATTGGGCCACCAGATGCTCGATTTCGGCATTTGATATCCCCAACTGCCATCATCACTTTTGGTTGGGCCCAGGATCTTTCGGAAGAGTTTTCGTTTTGCAACTAAAAGTTTCTTCTCTTCCTTTAGTCCAAGTCCAAGCGTCCAAGTGTAAAATTTCAAATATGTTGAATTGATATTAAACTTTGAATGCGAAATATGTAAGTCATATTTTTTTTAAATTTTTGTTTTTCCATTTAGCAATGTTCGAGCTGGTGGTGTTGATATAATATCATATTTTATTTTGATGTACAATAATATATGTTATTATTTTATAAATCTTTTTCTAAGAATAGATACAGACCACAATTATAAACCTGAATACTATTTTTGTACATACTATTTTAATACAAAAATAAGGAACAAAAAGTTCATCTTCACTACCTTGTAGTATTCTATACCTACTCAAATCGAAAGTTGTAGCACTTTTCTAACTGAAGATGCTATATATGGTACAGAATATGTACTAAAACGCATAAAGTAATAACAACGAAAATTATTATAATTTTATTCTACGTTGCGTTATTCTTACGGTTAAGCGAAAATCACTATTTTGGTAGTTATTATATTCAATCTAAACGCCTGAATTATCTTTCCATATTTAACAAAAAGTTTAAAATCTAATGTCAAGAAACCTTTTAATAAATAAAACGTATTAATAAATGAATAATTATGAGTTTTCTGGATACTAGTCGCGAAACATTACAGACCGTTAAAAAAAATAACACATAGTTACGTTATCTTAATGTATTAAACTTATACTAGTAATGGTAATCGGACTTATACTTGGGAAATTTTGGACAATCTGAATAGCGTAACGGTCTCTTTTTCTTGAAGAACGAGTCAGTTTCGATTCCAACAATGGAAAGTTTGAGTTACGGTTTCGATTCCAACAATGGAATAAAATTAGTAGGGCCTACATCATTTTATTCTAAGTTTTAGTGAGTCCGTGTGATGTGTGTGTTTTATGCATATGGCGTAGAGAAACCTGGTGTTGTATTGTGATATAATGTAAAGCTTGTTGTTTGTTTCTATTGTTGTGATAAATGTCTATAAAAAAATCCAATTCATTTTTAAATTTGATGAATCTAGATGATTTTAATCCCATTATCGGGTATATTTTAACATGGACATAAGTTTTGTAAATAATTAAAAACTATTTCCAACTAAAAAAAACTAAATTGGATAAAAAATAACTATATTATTACAAAATTGACATTTTTGTAAACAAGAACCTTGTAGTAAGCTACTGAACTTTGTAAATCCTATCCTATCCTATCTATTATTCCCAAAGAGCAGAAGTATAAAATGTCTAAAAGCTCCTTGACAATCGCAAACAAGAAATTGCATTGTATTTCAATTCTTCTAACGACGTACACATAATAAACCTCATTGTAAATATGACCATTATGTACATTCAAATAGTTATAAAAAACGAACGAGTTTTTTGGAAATCGCTTTTGAAACAAAGAAAAAATCGTAGATTGACTACTCCTGTAAGTGTAATGTATTTTATTTTAAAAAAATTGTTTATACTCAATAAAACGTGTGAAATATGGTCCAGTTTTATTAAAGAATCATAAAAATATTCATATTTTTTAAATTTAATTATATGTATACGAACAATGACAATACAAAAAATGTGAAAACTTTTTACATAAAAATACATTCAAAACTTTACGTACATTCCTATGTATGTATTTATGTCTTTCAAATAACTGCTCTTGACCTGTTTGTAGTTAAAGTAATTTACAAAAGCGCTTGGATAAGGATTTTCAAAGAGATATATAATTTATGCTGTAGACACTTGGTATGCAAAACACCAGATAAGACGCTATCATCGAGATCATATCGTCTTTCAATTTCTTAGTGAGCTATGAAAGAACGAGAACCACTAAAGTTACAAAGCTAGAGATTTAATCAATATTCTTATGTGTAAAGTGGCAGTCACTTTCAATGTTCTTTAAAAAGAAATAGCCACTTCATATGATATTATCATAATATATTAAAATCACCTGTCATTGTGTTCGTAGACGCTGATCTGAAATCCAAAAGCGGCCAAATGATTTTAATGAAATTTTGTGTGAATGATTGATTCCACCTTAGTGGCGACTAAGCCGAAAGGTGGCGCTGTCGTGGTTTAAATCTTTAGTTTTCAACAAAATAATCTTTATATTTTTTTCTGATCTGTAGCAGGACATTTGCCAATTATTTAGCAGAGACAATTATTGAGTCTGTGTTATGTACAGGGCGGGCTGTGTGCCGCCCTTAAAAGGGGTGTCATGGCGCTCACTCAGGGCGCTCATGTCCAGGGCGCCGTGCGCGCTTACGCATGTTTAAAAAATCATTAAAAGATATGAACAATGTTGGATATAAAATTGATAAATAATCTAAAATACTTAATGTTTGTAGTACTTAAATAGTAATTTTAAAATATTAATTTTATTTTCGTGTTCATTCAAATGGCAGAAAATAGAGGCCCATTGCTTAGAGTTATATTAAATTAAAGAAACACATATTACCCAAATTTAATTTTCTTCTTCCATTATATACATTATTATATAATAAAAGGCGCCAAATGAGTACTTACGTAAGTACTTACGAATACTTACGTAAAGAAATTAAACTACATAATAACTGTAACGCTAAAATTTATTCAATATTTAAATGAAAAATACAAAAGTAATTTTTCAATATTAGTGGAATTGACATGAAAATTTAAAATACACACTTTGAAAATGATTTATTCAAAAATAATGAAATATATTCTATTATTTTTGATAAATATAATCACATCCTTAAATTTCGGGAATTCTCTCAGGATATCGACCAGGTATGTATTCAGGATTATTAGGATTGTATTCCCATATTAAGTATTCAGGTTCGTTAAGATACAATGGAGGGATCTCATCACTTGCTTCCGTCTCCTGTCCTATTAAATCTCTGTTGCGTTTGAGGAATTCATCAACTTTAGCTTGAGTCTGCTCTGAAATATCTGTAACAAATTCATATATAAGTCTATGTACCTTAGAAGATTAATAAATTAAGAGCCTTAGAAATTTAAATAATTTTAATTAAATGTCAAATACTGCAAAACGGCATTGAAATAGAAAACTTAAATCAAGATATATTTTTATTTGTGTATAAATTAATAGACAGTTAAAAAAGATCTTATATTATGTTAGTACATTTTAAATTTTAAAACTAGCATTAAAGTAGTACAATACTGACTCAAATTGAGTATTTATTAAAAAGAAGAATTTAACAAATAAATATATACTGTAAAAGAAGTAAGTGTAAGACGCCATAACATGCAGTCATTCTTGCTGAGTGTTAAGTAAAAAACATGAAAGAAATATGAGGAATTTAAAAGAACATTAAATCAGCCATCCAAGAAGAACATGTACTGTTGTTATATTGGGTCGATTGAAATAAAGGCAAATGAGATTGTTATAACTCTACCATAGAAATCACATCATAAACATCCTAATACACACATAAATGTGTGTGAAAAGTTAAGTACTTCATATATCGCGCGATTTTATTTGTATTAATATTTGATTATTTATATATTTATTAGTAGCGCAACTAACGCGTTCTTCGTAAGTCAACTGAAAGCACTTTCTTATTTTGTTCCAAGGCTCGTATTAGAGTTTCTTCAGCTGCACCGGATAAATCATTTGCCGCCATATCTAGTCTAGTAAGACCTCTGTTCAAGCTTAAGAGACCAGCCATCTGAAATAGGATGTATTTTTTTAAAAGTCGATAATAAATATTATTTTAATATAATATTGTCTGTCCACTTGACGTTTATCTAACAAATTTTATTAATTAAATTTTGGTTAGTATTCTTTTATTAATTCCGAGTAACATTTTTTTATACTCTATTTTTAAAACCAAAACGATTGTTACTTTATTTTTAGTTTACAAATAGTTTTATATTTTCTTTTTATATTGATTTACCTTTTCTGCTGATGTACCTTTAAATCCACACGAGTTAACAATCAGTGTCTGCGGTTTTTCTTTACAACGAACAAACGCCGCAGCAAACATTACCGCGCATTCAAATGACATTTCATTCAAACTGAAATCTTAAAACAAATTAATCTAGTACAAATTGTTGTTTAAAATATTTCAAATTATGGAACTTGAAATAAGGATCACCTATTAATTCAATTGGAGCTGCCGGTTGCATTTGTAAAGCATAAGCTATGCCCTGCACACCCGTTTCCTTAAATCGATTATTAGCTATCCTGACTCTTTTTATGTTTTTATGAACCAATATAAAACCACCCAATGCTTTCATTCCGTAGTCTCCAATTTTACAATGATTAAAATCCAATTCTTCTATTGTTTCTTTCTTTATTAAATTCTGTAGAATAACTTTTACTTTTGAACAGTCTAAATTGCTTCTATTGATCCTAAATACTTTTAAATGATTTAGATCTTCGAGACCTTTACACAATGATTCACAATCGTTTAGAGAAAATTCAAAGTACCTAGTTAAATAATTATCTTCCAATTTATTAATCCCAAATACAAGTGATATTTCTTGAAGATTATATAACTTTCTCAGAACTGGCTCTAATGGTATATGATCATAAAGTTTAGGAACACTGAATTCACAAGTATCTTCAACGGTATTTTCATTTGGAATCGCAGGCAAAGGTTGTCGGACCATTTGAAGTTGATTTAGATTTAAGTTATATATATAAGGGCTCACCTATAAAACGTGATAGGTATATTATAAAATTCAAATTTTATTTAATAAAAAAAACTAAAGAAGTATATGAACATAATTTCCTTACCAAAGATGCTAGTTCAACAGCATCTTCTTCAATGAAAACATTTGGATTAACATTTTCTAGAAAGTCCTGAAGACAAGCTGACAAGAATTTTCCTTTCCAAAAGCTCACATCTAACTCTATTTGAGATGGAAACCGAGCGTAAAAGGATCTTTTCCAGTATTGCTCATCCTATAAGTAAGATTTATATGATTATTTTTTCTTCCTGGTATTTGCGAATCACAAAAGTAATTAAGTAATAACCTTTATCAATGGGACGCTAAATTTAAGAGGTATATCTGAAGGAAACAAATCCATTAAAATATCAACATCTTGTTGAAGAATCTTGTTAAGAGGGTTAATTCTATGGAAATTTCTGGAAAGCACAATAGCAGTGAAATAGGATAGAGGTGCAGGAGTGATCTTATCATCCCAATTTAAATCTTCAGCGACCACTTTTCTAGTTGCTTCACCAGCTGAAGCCTGCATAAAAGGTGACGTAAAATAGGCATATCGTGCGTTCGATGATACTACATAAGGGATTTTCATTGTGAAGATTAAACTTATTTCCCTTGATCGTTTTTATATTATTTAATTTTTTTATGGTCGAAGGTTTCAATAATGGACAGCTCGGTGTAGTGTGATTTATATGTCAACCAAACTGACTTCTATATATAAATGACAGTATTCAACGTACATGACCTATAGCATGAAGGTAATTGTCTAATTAAATAAAAAGGAATGCTTACCATTCAAGTAAAAAAGTCTTATATCTTAAAAATAGGAAAAAGAAAGGAAATTAGAAAAATTTTAATTATTACTTTTTTTTCTAGATAAGTAATAAAAGTGGTGAAATTATATTTGTAATGGACTAAATTGATTCAACCTGGTCGTTTTATTATTTTTGCTTCTCTCTTTTAATAACCATGTTCTTAAACGTCATATGGAAATTTAACAATTCATTATGTTTGTTTTCTAACAATTATGATCTTCTATTATAATTTGAAAAGGTGGAAGGGATTGAATTATTAATAATCAAATACAAAAAAATTGTCTGTATTTAAATAGATAATATTAGGCCCACTAGGCCTGATATTATATCTTGATGATATAATCATATTATACAACCTTTTTCTTTTTAAATAGGGGTTAAACATGAAATTGTCGTTTAAGCGTAGTGGCCATTTTGAATCAGAATTAAACCAGCATGGTGTCAGATTTCACAGTGAAAAGTTTTGTATAAACTATAACATTTTAAACTTTTTAAAAATATGTTATTATGACTGTTCGACTTTCAATTGTTTTTATATACAGCACTTAAAACGAATATGGATGCGGTGGAAATTAGAATAATTTTTGAATGCGAGTTCTGACTAGGACTAATGCAGCAGAAACTTCTCGTAATGTCAATACTGTGTTTAGTAAGGATAGGGCTAACGAACGCACTGTGCATTTTAGGTTTGACTGATTAAAATTTTGTTCTCAAAAATCAAGTCAAACTGTCTTCACGCCATTTGTCGAGTCCGGGTCTTTAGAGTTCTATCGCTTCCGATCTTGTAATTAAATGTCAGAAATGTATAGGAAACCTGTATAAATACTTAACAAAAAATTTATTTGATCCTACAAAAATAAAAGTTTTTAAATTTTCCGTACGAAAAGGCAAATTTTATACTTTAACCCCTAACATTACATATGTAATTGATCCATATACGATAACCTCAGAATATCCCGGAGTTCAAATGAATTTTTTTTTTATTTCAATACCTATTCGTGCACACAAAAGCAGAATTCATGCTGAAAAGTGGAAAAAACAAAGAAAACAACAAAGACAGAAAAGATATGTACGTATGTAAATGACAAACTCATCATAAATATAATTTTGACAAACCAGTTTATTCAGCATGTAAGTAGTAAATATTTTGTAAGTAATAAATACCAACACCAATGTTCAGTAGGCGGTAATTATTCAATCACGTTATTTTGTTCATATCATTTGCTGAACATGTTTTATTTTGTATGCTAGCGGGACAAAGTCTTCATAACTACCGGTTCGGCTAGTTCCGTACTACTTCGGTTTTGTTCGGACCAAAACAACGCTCGCTGCACCAGGCGGCAAGCAAGGCCCACAATGTTACGTTTGTGTTTGTAATTTATATCGCGTCGCCGGCTTGCGTTGTGTTGTGTTTGTAACAAATTTTCATATTACCAATATATGTATCATTAACTACCAACCGTTCGTTGAGATAGCCTTGTTTTATATTAAAAGTCGATTAGATATTATATAATTTGAAATATAATAAACTCATCTAAAATTGATTCGTCGATAAATTGCTGTTTTAAACATGGATTCTGCCAATAAAACCACCTCTACAAACAAAAATAGAACACAGAACGCTTCTTACAATCCCTGGAATTTATTATTTAATTCAAATCGAAGAACTCGAACCGAAAGTGAAGACAGTGCCACTTCAAATGGACAAAATTGTCAATCAGGTAAAGTATATATATTGTCCTTCGCATTATTGTAACTTGTTAAAATAAAATTTTACGTAAATCTCTGTATTTTTATTGGACATTATTTAGATAATGATATAATTCTATTTAATCGAAAAATGTTTTCCGTAACACTAATGCAATTAATAAGACAATTTGCTTCATTATTTTAATATAATTTTTTACAACAGATATAACGATTAAGTTTATTATTGATTTTAATATCGTAAGCAAATGTATAAAGCAAACTTGCATATGGTGAGGGTCAACTCACGTCACGTCTTGAATTAGTTGGGAATACACATTAGCAACACACGCAACTTTAACCAAGTTTACATATATTTATCATAAGCATCCCCAAGCCTTACTCTAACGCTCCTGCAGTTTCGTTTAAATGACCTGATTTGATTTGATTATCACAATCATGCATACATTATTATTGAATAATCAAGAAACGATAAAATATTATTTGGCTAATGCTGGTCGTGTTGTTTTTGAGAGAAAAGGCATTTCATATAATCATAATACACTACTTTGCAAAAAAACGGGCGATTTTGATTTTTCCACCTTATTAGTAATATGTTATGTTTTGGGTGGGCGTAACTTCTAGCTATCGTACCGAGAGAGTATTCATTGAAAATGGCTCACTAAATGTGCAAAGGTATATAACACGAATTCTTTGTCAATATACACAACCCGCACTGACTGTAGTTGGTGAAGATGCCATTTACATGGATGATAATGCTCGAGCCCTCCGTTTTGGCGACGTAGATGTTTTGAGGTCGGTATTCGTATTTTGAACTGGCTAGCGCGGAGCCCCGACCTTAACCGTATTGAGCACGTCTGGGACCTCCTAAAAAGGCGAATACGATCTGTCCAACCACCTCCACAAAAAATCAGGGAGTTTAAACGTGTGATCTCGGCTGAGTGAGAACATATTTGACATATATATCCATCAAACCCTGGTGGAAAACATGCCAAGACGATTACATTCCGTAATTGCTGCAAAGGAGGTCATATTCCGTATTAATTAATCGTCTTTTTTTATTAAAGTACCATAAAATACTCGTAGCCTTAATTTCACCATACCCATAAAAATATCCATTTTCACACGGATCTCTGTTTACATTGACTAAAACAATGACTGTAAGGTGCCCGTATTTTTACAAAGGAATTTATTAAAGTTCAAGTTTATTAAAGTAACAGTAGTATAGTTAGTAAGTAAAAAAATTAGGATTGAGATAATAGTACCTTTAAAACATAATAGTACCTTTACCATAAAAAGCGTGTATTTTTAAAGTTTTTAAGACCATTTATATCAATTTATTGCAATATTATTATTATTGAATACTACAAAAATATTTATCTAAATCTTAATTAAATTATTTTTTAAATATTATTTTAATCGTACATTCCTTCCATTTACAGTGAAGAGTGCATGTTTTTCATATATTTGTATCCATGTGTTATATAACGTGAAATATATTTTAACACAAATATCATACACAAGACTTACAAAAAATGTCGTATGTTTGCAGAACTTAATGTGTTGTTGATGATTATTATGAAAATTTGTTTAAATATCATCTATATATCTATCTATACACGGTTATATATTCGTATACCAAAATGAATTGACAAAAATGCGATGGAATAATTTTCAAATGCTAACATTACGATGCTTAATTCTGAATAAGTTAAAGTTAGGATACGATGAAATTTGAATTGTCTTGTAGAATAAATGTTTCTAAAAACAAAGATATTAAAAAGTCATATTTAAAGTCCTGACATTCTTGCAGGTACTCAATTCCAGCGGCAAACAAGTAAAAACAATGAAGAATACTTGTGGATGATGTGAGTGAATAATTTTTATTTCATTTATAACGATGATTTGTAAATTTGTTTCAAGTTAAAAGAGGTGTAAATAAATTTTTGAATTTTATATTATGCATAAATTATTAGATAAATATGTAATTGTAAAAATGCGTAATGCAAACAAACGGCATGGCTCAACGATATAAGACTTTTACAAAGGTACCTGTTCCAAATAGAAGGGAAAGTTTGTAAACTAGATATTCACCCTGTCAGCTAAGTATTATTAAATCAAACAATAACAAGAAAGAAATAATGGTGAATTTTATTATTTTGTAATTTTCCTGAATTTTATAACTACCCTTCTATTGATAATATTGGGGTTTTTATCTAACATAATATTCGTGTCATGCAAAGCTTTGTATGAATTTGTTAGCTATAATTTAACCTCTGTACGTCAGACAACAATGTAGTTTTTTTTCGTTAGTTCTTATCAGGGATCAGAGTACGAGCTTTGAAGGCGAAAAACCAACAACTTTAAAGGTCTTCTGTAGAATCAAGGTTTTCAAATACTTAACCAAATAAATTATTTACAAATACGTAAATTGGTTACGATTAATTTGTATAAGCAATTACATATATGTATCAGTAGGCAATATCGATATATTTATTGCAAAAAAAATTATACAAAAGCATATGGTTTAGCTTACCTATTATTTAATGCTAATCGATAAACTTTAAACATGTAACGGAATTTCAAGTTGAATAATAATATTTGTAAAACATGAAGAAAGATATATTTATAGATGTTTATAAACATTTGTTGCAATTGATAAATTGCTATAAGTATATTGATAGTAAGTTTTTATGAATATCATCATGATAAGACTTAACATGTAGACCCTGTTATATCTTCTCTAGATGTCTGCGTGAAGGAATACTTTACAGGAAACTTCTATATGTTTCTTAAACTAACCTATGCGTTGGTACAATTTAACATTACAAGTTATTCAAGTCACACAAGTTAAAGTTTGAATATTTACAATTTATACCATTTTCAGGATTTTCAGGTCAGACAGTTGATTTCTCGAAAATTGTTTTTAAGACTTCCCATAATATCAAAATATTGTGTGTTTTATAGCATACAATTTAAACTGTAATCTGTATATGGTTATTTCATCATTTTTTGTATTAAGGTAAAATAAAATATAAATAGTACTAAAGTAAATACTGCTGATATCATGTAAATAAAAAGGGCTATGAACCAATAATAACAAGTGCTAAGTCAATAAAGCGAAACGTGATAAGAAATAAATTCTTACACTGTGGACTGTCATGTTTTGTTTACCCGTAAAGTTTACTAGTAAACATTGTTTTCGACTTAGGGATTAGTATAAACAATACTCTGTTATAAATAATGTCAGAAATTGGCAATCCTAACCGTTAATGACATGTGTTAAATATTTTTATAATTTATCAATTGACAAAAGAATTCCTTCACGCTACGAATGCGAGCATTGTGAATATACATTATATGTACATATTTTATATTCCAGTATGATACGAATTATTTTTAAAATATTATCTAAAGTTGAATAATCAATCTGATTCTAATTATAAAATATGTGTGCAAAATGTGGCACAAGGAGCAAAATTCACCCGAATTATTGCAAAAGACGAGCTTATTAGCAATAAAGGCAGGCCGAGAAGGTCAACCACTAGTGACGACGTTGTAGTGCTGGATGCAACATCGTTCTCATACGAGCATGAAAATCTTGCGAGTGGGAAAGAGAACACAATAAAATAGCCGGGTGGCCCTCGGTCGTTTGGTGTCGAAACCTTCGGTTGCGTGCGCCCGCGCAGCCGCTACTTACAAACGCCCAGTACACTAAGACCACGATCCAGTATACAGTACTTATTTGTTCCCAATCGAAAGTGAGAGTTTTAAAAAGACCACGTGTAGTATTTTGTGACGTCAGGAGTGCTCTAGCAATGTGCGTTCTTTATTTTCTTTCGTTCTTGTTTTTTCGTGTTCTCTTTTGTAAAGTACCCATTTGTTATTGTGTTTATAAATTTTTAAATGGTAGGATTAAAATATACTACAATTTTAAACAAAGAATATGCTTTGTTAAGTAAAACGTGATTGATACAGTTAATGTAAATAAAACGTTGTACTAGATACATACTGATTTTTATATCAGTATGAATCTTTAAAGTTTTCTTTATAAAGTAAGACATACTTACTTTCAGTGACATTTATTTTAAATTTTTTGTTTTATAAAATGTAAAAAATATATATCAAATATGATACAACATTTTAAAAAAACAATAATACAAGAATTATCAATACCTTAAAACATTGCATTGCAAAATGTTATAGTAATTACGGCATACATCGTCCTCCATACGAATTCTCACACAACTTCGAATTTTAAATTGAGATTTACACTCAGTTATTTCAAACTTAAAATAATTTTGGCTGTTATTTTGTTGTATCATTCATGATTCATAAAATTCTTTCAAAATCTTCATCTTAGAAATAATCAACGTTTTTCAAAAATGTGTTATTATTATTAACTTGCAAAATGTGAACATGATATGGACCATGATCTGTTTATTCGAAATAACAGAAAATCGTTATAAAACATACTGTAAATTTTACGTTATAAAACGTACTGAGACTAGTCAATGGTACAAAATTCACATACATAGAATATAATTTATTCTTTCAATGTCAGCACATTCTTCATGAGCCTACATGGTGGGTGCACTATGAAATTAGTCTTGTTTCTTACTGTAGATGCAATCTTAATACTTAAAAACTAAACGTAAATAACTGATACTAATATGGACCACTGCTCCATATTTAAAACATACTACAAGTGTCCATATTACAATACTTATACACTTCTAAGTTAATATTGTTATTATGAAGATTACAATAATTATAGAACGTTATAAACTAATAAGATTAATAGTAAAATAACTCATATTTCTTATGATTTAATCTACTTTTACCTCAAGTTACATTTGCTGTGATGATGAGCTTACAAAATTAGTTAAAAAACTACATAATGACTCCCGTGAACACATGACTGCGGGCTGTCTCGACAAGGGACTAGCGGGCGCTGAAAGGGGTTCAGCGTAGTATGCGCTGATCGTCAACTGGGTACACCGAACCTATTTCTATATTTCGAATACAGAACATTTTTTGAGATATGCCGATAGTCCATAGATAACCTAGTCCACATGTGGCGACTTTGCTCTACCTAATTTAAAAAACAGATTCAATCAAAAATCTAGCAAAAATTTTAGATGTGCAACTAAATTCGGTTTGTTATTAGTAAGTGTTGGTCGATTTTAAAAATTTCCAAAATGTCATGAACCACGCTTAGACATATGCTAGAAAAACCGCTCTGACATGTTAATGATTTTATTGTGGCGTCATATACTTTTAGTTGAGTGAAAATGTCAGATTTTGTGCCGAATAATCGTCATTTGCGGGAAGTGTTACTTTTCTTATTTCATTCAAAGAAAACAGCGGCTAAAGCACATCGCGAGTTTAAAAAAGTTTACAGAAATGCTATTCTAAGGGAAACAATGTGCCGCGATTGGTTCCGTCGCTTTAAAGACAGTGATTTCGATGTTGAAGACTGTCCGCGCGAGGGAAGGCCAAAAACACTGAAGAGGTCGAAGACGCTGAATCGGAGAAATTGCTCGATATTAATCCGTGCCAAACGTAAGAACAGCTTGCTTCATTAGGAGGATTAGGAGTTACCCGTCAAGCCCTTTCCAAGCGATTGCATGCGTTGGAAATGATTAAAAAGCATAGAACTTGTTCCTTATAGTTTGTAGCCAAGGGAAATTGAGCGTCGTTTTTTCGCCTATAAACAACAGCTTCAGCTACAAAAAGGAAGAGTTTCCTTCATTGCATCGTGACGGGTGATGAAAATGGATTCATTACAGCAATACAAAGAAGAGAAAGTCATAAGGACTGCTCGGTCATGCTTCTACGTTGTCGGTTCGGCCAAACGTTGCAAAGATTATGCTGTGTATTGGGTGGGACCAAGTGGGTGTTGTCTATTATGAGCTGTTGAAATCAAACGAAACCATCAATGGGGAACGGTATGGACTTCAATTAATGCGACTGAGCCGAACACCGCGTAAAATACGAGCAACGGCACGAAAAAATAATTCTACTGTATGACAGCGCTTGCTTTAATGGTGCCAAACACGTTCATGTATGTTATGTGCTCAGATCGTCCTAACCCTAAAGTTAGGACTTTAGGGTTAGGACGACGATAGTGGGGTAGGCCCCACCCGACATATTCCACAAATATTGCGCCTTCCGATTATTACCTGTTTTGTTCGATAGCTGATCTGACTGATCAGCAGTTCCGCTCATATGAAGACATTGAAAAGTGCTTGATTCGTAGATAGCCTCAAAGACGAACACTTTTTTTGTAACGGTAATCGAGCTCTGCCAGAAAGATAGGTAGATTTGTAACTAGCGACAGGCAATACTTTGAATAATATATATGTAAGCGTTTTTGCACAATTAAATTGCATTTTTATAAAAAAAAACAGCGAGAACTTAGTAGCGCACCTAATAATTTAATCAATAACTCATGAAATCAAATCATAAAGTACACGTGTTCGTATTTAGGTTGTCTTAGTTATTGTTTAATAATAATAAAACATGCAACCTAAATGACACATAAATTATCAAAGTAATAATTAAAAGTCAAAAAGTCAAGTAATGATAAGAGCACTAGAAGCGAACTAGTTATTTGATAACTAGATTAACGATGTTTATAAATTGATGATAATAAAGTAATAAGGTCAATAAATTTTACCGTTCTTTACGCAGGTTTGATAATGCCTGTAATTTTAAGGTTTCTCATTTTTCTCGAGAAAACTACAAAATCGTTCCGGCATAAAAGTTCTTTAATCTTCAATTTTCTCCATAAATTCTCGTCTGAAATATAACAGGCCACTTTCAAGATGAGCCTGGCATAAAGTAGATAGACAATTCTGAAAATCGGAAGATTGAGATTTGTTATAAATTAAAATAAAAAGTATATGACAATTTATTTGAAATAATGGTGTATTGGTTTTGATTGGTGGCATCATAGAATAGCATCTGGCATCATCATCATATATCGATTAAGATATTTGATGAAGATATTAGATCGGAAGATATTTGCATTTCATACGCCCTAGACTTCAAGTACATAAATAAACCTGTTTCGTAGAAGATGACTTCGAGACGACTTTAATAATATTAAAAAATATATAGTACCTGCATGAATAATCACATGATAATAAATTTTCAAAAATATTTTGATGTAATGTGTGGCGCACACTTTTGTGGACAGCAAACAGAAACCTGAAGTGTAACCAAATTTTCCGTGTTCTATTTTGTCATTTTACCATCATAATAACTAATAACATTTTAAAATAATAACTACGTAATCATGGTTACTGACAATTTTTATGCTTTTTTATGAATAATATGCATATTTCCGCCAGAGTTAACAAAACGCACATGGCACTGTTATTTTCTATCTTGGAACATATGATAACTTATGGACATACATATTTTATCTCTTCCCTATTATTATACCCTTGTGTTTATATTCGAAACCGTTTATATATATTATCGGTTATAAAATATTATATATAAATATCTCATATTTACCTAACATGATGTTGGTGGACAAATAACGGGGTAGTGGTTCTGACTGAAATCCTCATTTATTGTGGTGGTTATTTAACTATAATAGAATCAATGTAAATAATTACATAAATAATACCATAAGTTTAAAAAAGGATTGAAATAATATAATAGTTTCTTTTAGCATCATACTTCAAACCTCAAAACTATAACACATTATTTTAAAATCAATTTCTATATTCAAGATACAATGTATTGTATATCGTGTGACCTTTACTATAAACCTTGATTATTTCGATAAACGTGAGTTGAAGACTTACACGTTTAATTGGATAACCTGCCTTGAAACTATAGATTAATACAATATATTGATATGTAAAATACTTAAATTTATTCTCAAAATCTATATAAATATAGATTAGATTCTTAATCGCTTTTTACGTTGGTTACAGAAATAAATGATGGCTTTTTCATACAAAAAACACATGGAGATACATTTTAATCCTCATATTTCTATAATTAATACGTTTTGTGTAATGCAAGCACAATATCATTACATGTTATGTTAATCATAAAAGTAACTAAAAAAAATAACTGAAAAACGAAAAAGAAATTCTCACATGAGTTCAAAGAAGAATAAACACGTTACAAAATTCAATTACGATATTAAAACTAAATCTAAATAAAATTATTTCACATATTGAAACCTTTAAAATAACTATTTAGTAACATATAAGTAAAATCTTATACCGATAATTCAACCATTAAAAACAAAAAGTTATCTTTATTCATGTTCATTTGAACTGACATCTGTTATGTTCAGTGCAAGCTTATTGAACCAATTTTTTTGTACATATTTTCTTTATTATTCGAGACAACAAAAACTCGCTGTCAAAGTTTTTTATCCGTAACATTTCTGTTGTAACCCAAAGGAAATGGAAGTGAGAAAAAAGTATTCAAATATTTCAGTTTCCTCATTTGAGTTTATATATTTTCTTAGTTAACAGATTATTTTTAGTTGTTTATTAGTAAATGCAATGTCTTATTGTACTATCCTGGTCCCGCATTATCATCCATATAACGCATCCAATAATATTGTTGTGCTCTCTTAGGTAGATGCTTAAGTAATCATCATTAATGACTTTTACTTTAAATGCAACGTTTTATTAACCGAAATCAAAGTTGTTCTCAGCAAAAAATCTTCATGTGTAAATTTAAATATGTCTATGATTCATTCGCATCCTACGTGTGCGATTTATTATATTACAATAAGTCATTATGTGAAACTTTGCATAGAAAATTTTCTTAAAACTTGTATAAAACTCTTAAATCAAATGGCATCTGCAATCATATTAGTAAATATCAGGGAAGGGAATAAGAAAAAAAAAATAACAACACCATTAGTTGCTTGTATAATAAAAGCTTTTTTAGAATTCAAAGAGTAATAATATTAATATAGGATTTTTTAAGGCAATGTTTATCTCATAAACATTTATTTAAAGTTATACCTATAATAAAATCTTTGATGAAGATGAAGAAGAGAGAAAGGGAGGGGAAGGAGAGGAAAGTAATGGGAATGGAAGGTGCGGAGGGCTGCCATTCAGAAGTTGCCTTTCTACGAGTGAGTCGGACGAGCCAAACACGCTACAGAAAACAATTTTTTAATGTTATGTCAAAAATGGTTGACAATTTCACACACAACACAGTCATTAGAGAAATTCTCTACTTCTCACATAACTGATATGACTACCGCTCCATTTTATTTTCTTCCTTAACCTTATAAAACATTACGTTATATATTATAGAATTAAATAGTCGATTAATTATGAATAGTGATTAATGATTATCATGAAATCAAAAATAATACTTTTCATTTGCACACGTCGTTACGTATTTTAATGGATCAACGCCAAAATCTTGAAGTATTAATAAATTTATATTTCCTCAATCCATATTACGTCTAATGATCTATTTTTGTACGTAGGCAGAAGGAGAAACAATGATAAACAAATTATATAATTAAATGTATATAAAATATATTAATTATCACAAAAAAGCAATAATGAAGGATAGTCTTCAAAACTAAATTGCCCTGCTGCGGTTGGCTATATTATACATGCTTACAGATAAAGCATTTTTATTTATATATTGTGATTTAAATTCTGATAAAATAACATTTTTTTATTTCAAGGCGTAGTAGAGTAGTTGTTTCAAGCGAAGTGAAAATATTTTCTTACTGATATTGTGATTGATGTGTGAAATGATATACCACTTTTTATTTCATTAAACAAAGGCGACATTAACAAGCGTGATTATTCCAGTATGTAAACAAAACCGTAAAAAGTAATATTTCATTTAGTCTATTATAGATATATGTAGTAAGTAGTACATGTAAAACCTGTTAATTCAACATTAAAATGTAAATTCTATATATAGATATTTGCATGAAAATTATGTAAGAAAACTTGTTAAAAATCATAAAAGCAAAGAACTTTTTTAAGTTGAACCAAATTTTTTTTAAAAACACACCATTGATATTGAACTACAATATATTAAACAGTTATTCATATCTTAAACAATAGATAGGCATTTGTGTTCACAATAAAATGTCTTTACGGGGTCCAAATGTCAATACCTAAAAATATTTTTTTTATTTGCAGATGGCGCTCATAACTACATTGCGTACAACAGATTTTGTCCAACAAAGAAATACTGATTAATATTGTTAAATAAAATTTTAGTTTTAAAGATTATTACTTTACAATAGTAATGAAATTGAACTTTCTGTAAACGCAAACAGATGTGCGGTGATAATGTTAGAGCAAGTCGCGATTCTGCCAACATGGTTCCTAATGGCGTGGTTGGGAACTTGCATTATCTTCAGTCCTTTCGCAATATTCTTCGTAGTGTGTCTACCACAGTTGCCTCTTTTAGTCATTCGAAGGCTTTGTCATATACCTTTCGAATACATTTGACAGACTTTCGGTGACTATGTATGTAAAGCGAGTTTCGCGCTAGTTTTGCGTAAGAATAGAATCGAGTGATACTAGTTAAAATTAGCATGTAAATTATTGTAAATACTTTTTTGTGTATTTTATTAATAAATATATATTTAATGAGTTTACTTTTTGCTTCAAAATAATTGTGTAAATCTATTCTATTTGTTAATTTACGATATTTGTTATAAAAATATCTATTTATATCAAATTATTGTTTTGTGAATTTAGTATCGCAGAGAAACATAATATTTTTGATAAAAAAATATAGAAATTTATGATAATCCTGTTTTGTTTTTCTATTTTATTAACAATATTTAAACTTTTACTAAACTAAATTTTACAGTGTGAAAATAAAATGCAATCTTATAATGCATTTGTGAACATAAACATGCTAACCCTAGTAATATAGACTGAATTAGCTACTTTTTTATGAAATAGTTTTATTTCTATTAAAACCACTTAAAATCAAAATGTCATTAGAAACTTAATAAATGTACCTACAATACTTTATGAAATTTTCATGTCAATATTTGTTGATAGGTAGATACGATTTGGTATATCAATCGTATGAATTGTGTGTAATGTATAGACATTACACATAATGTCTATACATACAATGGACATAGGTCCATTTTTTTACTTATCTAAGAAATTGCATCCTATTTTATTGCAAATTTGTGTGTTTATAACCACATATTTGTTTCTATTAGCTCACTGGCGAAGTTATCGCCTTTAAAGTCAATTATAGAATATAAATTCAAAAAGAGGATAACTGCGAAGTATCTTTCACCGTTTCATCTCCGTGGTAAAAGCATGACTGTTGGTGAACCGACGTTTGACAAAAAATAAAAAGTTTTGAATTTTGAATGGTCATGGCTATAATTACGGCGCCGAAACGTGGACGCTGACAGTCCTGAAGCAGATGGACTGTCAGCGTCCACGTTTCGCTCAAAGTCGCTCAGAGAACTATGGAGAGAGCTATGCCCGGAGTTTATTTGGTAGATATGATTCGGAATGAACAAATCCGCCAGAGAACTAAAGTCACCGACAAAGCCTTTCGAATTAGCGTACTAAAGTGGCAATGGACTGGTCACGTTTGTCGGAGATCCGACAATTGTTGGAGCAGACGAGTGCTGGAGTGGTGACTGCATCTCGGTAAACGTAGTGTGGAACGCCCCCGGCTATGATGCGACGATCTGCGCAGGGTGTCTGGCCAAAGATCGGGCTAGGTGGCAGGCACTTCTTGGGGGAGGCCTATTTCCAGCAGTGGACTGCCGCAGGCTGTTGATGATAACGGCTATAATTCCCGCGTCGTGATAAATATACATATGTCTGGGATCTATAGGTATTTATTTCAAGTGTAGGTGCCACCATAAGTCACCACAAACGTCGTCGGTTAGTTACCAATTTACAATCTATTGATTGAGATACATGATCGACGTCTTTCTTCTCAGTTTCAACAACAGCCCAATTGGTTAGACATTGCGTTTAGGATATGCTTCATAGGTTCTCTTCTATCTACAATTGACGTGAATGATTTTTCTAATAAAAGCCTATTAGGAGTGACTGCCACAAATGTTCGTATTATTTAACTTTTGTAATGGTCCCAATTGATAACATTCAAATATCGTCGTTACAATATCCATTTGTAATACATCGCAACTGAAGTAACCTGAGGTAAGTATACATATGCACCAATGATTGTGACACGGGTGAGAGCTCGCTGATAAAGTCGCACTTTGAACATTATAATATTTATAAACACAACGTATTTGACCTCAGGGGTAGATTATTTTATAGATATAAGCAAACAAATTTATTTATCTATTATATTTTTTCTTTGACTACCTTTCAGATGACTTTTATTATTTTATTTTTATTATGTGTTAATTAATTTACTGCCAGAACTTAACAAGATTATACATTGCAAAACTGACTGTATATTTTATGAAATATAATATAAAAGTAAATCTTTTTATTAACAATTTTATTTATTTTATTATCAATAATGAAAGAAATAAAACATTTTACACTTAAGGCCTGACACTAGGATTCGATTTATATAAATATTATATCAAACGCCTAGACTTAGAAAAAATATTTTTCTTCTTCTTCTATCTTGATGTGGGAATCGAACTACTTTAATCAGAAAGCGAAAATTCGCCAATGCGTAATGATATAAATATATGGTATACACAATATATAGTATACTCAGATATTCGAGGCGACAACATAGAATTATATATTGTTTAAAACAGTGGTCCTCGAATGGTAAGTAGTACGCGTGTTGGAGGATACACTTGACAAGCCGCATTTAATTTGTGATTTGTCAATATAGTGTATCAGTGTGACAAGTCTGATCTTTTGAAAAGGTCGAACACATATTTGCAACAATTACAGGTTAATTTTGTTATAGTTTTAATAAAATGTAACAGAAACCTTATGACTAAGCAACAATATCAGAATAAAAAACATAAATGAAAGGGATAAAAAGCTTGGTTCATTTCATAAAAATAATAGAATACATCGTAAATACACGGGCTTAGAACACAGTTTAATTGCTAATAACACTTTTATATATGTATTTATATTATTTCTGTTGCTAAATATGTCTTGAGGAACGATCTAGATTGTAGCAATTAAACGCAATAGCTAAATCACAATTGATGTAAGGACATATACCAGTTAAACATTGAGTTCTAAGAGTACTTAAAGAAGCAATTTGATATAAACTTGCTAGTAATCGCACAGGACTTTGACGCAGTTTTATTAGAATGTTAGGCAATATTATTGAATAATTGATTTCTTGATGAGGTTTTAACTATATTAATGATCTTGCCATATATCTAGCAGATGCACTGACATATTTCTTTTCTTCACAATACTGACACTTGAGGCCATTTTTAAATATTAAGTATTATAGTTAGAAGTGACAGTTTTTACTTTTAGTTTTTATAAGAGATCAAGGAGGAAAAGGTGAAAGATGAAGGCAAAAAATGAATAGATAGCCTTTCTCTTTCTTTAGCCCATTTTACAAGGCGAAACTTTCCAAAGTTCTTAATATATTAAATGATAATCATCATTTAAATCGTCTGAAAAAAAATATCTGTTATTATTATTATTATGGGATAGGATAGGAAACGAGCAAGCGTCCTACCTGATGAAAAATAATGCTGTCCATAGATATATGCAGTAATACCATACGCATTGCAGGAGTGTTGCTGGCGTTGGAGAAACAAACATGATGACACTGCTTTCATTTGATTCTGGGATCTTCAAAAATTAATTATATTAATTTTTAAAGAACCCAAAAGTTAGAAAGTAGCTTTCTAGTATTATGAATTACATACAAATCATCTATTAGAAAACCGTCCAAATTTTAATATATTTCATTTAACCCAGGACATGACGTATTTTAATTAAAAAAAAACTCTACAGATGTATAGACCTTGATGCTTTCATATATATTTTTAAAAACACAAATAATCATTGTTTTAATATGCAAAAATTATGTGTAAATGTCTAATGGACGTATGCAATTTGAATATTCTATAATTGCAACATATTGCAAGTAGTATTAGGAGTCTTTTTAATAATCGAGTATGTATATAAAAGCTTTTCTGATAAAAGATAATACGGTCTTTATAACAGACTTTATAAGTTTAGTTAGAAAACCTACCTAGAAAATTAACATTTATTGATAAAATGAATGAACAATAAATATATATATATATATATATATATATATATATATATATATATATATATATATATATATATATATATATATATATATGAAAATCATTGTTTACAGCGCCATCTATATAGTATATGTAGCGAACTTGAAAGTCGAGTAGGTGTGTAAATAGTTCTCAATGTAAGACTTACGTGAGTTTTCAAAAACTGAAAAAGTTTAAGTGGGTAATAATTGATGGCGCTTTTTTAAATATTATTTACGTCTGACTTAACTTTTAATTTTCTTCTTTTGAAGGAATTATAGGAGCTTCGCCGTAGTAAACGTACCAAAATCTACTGAAATACGCTTTGCACTCTAGTAAGTTACATTCTTTATTCATTAAGTTAATAGATCACTGCTGGACATTAGCGTCATCAAATTGATTTGAGAAAGAATTTGTATTCCACTCTACATTGGAGTAAAAGTTTGTTGACGACCAGAGCAAAGTATCTAGAACCAGTACCTAACATTGCTACAAGTTACTTCATTGTTAAAATAACAAAGTACAATGCGCTAATAAATGTAATTAAAAAACTAATTGGCTCAGACGCGAAGTAACCGGTTTTTAAAGTCATTGGTGGCAGGTTAGACTCCCACATCGTGACAAATATATGTATGATTTACAGGTATTTATTACGAGTGTCTCGCCAATCCGCCTTGGACAAGTGTAGTAGGTTAATGTGCATTCGCTTGCCAACTCGTTTGCCCACCGTGATAACCTTCCTATTGGGGTAGGTTGACTTCTACGTACCACCGGACACCTGTTGGTACAACTACTTATTAAACGTAAATAATAAAAAAAATACAAAGGATATCCATACAATTCAATAACTTTTACGAAGAAGAGACAAATAAAACACGTACTGCGTTTTATTATTTTTTTAATTATTTCGTCTAAATGGTGACCGTCACGTCGGACACTCTCTTGGAATCTAGCCATAGCATTCTGTACAACTCCCTGAAGTTGTGACGTCGGGATGTTGTACTGGCGGGCGGTATTTTTTTAGTGCGGAGAGTGTCGTCGGGTTCGTTTAATAGACTTTATTTTTGAGGTACCCTTCCCACCACAGAAAAAAAGCTATATGGGTGAGATCCATCGACCTGAAACGCCAGGGGATATCGCCGCAACGGATTTATTTGTTAGGGAAGAAATCACGAAGAAACTCCATGGTCTCTGTAGCAGTGTAAGGCGTGGCGCCATCTTGTTGAAGCCATGTGCATAATATGAAGGTTTTGTTTCTCCATTATTGTTAGAAATATTTATTATAATCAGCAAGTATACGTTCACTAATTATTCGACCTATAACCTAATACTACCACCGGATATCCTCTGCATCCAGTTACTCCTCATATAAAAAATTACAAGATTTTTCTGGATTTATTCACATAAAGTCATTAACCATAAATAGACAGCATGTTTTTTGTCTACTCAGGCAACTAATGCAATGTCTCGTTGTGGATAGTCATGCATCGGAGCGTGACGGGGAACGCATGGCCGTCTCGACCGCGGCCACTCATCCGCTGTTTCGACAACACAGGAAGGCCACGTGCGATGTATAACATAAAACGGATAATATTTTTATAAAGGTTTATTTATATTTAGCACTTCGTATCCGTTTCATCTACGTAAATATGTTAATATGATGTATGTGAGCTTTTTGAGAGTAAATAAAAACAGGAAAAGAAATAAAACACTACACTCATAGCTCCACACGGGGATTCCCTATGCTGTGGGTACCATTTTAAACCTTCAAAAGAATAAGTATCTGAATTTTAAAATATTTATCGTAATGTGAAAATGTGGTTTTTTTCACTTTTGGGTCGTCGTCAGGATAAAGCAGGTCGCATTTTCATTGTACATGTAATAATTTATCATATCGTGCCACAGTGTAGATTGTAGTCTTAAGTATCCAAAATAGGATTAAAAATCATCTTTATTTGCGGTTGATAGCTTTTGGTAGTTAAATGCAGACATAAGCCTCTCTCAACAAGAAAAGTGTTCGATTGTACCCATGCAGAATAGGCGGAATAAATATTCAACCCGTAGTCGTCAGACTGTGACATGTATTTTTTTATAGTCCATGTATATCCCATTGCTGAGCACGGGCCTCCTCATTTCTGGAGGAACGGACGCGACATGTATGTAATATGTAAAAATAATGGACGATAAAAATACCAAATAATTTATATAGCGAACGCTAAACAACACTATCTAAAATACCGCTTACAATGGTTTTAATGCATTGCTAATTGTTTGCGGTAGGTACATTGCAACATGCGTAAAATATAAGCGAATGTGGGCTAATAAATTTTTATAAATACACGTGTGTTTTTGTGCCTGCAAGAACTTATCTGAAAAGTTTAAAAATCTAAAGAGCTTATTAGTCAACTGAGGCAAAGTACAGTTTAGGTGCATTTACAAGGACATTACCGTTGAAATAAAGCTTGACTAGATGTTCGCACTTTAGATAATTTATTATTATTAAAGAACCAACATTAAATAAATTAAAAATAACTGATATAATTGTTCTTAAAGAATACAGATAGAACTAATGTAGATAATTATAAAGAATCATTAAAATAAAATAAGAGATAAAAGAAAAATTTGATATTTCTTCTGTATAAATTTGCGATTTGTGAAAGACATTTGTAGTGTTCAAATAATGTTGTAACGTCTCGACGTACATTATAAATATGCAAATGAGGAAGCGGTAATATTGTTAAGTAGTTCTTTCGCCCATGGATATCTGCAACACAAATAATATTACAGCAAATGCACCACCTATTTAACAATAGTATCTGAAAAGGGGGACTTATAGCTCTCAACACTCAGCACAAGAAGCGCAAGAAAACCTACTTCTATTCAGCGGTAGGTTTTTTACGAGTTTATAGTTCTTCTCAGGACGAACCAGCCCAATCAAATTTTCCAAAAAAATAAAATTTTGGCTGCAGCTCTTCTCTATATTTGATGCTTATTCAAATGTAAAAGGAAATATATTTGTAAATATATGTAACAAAATTAATAAATATACGATAAAAATTATTCTTTTATAAATATGTATGTACAAAAATATTATGTAACAGAAAGATTTACGTAGTTCAATAACGAGAATCCGAAATAATCTTCCGCCAACACTAACCTGCCACTGCTGCCACTACCTGCGTAAAACTTTTAATTAAACATAATCTAGTCAACCTTTAAAGGATCCTTTTCTTTCTACAAGCTCTCTTTTTGTTATGGTATATAAATTGCGTTTGCCTTGATTCATAATTTAAAATAAAATTTTCCAGGTTATATATGACTAAGAACTTAATTAAAGTTTAAATCCTATGAATACTAAGCCTCTTACTTTACCACTCATTACGTATTTTTAATTTGTATATTTTACTGTTGAGTGCTGATAGCGCTCTAATTACCGCACAGTTTTTGCACGATCATCCAAATTTGAAACCTCAATGTCGTGCAAAATTGTAGAAGCCAGTCCCCATCCCAGAAATGAGAGGATATACTAACAAAATTATTAAAAGCTTTGTAAAAATACAAGGTCTGGTGGCTTAGTCATCGGATTTTACTAGCAATTTTCTTCAAGCTGTCTTGAAGAAAATTGCTAGTAAAATCCGTAAAGCCTGGACGACACCCAGTATCTAGTATCAGGAATGAAAGGATTTATCGCCGTTATTCCTACTGTAAATGGGCATTACAAGGAGGCCAACTATTTGTGGCAAGGGTAAATGACATCAAAAACAAAAGATTTCTTTGGCATTTTGAAGTACAATATATATGAGTAAAAAACACCGAAAGGCATTCAAACGGTTAAATTTAAAAAGTTATTTAGTATTATTAAGCTTTTTTAATAATTATATTTATATGTTATTGTATATTTGTATAATATAAAAAATTTATGCCATAAAGCATTTTGTGCATACATTTTAAACTTTTTATACTTAGTAGGTAAGTAGGTGCTTATTAATAATAATAAAATATATTCTCTTGTTTTTCATCATACATTTAATGGGGAAAATAAACGTTCAATTAGAGGCCATACTAAAGTTCTCACGGTTCCACATTTATAAAAATGAATAGATAAACAATAAAATGAAGACGTATATGGACAGTCAAAAGTTTTACTTAGCTAAGATCCGCGACAAGCAAAACAATAACAGAAAATTAATAATGTGTGTTTTTCTGTTGGGTTAAGTGGATTTATTTGGAACTTAACCCAAAAACTTACCGAAAATCGGCCATCAATTCTCCACCCACCAACCACTATACACAACACCAAACACACATTATCACTTTTCCATCTTGTAAACGACACGTGTTTCGCCCCACCACGAGGCATCTTCAGGTATAGTAGACTCTACGGAAGACAACCGAAAAGTGACCCGCCATTACAACGGGCGCCATATATAAACAACCTCCACCCACAATGTAAGAAAACAACAGGTGGGCGATACAGGTGTGTTAAAACTTACGTCACCACTTATTATTTGGTAGATATGACAATTTATTTTATTGTATTAAACGAATTTAAAACTTTTTTAAGAAAATATATTCAAAAGAGGAGAATTTACAATATTTATTTGATCATTTAGTATCTGGGACGAACTTTTCTTGTTCTTTAAAATTTCTAGTTGCTCCAATACACCTAGTCTCAAACCCTTTTTACACATGTGTAAAATATTTGGCGAATGATTGTCGGACAGAGAGTGCCCACAGGTTAGCAGATGGTTGGCAAAATGGGGGTCCCATTGTAACAATTAAAGGAAGAGGAACAGACACCTAATCACTTCACACCCTCAATCCCTTTTCACACCTCTAATTCCGAATTACAATATTTTTCACCATTTGTCAAAATTGAATATGCATTTACATCACCTGTCTCTATGTGTTATTAACATTTAATTTTCTTTCGATTTTTTTTATATTAATTTATTTATGATTACATTAAAACCGCATGTCATGTTAAAATCAGAAATAAAGTAACAGTAATATCTGTATCCTGTATTTTTTTTTAACTTACTGACAAAATTATTAAAAGTTTTGTAAAATTCCAAGGTCTGGTAGCTTAGTCATCGGATTTTACTTGCAGTTTTCTACAATGCAAGTAAAGCCTGGACAACACCCAATATCAAGCAAAATATTTAAAGAGTTGTCGGTACGTAGAGGAATAAGACGAAAATATTAGAATGGTCGCATCCAGTCACGGTCAGCTCGTAGTTCGGAGCGCAGGAGAGTCGACACCGACATACCGCCACCTTACCACCACACCACTCGCCTGAGCGCACGCAACATGGCTACACGACATCACACTCTGCTCGTAAGTTTATGTTTCAAGTAATTAACACATCTAAAAACTCTTTACTCACACATTTAAGTCATAAACAATTCTATTTCAGCGTTCTTTGATTTATGATGTGCGTTTTTATTCTTGATATTTTCACGTTATATTTCCAATTATGTTGTTCAACTGGCTTTAGCTGTGTTTTGTGTGGTATACTGTTGCAATACACTCACTTGACTACTAATATATTATACTAAATATTTCATAATATTTAATCCATGTACAAAGGTGAATTTAAGACAAAATATAATGATAAAAATAAATGAATTATTGACGTTTATAGTTTCGCCAATGTTTTATTTTTAATTAAATTTTAACGCATTTTTTATCCCATTTAAATTGAGGTACAAAAAAACATAGAATACTGAGCTACAATAAGGGCACGTTAATTTAGTTTGTTAGGTCCATCCTTCGCTGTTTTCGCGTGTTCTCATTTAATATTTACTATTAATACACGTTTCCACTTACTCATAAGTTAACATTTTATCCATGGGCTAAAAAGTCATATACAGATCGAAAAAAAGATGCTAAGACTGTTTATTGGTTTTGCTCCGCAAATGTATATTTCTTCGTCTGTGTCAAAATTTCGCTTTATCTATTGTGTGAAGATTCCGACATGTGTGCACTAGACGATTCTGTTTCTTATGTCCTACTAAATGCTAAAAGATGTAATCATTACTAAAATTTTTGATTTGTAGACACTGTCGATTATGTAATCAAATATTCACGAGATTTGATGAAACATGTCTTTCTGTGCTAAGTCGCGCGGTATAGCAATAACAGTGAAGTACATTAGTGGATATCAAGTCGTATTAAATATTAACGAACCATAGAAAAATATTAAACATCTTGATTGGTTTTTGACACTATATAGAAGAAAGATCGTCAACAGTTAATTTAACGTGTATGTTTTAAAAGATATTATAATTCTAGGGAAATCAGCTTTGTATACATTTTTAGTATACTTTCAATATATTTATAAATAGCAAATAAATCACTAATATTTTTTATAAAATAAACCTATTATGACTTGGATTTATAAATATAAAGGGATTCCTATATCTGTATTTATTGCTATTTATTGTTCTAAAATTTAACTTTTTTTTGACATGCTGAATATAGGTAGAAATAAGTCCATAGGTATAAGTTTATATAAACTTATAGTGGTTAAGCACTTGATTTATTTACGTACCTTTCTTTCGACAGAGGAGTATGTTGACTACATTTATTACAGGATAGAAATAAGTATAAAATGGATACTTCTAAAGAACGATATCCCCAAATACTTGACAAAGAATAATTATATCTACATCTTTTGTTGTATGAACTTGTTTATGTTTGAATATAATATTTGTATTACTGTGAAAGAAGTACGCGGATCACTCGATGGTAAGTAATCAGCACCACCCGTGGACATTTTTAACACTGAGGGACATTACAGATGCGGTTCACTTTTAAAAAAATTTCATCCATTCTTTACATTTTTTTGAAGTACTACCTTAAAAAAATGTAAAGAATGGGAGGAGAAAGTAAAATAAAGGATAAAGAGTTGGACCTCCTGATCCCTGCACTCACTGTATGAAAACGTTGATATTCTTTGAAGGTCGTACTTGCACGGTCGAGCTAGCCCATTCGTTCCGTAGCGTTTGGTTTATCATTCATCAATCCAGACGTATCAGTCTTCAGGTGGACCTTCCTCACAAATGAGGACTAAAGCCTGTTGCTGTTGTTATTGTGTGTTGTTGTTGTAGATTATTTTTTATTGCCATGTAAATGCTGCTGCTGATATTTAATCAACTGATATTTGTTATCGTGGTTGGCTCATATGACATAAGTAATGGGGTACCTTTTAAATGCCGGTTACCATATGGCACGTTCTTTCTTCTATGATTTTAGGATATATCAAGGTCATTCTGTACTTGTTGTTTGAAGTTAAAAATCAATCAACAATGACGTAAGACAACTCTTTTGCTGTTTTTTTTTATAGAAATTGAAAATAAAAAAATAAGATTGTCTCATAGTTTGAAATTGTTTAAGTCATATTGTTTGAAAGTTGTTAAGAAATCGTTTTATGTAATATCGGGACATTAGTAAGCTTTAAACGTACAAAATGGTATCCTTTATACAGCAAGTGCATAGAGAAATTTCCTCAAGATGCAGCTTTAGTTCTCACGAGGTCGATGTCCTCTTGCATTTACTAAGAATGCACAATGATGCTCCGCGATACAAATACCTCTATATCTCTCTTTTACTTGCTATTTTATTGCAACTTGCGATAAAAGAAAGAGGGGACTATAAATCACACTCTCCATCTTTTGATGTACCGATGTTTTTGATTAATTTCCATTTTAGTTAAATTCGCAGTTGTCAACATTTCAAAATATTTATGTTATATAAGTATTTTTTCCAATGATTTTGCGCATTTATTAATATTTCGTGTGTATATAAATGTGTGTATAAATGTATAAGGTAACAGTTTAAAAATATCACCGATAAAATGAGTCTTTTTAATGTTTGCCAAGCGGACCGCCGCTTATACCTAAAGCGCAGTCAGTTTGTTCTTCTACTTTTGACAGTGCCTCTCCTACTAGCGAAGGTTAGCAGCCACTTCATTACAACTATCCTCGTCTTTCGCTAGGCGCAGCAGTTTTGGAGCAGTCGCTATTTGAGTTCACTCCCTGATATTACATAGCCAAGATTTCCTTTTTCGGCCATAATTGGCAATTTTTTGAGTCCAGCTAATAGCAAATATCCATCTATATGCTCACATTTTGAACGTTTTAATATATTTTCGGAGGTTTTCTTTAAGTTGGGAGGTTTCTGAGGTTTCAAAACATTTTCGGTTGTTTTCTTTAAGTTCGGAGGTTTCTGAGGTTTCAATACGTTTTCTGAAGTTTCCTTTATATCCGTTTAGAAAGAAGACAGTTTTTTAGAGACACTCATATAGGAGTCGCCATCAACCTTGTATGGCCATAAGGGGTATGATGTTCCTCCGAAGCACGGTCCTGCACCCTACTCAAACAAAAATGAATTCCATGATCTAATCCGCGAAAAGATTTTTAAGATATTAAAGTTACCTGAGGTTACATTTGTTATTTTAGCCCTTCAAAGTTAAATATGAGTATGTCATATGGACAGTCAAAAGTTTTACTTAGCTAAGATCCGCGACAAGCAAAACAATATAACAGAAAATTAATAATGTGTGTTTTTCCGTTGGGTTAAGTGGATTTATTTGGAACTTAAACCAAAAACTTACCGAAAATCGGCCATCAATTCTCCACCCACCAACCACTATGCACAACACCAAACACAAATTATCACTTTTCCATCTTGTAAACGACACGTGTTTCGCCCCAACACGAGGCATCTTCAGGTATAGTAGACTCTACGGAAGACAACCGAAAAGTCTTATTCTGTAAAATAATTATTTTTCTATTTTGTTTGCTTGTCACGGACCTTAACTAAGTTCTGACTGCCATATAGTAATGGATTTCCGCAAAGTAACGCCTGACTCCATTAATAATGAGTATGTCATCTTAATAAAAAAGTAAAATTAGGTTTAGGTATATAATTTGACCCCAAATCAAAATTAATTTTTTTACCAGCCTAATGTTTCACTGCCGAGTAGGGGATGTATAAATTTTTGGAGAACTAGACATTAACTCACCACGCTTATCCAAGGCGGGTTGCTACGACACTCAGACGTAGTATATATAGTATATATCTCAGACTATATATATATATATATATATGTATATATATACACATATATATATATATATATATATATATATATATATATATATATATATATATACATATATAGTTATATATCGGAGTATATATTATATATATATAGTTGAACCCGTGACCGAAAGTGATAGCGTCACCTCTGAGTCAGTTAAAAACCAAGTATCCTCAAAGGCATAGATAGGTGTTGCAGATTTCGATGGACGACGGTGTTTGCTTTCCATCAAGAGACACTCTTACTCGTTTGCCTCCTTATCCCATAAAAAAATAGAGAGTCTAAAACTACATCATTTCAAATTATTAAACGCTTCTATAAAAATACGATTCAATTAATTTTGTCATTCTCTTAATCCGTTTCAGCTCAGTTTGTAATAGTTTTAGTGGTACTATTGATTTTTGAAATGTACACTTCTTTAGTTACTTATTCTAGATTTAGTCCAGTCCTTAAATCTCAAATAAGTGAAACGCTACTTTGGTTTCCTCGAAATTAACGCGTTCCGTGCAATTATGGTACACGTTAAACGTGACCTTCAGGCCACGGATACCATAAATAGTACATGATAATACTAATATTATAAACTACTCTAACGAAACTAATTACTTACAGATTGATGATGGAATGAATATTGTATAAAATTATATCAAACAGAACCTCAAATGGTCCAAGTAGTCGGGAAAAACGGCTTGGAACGAAATGTGTTAATCGAGCGGTAAAGAAACAGACTCCGTTCTTATATAAACTTAAGGGTAAACTTCATTTCTAATATTATAATATTATGTTTAAATTACTAATTTTTTTAATTTAATTGCAAACATTTGTTTCATTTTCAAATAACATAAGAGTTAATATGTTTAATTTATAGGTTCTGAAATATTATTAATAATACCTCTGATACATACGAGTGTACATACATTTTCAACTTCCAGTTAATAGTTTAAAATAAACAGTGAAAGCAGTCTAAAAGTAATGTTTATTAATTGGCAGTCTAAATTAGTGAAATCTCGATTTGCTTATTGTTCGTTGCTCCGACCTTAACGGGCACCAGCTCGTAATACGTTCCATTTCTTAGACCTTGGTCGTAGGCGTGGCCAAGGCTTGGCGGCTGACGTTATATTGTATGCGATATTTCCGGCTTACTAGCCGACAATGTATCTACACTTTAATTCACAGTCAGAAAAAAGGTAAAATATAGATCTGATTATTTTTTAAGAGAAATTTCCATTCGTTTAGAGGCCATCATAGAACACGTTCGTATACAATATCGTGAGGTATATCGCTTGGAGTGATAAAATGTGACAAAAAGAATCGGGAAGGTCTAAAGAACGTGAAATTCTCAGTTTATCACACAATTTTTTTTTGATGTAAAAAGCTATTATGGAAAATAATAGACACGTAATGGACACAAGAAAGAAATTAAATAGCCCTTAAATAAAAATGCTCTGACATGACAACTCTAAAATATAATACAAGATATACTTATCCCTATGAAAATCGATGATAATACTTTGACTTCTATCTATTTGTGTTAATTAATACAATAACGACATAAACAACCTACGTAATTCAGATTTGGCTCGTTAAAATTCTGGTTGCGTAAACTTTCATTTTATTTGTTGAAATTTTAATTTTTTTTTGATTTTCATTTCATTTTATTATTAATATAAAATGTGTGCGGCGGACATGCGTTGCTCGAATGCTGAAGCCGTTAAAGAAGCAATAGAGAGGGCCCTAAAGTATTTGCACAAAAGCTTGGGAGAAGCCATCTCACAAAATTAAAAACCCAGGATGGAAGAATGCTCACCTATAAGGTTCTCGGTGAGATCAAAGAATTCTACGCCAAACTATACGCTTCTCACGCATCACAACCTGAACACGTATACGCCGATCCTAGAGCCACGTTAACCCTCCACTACATCGGCCAGCTGCCAGATATTGCTCTCGAGGAGATGGAGTTGGCCCTCGGACAACTTAAAGACGGAAAAGCTGAAGACCAGGTTACTGGGGAACTTTAAAAAACAGGGCGTCGCCCCGTGCTAAAAGAGCTCTGTAGAATATTCAATTCCATCTTGCAGAATGGTAGAACTCCTTAGGCATGGAACAAGAGCATAGTCATCTTATTCCACGAAAAAGGAGATAAGACTCTACTTTTTTGTGGAATAAGATGATGTAATTATAGTCCATCTCGCTCCTGAGCCATGTCTATAAGTTTTTCTCGAAAGTCATCACCAATCTCTTCAAACTTCTAGAGTAGGCTAGGTTTCGAGGAGGATTCGGCACCATAGACCACAATCATACAGTGTGGGAGACTATAGAGAAAACAAATGAGTATTATTATACTGTGCTTCGCGTTTGTGGACTATGAGAAGGTTTTTGACTCCGTTGAAACCTGAGCTGTCATGGAAGCTTTGGAGCGGTGCCAGGTAGATCAACGATACATCAAGGTATTAAGATGTCTATACAACACCGCCACAACCTCCGTTCGAATACGGGGCAGTCAAATAAAGCAAATCCAGTTGTATCGTGGAGTGAGACAGGGGGATGTGATATTCCTGAAACTGTGCGTAATTAATGAATCGGAAAAAAGAAGCTAGACTGGAAAGGACGTAGCATAAAAGTAAATGATGAGTACATCTTACACCTGCGTTTTGCCGATGATATCGTGATCTTGGCAGGATCACTGTAAGAAATGCAAGAATGCTGAACATTCTAAATGAATCCTCTCGAAATGTCGGTTTGGCCATAAACTTCGATAAAACCAAAATCATGGTCAATGATCATTTGGATGTACAGCCGACCATCGTCATTGCTAAAACTCTCAAAGTTGTTCAAGAGTATATCTACTTCGGGCAGTTCATGCAATCGTGATAACTTGAATGCGGTCGAGATAACTTCGAGAAAAAAACTGATAGAAGGATTCAGCTAGGCTCTGCAGCATGTAGGAAAATTCGTCAGGTCTTCGCGCTGCCCATACCTCAGAGCCTGAAGATAAAAGTCATTAACCAGTGTGTTCTACTCTCTTACGACGCTGAAACGTGGACACTGACAGTCCGTTTGCTTCATAAGCTCAGAGTCGCTCAGTGAGCTGGAAAGAGCTATGCTGGTAGTTTCTCTGGTAGATATGATTCGGAATAAAGAAATCTACTAGAGAACTAAAGTCACCGACATGTCACACACTAACTGGATGCGTGAAGCTGAAGATCAGGCTAGGTGGCGCTTCTTGGGGGAGATCTAAGTCCAGCAGTGAACTGCAACAGACTGTTGATGATGATGATGATAAAACATTCGCTAATTTAAAATTACAGGAAAAGTATTTTAATTAAATTCATGATTTTGAAGCCATGTATATTATTCACAATCTATTAAGCGTTTTCAGTAATTTCTTCTCAAATTTACCTCTAGCAAAAACGAAATAAAATGTCGCTACACTTTGCTGTAATTAATGGTAACTTAAACGTCACTGTCTCGATTGACGCAGAAATAACTTGAGGTCAGTTTACGTACTCTGTTGAACTGACTCACTCACAGGAAGAATTCTCGAAATGATTTCATTTCGAATTTCAAGTTTTTTTTTTAACATTAATATGGTGTTCTCTTATAACTATAAATAGCGTTTACTCACATGAGACTGCAGCTTGCACACTGAAACGAAGAAATGCAGCATAACTTTTAATTTAACTAATGTTCATGTTTCACGATGAGATATCGCAATCTATCGATAAGCAGACTTTAAAAAATTACTCCTGGTATTCTATCGAAACTACATTTTATAACGATTATATTTTTTTACTTTTACTTTTCTTTCTGCTGTCATCTGAAGCTTTTTTCTCTTTACGAAAGTTAACATTTTTTTTAAACTCATATGTAATATATGATATGTTAAAATATTTTAATTATTATACTCATATACAATGAAATACAGATTTGATCAAATGGCTTTTCAAAAATTCTAAAATATACATAATTACAATCGAATTGAATAATTAATTGAACTACCATTCAGCTTATTATTCAAATTATAAATTAATGTTTTTAGCGTAATTGTCCGCTGTTTTTTTTACGTTATTGTCCGCTGATTTTTTTCTGTAATTAATATAAGGACTTAAAATTATACGAAAAGGTGCTAATGTGAAATAATAATTGATAGATATTTACGTTTTGCTATTGAACGTTGAACTTGTTTTAAATATAACCCACTCATATTATATGTGTGTTTATGCAACCAGGTTAAAAAGTACTTATGCTGTACTTTATACAACATAGTTTTAATTAACGACATTTCTTTAATTTTATCAATTCCTCGAATTTTTCTTTATATTACATTTAAAACATAGTAATCTATATTTATTTCAAATAATATTATATATACTCCTTTGAAAAAAAAGGGGCACCTTACACTCATTGGCTTTTTTTGTATGGATAACATTAATATTTTAGTATGTTATTAGCTTAGATAACTAGAAATTTATAATTTCTTTTTTCTAATTCTAGAATCGGTGTTTTAGTCAATGTAAACAGAAATCCGTATATATATATATATATATATATATATATATATATATATATATATATATATATATATATACATATATATATATACATATATATATATATACATATATATATATATATATATATATATATATATATATATATATATATATATATATATAGTATGAATACAGTTCTAAAATGGGAATGTTTCTACGATCAGACAAAAGGCAGCAACGGAGCGCGGCAATGACCTGGCTAATTCGTACGCCTATTCGTTTACTGCCTAAACGTGTTAGTATGTGTGAGAATTTGAACTATGGTTTGCTAAATCCAAGGGCATATTACGAAACGGACAATTTTGACTGGATACATTAGCAATAGTAGGGGATGTAAAAGGGCGCAACAATGTTTTGTCGGTTCAACTCTCAAAGTTACACGCTATGCATTCCATTATGTCACCTATGTCAATATTTTCCTAAAATATCCAAATATGGTGAAACAGATCTTGTTTCCTAATATAAATGTCATTTACAAAATATTACACAATTATATTATAAAAAAATAAAATAATATTCATGTATTTGCTCTTCTACATGAAGACTTTTTTAGTGGTACATAAGTAGCGAATATTATCGTTTATCTTTCTATGTATAAAGGTTAGAAATTATGCAAAAAAAAAAAACAATAAAAAGAAAATAAAAACTTTCTGAAACAAAGAGATCAAATCAATGGTATAATTGAATCCACGACCTAAAACTATAGAGCAATGAACAAATGATCTTTTGCTATTCTTGTAAGAGTAATATTAAATTTACTTTCAGTTAACATTATTGCAGTCTATGTGTCTAATTTAATTATAACTGTGTTATATTTGTAGACAATAAAATGTAACAATACATTTAGAATTTATGTTTATACCTTAAAGAAACAAGTTTATGACCCTGTAAGACAAATCGATTGTGAGTATAATTAATAACCTAACCCTGAATATATGATGACTTATCACTAGTTTAAAGTAGTATGAAGGCGAAAGAACACGTAAAGGAAACTAAAGTGACTCATAAAATTGATGTAATTTAATCGTCGAATTTTGCGTGGACTTTTATTTATAGCTTGAATCAATATAAGTGGGATTTAGTCCATCTCACAACAATGACCAATTATTTACGCTGCTAAAATCTGAACCAAACAAATAATAAAAATAAAACATAAATGCATTGCTGTAGCGAAGTGATTTTTATGCCATGTTTTGTTATTATTCGCATAAACACTAAAAGGTTAAAACTATGTTTTATTTTCTTTCTTTTATTTTAAAACTTTCATTTAATTTACTAGATTTTAGTTAAAAAAAAATCTCTGCGTATTTTACCGTAGGATATTTTCCTCTACAAAGTCAGATTTTTCAATTTGAACTACAGGCAGCCACTTTTTAGTTCATCAAATTAGTGCTTATGGAATTTATTCTGATTGATTATTTAGTATATTATAATTGCTATAAAACGTATTGTAGGCGTTGTTGTTAACCCTTTGCGGACAAAAGGCAACTCTCGATTTCCACGGCGATTCGCGCGGCAGGTGGCGAGCGTTTTTGCATACTGTTACCTCACATAACGTAACGCATAATTGGTTTTTAAATAAGTTCTTTAGCCATTTATAATTTCCCTTTTATCCCTATTATTCAATTTCCCACTAACTACTTCCTACTCAGCCGAAAAAGTTCTCGTCCGCAAAGAGATAATCTAATTGTTTCGTTCGTGTTTCGTGTTTGCTCTAACATTTATTAAACACATTGAAGACGGTAAGCGCTGAAAAGTGTCTAGCCTCAGTTCTCGCACATTTTTTACTATTATCACTACAACTATCATTTTTTTCATGTCTTTATGTGGTCTTTACTTGCAATTACACAATATTGCATCAGATTTCAAAAAACGAGAATTTCCGTCATCCGTCGCCAACAGTTGAAAAATAAAAGACGAGAATTACCGTCTCCCGTCTTTAATGTGTTAAGATCTATTTAAACTCACCGCATGTACGGATAGTGCTATCTTTTTTCTTTATTACCGATACGATAGGGGTCGCCCAGTCAGACGTGGATACAGGAGTGATAACGCCATCGCGCACGAGTTCGTCCAGCATGCACTCGACCGGCTCACGCAGTGTGTCGGCGGGCGCTTAGCAACATAGGTCGCGCGCTCTTGCGCGTGCGCAGCTGGAACCCCACCGTGCCGCCTGTTTACCGCCCATGCCCTTGCTGAACACCTTACAGTATCTGGAACTGAATTAGACGTAACCACTTCTTCTTTCTGGGGTCTTTTTTTTTAATTACTACTACAATTATGATTTTCAAAAATATTGAATGTGTAGACGTTGCCTTATAAACTGGTTAACAGTGGCTTTGAATGTATTGGTTAACAAATTAACGATTACTTACTTTTTTCTCTTTTATTACAAACGCTGTGTACATAGAACTGTGTTATCATTCTATTACTAAACAGGTAAATGTAGGTGTGTAGGAAAAAAATTAATGAATTAAAGTGAAAGTCAAAATGTATATTTAATATACAAAAATTTAGACAAATAGATAGATGTATTTTTATTGTACACCAAAAACAAAGTTATTCAATTATTGATTGTAATATTTATATACAAATGGCGGTCTTATCGCTAATAGCGATTTCTTCCAGACAACCGTAGGTAGTACTTTCCTTTTCTTTGATGGCAATTAGTTATAACTATTATGCCAGTGTCAAGTAATATACAATAATATCCAATCTCTTGAAATGTAACAAGTCAATTCATCACGTTACATCTTGATAAAATGCAGGCAATTTTACCAAAAACCTTCTATGGACTTTTTCAGTCAACTTAAAAAGTTTTATATATCAACTTATACACCTTAATCGAACTATATTGTATAATACGCCACCACAATTAAACAATATAACTGATAATAATATAAGATTATCAAAATGAAATAAAAACACAACGTCACTGATGTAAGTTGGCGGGAAAAGTCTAGGTAGTACTTAATACTTACCAGTAACATTTGTTTATTCATTTTCAGATTTTGAGCCTCGCAGTGGCTGTTCCAGCAAGTCCGTCACCTGGTCGCATTCCAAAAGTATATAATGCCCTCATAACATCAAACCAAAACCTCGAACCAAGTAAAGCGTATCCAGTTTATCAACCAGTCTTACATGACGCAACGTTTGGATTCCCTCTACAAACTGCCTTCTTCTATGGAGGAGAATTCCCCATTAGCAATGTAAGTAGAAAATAATTTGGTTATATTAGGATTAATTTCACATCACAGGTTTTAAATTTTTTTAAATTACGGATTATATCGATCGATTTGTTGTTTTACAATTCAATGAGTCTGTACTTTTGGTAGCTAAATATTTATATATGTTACTATAGAAAATATACTCGGATAGTCAATTTTATTTACAATAACAGCGATGATAATATCAAATACATTCTATAAAACTAATTTCATATTAAAATTTTATGTATGTATAATGTATAATGTGTGTGTATGTATAATGTTATTTACAGCACCAGGTATTATAACTTATATAATACCAGCTGTATTAACTGCCTTTGTTAAAAATGAAAGATGGTCGGAATGGAGTTAATGGAAGGAAGACAGGATCTTCTATCTTTTCTTCGACAGACCGTTAAAGGCAGATTTTAATACTCTTTGTTATATTTTATATATTGTGCAGGCGTTAATAAAAACGAAGTAAAACTGTAATGTTAGTTATTTTTTGATTTTCAGGAATTGATTCCCGCTCCTGCTTTTCTTCCAAAACAGCCAAGTACAACAGCAGCACCAGTATCGCCATCATCATCTGAAACCAACGTAAAAGTTATATCTTCGAGTACCGAACTACCTGTAAAAAACTCAGAAACCAATACACAGGATACACAAGATGGCAAAAAAGCTGAAGCAATTCCTGCTCCTCCAAGCACACAATCTCCTATCCCACTAAATGAGTTTGGTCTTCCACCACAAATACTTCCTATCAGTCGCTATCAACCAACATTCAACAGCTTTGGCCATCTAGGTCATTTTACTTATACTTACCCTGGATTAAGATTTTATGATCCTTTTGATCCCTTCGGTTTTCATCCGTATATTGGATTACCTTCAGTATATCGTGCACCTACGAATGAATTAGGTCAATATGAGTCAACATTACCCGTTAAATCAGAAGCATCTGATGTACCAGTAGCAAAAAACGAACAATCGACACCTCCTCCGGAGCCAAGTGATCTAAATGTTCTTAATTATTCCCCTAAAGATCCTGAAATTGCCAATGTACCTCCCCCTCCTTTACCACCGGGGGGTCTTAAATCAGATAAAACAGAATAAAGTTTAGGCAAGGTAAACGTAATATTAAGATCAGGGTAAATTGTTGGCCGCGTGTGTGCGACAAAAAATCTTAAATTTATATTCAGTTATAAATTTAAAAGCTAAGAGTTTTATACAATGAAATTTTTGTATAATCTTTGAATAATAAACAATATTTTGAAAAATACTAACAATAAATGTTCCTGGTATGTTGGCTTTACTTCTATTATTTTTATATCTTCCTATAAAACCATAAACAAAAATGTAAATTATTCGTTTCGAACTCGAACTAGTTTTTTATTTTTTCTATAATTTAAAATTAAGAACGAGTCATGTCAGCTTAGTAATTTGTGCTTTCGGTTTAATTTTTTGGAACTATGTGCGTTCCTATTTTAAACTCGTGCATTTGAAATTTCAAATTGTACGTTCATATATATGTATATAGGTTTTCTTTTCCCGTTAACTTACATCAGTGACGTTGTGTTTTATATCATTTTCAAAATCTTATATTATTGTCAGTTATATTGTTTAATTGTGGTGGTGTATTATACAATATAGTTTGATTAAGGCGTATAAGTGAAGTGATATGAAATAAATGCGTGAGTTTTAAGTTGACTGAAAAGTCCATTGAAGGTTTTGGTAAAATGGCCACAATTTTATCAAGACGTAACGTGATAAGTTGACTAGTTTTATTTCAAGAGATGTTAACATATTTTACGTGACACTGGGATAATAGTTGTATCTGGTTGTCATCAAATAAAAGACGAAGAAGTATATAGGTTTTCCTTTTATCATAAATATTATAAGTCTATTAAATGGTTTTAGTAATAATACAATTTTATTTATTAATATTGGTAAAACAGCTATAACATAAGTTTTATTATAATGAGCTCAATAATTAATTTAATAATCCTAATTTTGGTTGATTGCCTCGTTGCTTATTTCAACTAAAATACTTTCTCTGGTTTTAAAAGTTTAGATAAAATAAATGTATTGTTTCACATAAATAATAGTGGTAGAGCCACGCTGCATGACTGCTGCTGCTGCTGCTGCTGCTGACGAATACTTTGTCAAGAATGGCATAATATTTGTCTGTAGCATAAATGGGCCCGGCTCGCCCGGGGAAGTACTACACTCCCACAGAAAACCGGCGTCTGAGTGGTAGCTTACCTACCGTGCTTCGTACGGTGAGCGGCCGAGTTCTGGAGACCCAACACCCTCCTCCGTCCCTCAGGAAGGGGAGGGCCTTCCTATTTCCACTCCCATAATGACACTTTCCTTAAAGATCGGCAACGCTTCCGCACTGGCTATAGCGCTTCGGAAATCTATTTGCGTTGATTGTTTTCTATCAGGTGCCACGCCTAATCGTTTGCCATCCTATCCCAAAAAAAACAAATCTGCAATAGTTCGACTCATATAATTCTTACCCTAATTGTAACAATATTTTTATTATTTAGCCTTCACAGAAGTTTTATTTTTGCTTTCTTGAAACAAAGCAACACTTTGTGTATCTGTAGTTTGCATCTATCTTAATGTGTGTTATTAATTATCAGAGCTACCGGTCTATAAAACAAAAACTGATTATAAACTTTTTAGTGGTGTATTAATCACAGATATGAGAAAAATGAATCCGCCTACTGTCATCATATATTAGACTGACGACTTAGTAATTACAAATAATCTAATAATACTTTTCTCGATCTATTATTACTACATTTTTTTTAATTAAGTCCTAAAAACTCAAATACTTTTTATATAATATCCAATGGAGTGTTTATAAGTTAAGAGAAGGTAATATTGGTATAAAGTTCATGTTGACCAAAAGGAATTACTTTTACGTTCGTCTATTTTTACGAAATTGTATGAAAATTATTTAAACTTGCGAAGAAGTCCCAGGCGGGGCGCAAACGCTAGTGGATGAGCGCTCAAGCACGCTCCCAGCCGACAGCTCTTCCTCCTACGGCATCACGAGGGCCATCAACCCCGGTGCCGGCCAGAAAGAGGGCATTGCCCGATGGCCAACGTCCAAGAGTACCGGCGCGTCAACAAACGCCATGCGTTTACTTGGTGGTGTTGGAACCCCTGGCGGTGTCCAGCACCAAATCACCAAATATAAAAGCCCCAAAAGCCGCTATAAACAGCGGCACAAAAGCCAGGGGGGGGTCTGAAAGTCTCAACTCTGAAAGTCTCAACAACAACTACGAACCTAATAGAAGAAATTGAAGCATTTTAGTCATCAAAATAGTAAAGCAGCGAGGACATTTTGGTTCTTCAATAGCCGAATAGTGAACAAATAAATTCCCGATTGCTATTGACGTCACGCTGTCCCTTATCAGTACAGTAAACGAAAGTCCCGTACATTTTTATTTAAAGAAATTTATAATTTGTATATTATTATATATTATAATAATTTGTATACTATCATGTGATAATTTGTCTATTTTTATATATATTATAATATCATTGTTCATTACAAATAAATTAAAGAATATTAAAAATATCCAAAGACAATACATACTCAAAATACATTTTATTTATGAGGATCATCAACTAAATCGTCCCATTCCGTGCTAGGTGGACCAAAGAATGTTAAATTCCATGTTACGTCGTAAACAATTTCCGGTGGGATATACAATGCGTAGGCGAAATCATTACTTCTTCTAGCCTCACTAACTATAGCTATCCGAATAACACACAAAGCAAAATCATATTTAGTGATATGATATGATTCGCTTGTATATGTATCTCCATGTAATATTATACACGTTGGGAAATTTCTAATATTCAGGTGAACCTGTAAGTAAAGTTGGTTAAAGTATTTATTTATTTAATCGTGTAAATTGTTTTTTTTTAAATTATGAAATATAATACACAGTTACATATCAAACACATTCTACATAATCTTACTGATCTTGACAAGATGAACAATCGACAGTGGCCGCGAAATGACCCACTTATAAAATACAGGTACCGTGAGCGTGTCTCATGACTCTCCGCGTCTCATAACTCCCCAGTCTCCCCTACATATAATTACAATTTTTAATTTGGATTACAGTTTCACTTACTCTAAACACAGTGGTCTTTTTAATAGTCTCTGATGTTAATTTTTCTTGATGATAAATCTTCATATTGTTATCTTTACACATTCCAAAACGATAAATGTTGTTGAAAACTAAAACAAAATAGTTAAAATACCAATTATTGAATAAAGCATAAGCGGTGAAACAGTTTATTTGTAAGAAGTATTTATATAATAGTATAATACATTATAGAACACTTTACATTTTTATGCATATGTAACAACTATACCATAAATAAGTAGTACCTATATATTAACTTCTTTATCCGCGAAGCCGTAAAAAATCAAAATAAATGATTTATTTAAAGACTCTTAATTAATATAAATTGAAATATTGGAGGATATCAGGAGATATTTTCTAAAAAGTTTATCAATTTATATTTAATTAGAGTAAAAATCTTACCATAACTTTTTGGCAAGGTTCGTTTTAACTCATATGACCTGTAAATAACTAAAACAAAATATGTATTTTAAGTTTAAATGTGAACTTTTTGTCTATTAAATCATTAGTGGTAAAAGAACTGTAAACAAATATGAAAAAATAATACAGCTCAGCGATACGCACAGTTGAAATTATTTAACAATATCCACTTTACCTAAGTAAAGAAAAAGATAGAACCAAAACCAAATAGCTAATTTACACATAGTTGTCGTAAACCAAGAATGGAGACTACAAATGACCATTGTTTGCATCATTGAAGTTGTCTTCGTGTTTGTTTTGCTTAATAATTCAAACAACAAAAAATAATAAACACGAAAACCGTGCACCGACACTATTGATATGAATGATAATAAAATATGTTAATTTATATATAAAAAACGGATGTGCATACATATATACCTAACATATTGTAAAAATTTAATTTACATCAATTAAAAAAAATGTATTTATAGCTCCTTACTAGGAATCTTTATGTGGTAAATTTAATGTTAAGACCTGTAGGCTATACAAACATTTATGATGTGATATTTTACTCCTAAAATACCAAATTTTATGTCTAATGCGTAATTATGCATTAATTTCTTTAAATTTACTAAGCGCCTGATACAAAAGTAAAGATAAATCTTTATAATGCGATCTTCATAATGTAGATTAGGGCAAAGAATTTGATGAAATTCTCCGTGAAAATAAAAAATTTAAAACTTAAAACAAATATTTTTTTATTGTTAAGAGAATAAATTAAAAATGTGACGAAGTATTTTTAATTTGTACTCTTAACAATAAAAATATTTGTTTAAAGTTTTAAATATTTATTTTTATTTTGAACAATTTGGCAAAGAGAAGTATATATATTAATGTTTTTTCGACAATGAATTACTTTATAAATGATTCAGTAGATTTTAATTATTTTTGTAAAATTAAAATTACCTCCTATCCTGCAGATATGGGGAGGCTCCGTGCCATCCGACAATGAATATAAGCATCAATATCCGAAAAATTTTCAAAATATAACATCATAAACAAAAAATATTACGGGATTTGGGAGATGTACCTTAACATGACACAGAGAACAAGAAGCACCTTAACCGTAACAGGGGGTTTTAAATATAGTTTTTATTTTTCTATAATTCGGTATGAACATATCCCAAATGAATATATAATTTTATAGTAATTTATCACAAAACTTATTTATTAAAACTATTATTAATAGTAGTTACACGATAATAAAGGCTTATTTTAGTAATCGATTTATTGTATTAAAATTAATAATTCATAATGATATTAAAGGAAAATTTAAACTTAATGAAACTATTATAGATATAGGTAATGTAATTTGATATTGTTTTCATTCCTTTCATTCTTATGTGACTACCACATGCAGGACGTTGTTATTTACAAATAGTCATTGCAAGCAGCAGTGCTCGTTAGTCATATGATGGACGTCTGTAAAACTATACTATTTACATGTTTGTAATTCACATATAGTAGAATAAAATATATTTTTTCAAATAATTAATCCAAATTGTATTTAACAGTGTGCTTAAAAGCTGTGGCCAGTGTTCTGCGTGACCTCACCTTCTGTCACGACGACTTTGATTTACATCCAAAGGATGGATTACTTAAAACAAATACCTTCAAATGGCTCGCTTTCGTTCATTATGTACACGGCAAGTTAAAATATAGTTTTGTGAATATATAGTATAGATAGAATATATAGTAACAAGTTATTCATTATATTCGAACTATCTCATTCTGTCGTTACCTTTCACATAAACGTCAATATAACAAGTAAAGTGTACACTTTCCAACCACGAGCTATATGAGCTGTACAATGAGCCGAACGTCATGAAAAACCATTAAGATTGGACGCCTTCATTGGGCTGGGCACGTGGTACGGATGGACGAGGCTAGAATACTCAAATGCCTGCTCGGCGGCAAACCGATGATCGTAAAAGCCGCGGAAGGCTCAGATGGCTAGATGGAGTCGGCAGGCACGGGTGTCCCTTTTATCCAGATTTTTTTCTACAGCCCATATATGTTCCACTGCTGAGCACAGACTTCTCCATTTCTGTAGGAACGGACATTGACCCTCCATGCTTGTTCAATGCGGATTGGCGGGATTACCAGACTCGAATTACATATCTGTAGGTCATACATATATTTATTCCAATGCGGGGATTGAACCCGCGACCATTGACACCGTGGGCAGGGGGCTACGCGACTAAGCCAGTTAGTTGTCGAGTGAGCTAATTACCCAGTGATGGATAATGGAAAAGCGAATGGACATTAAACCCGCCACGCTTGTCCAAAGTGGTGGGGTAGCCAGACTAGGAATAAAAAGCTGTAGGCCATACACATATTTATCACGATGCGATCAAACCCGCGGCTTATGACTTCGAAGGCGGTAGTTTCGCCACTTAGCCTACTATATGTACATATATACGATGCATGAGTTTTTCAATTCTTAAAGAGTCCTAAAATGGCATGATGAAATTATGGCCTACAACATTTTCAAGATAGCCATAATTTAGCACTGATATTACTTACATGAATTATGTACAATAATCTAATGCAATAATGATCATAACAAAAAAGCTTGTTCCTCCTAATTATAATGAAACCTTATATATCTTATATATCATATAATATCTTTTATTGGCAGTAAGATATGTAAATATTTTTCATAGTGTTATTTAAGATGATTAATAGTGGTAGAGCCACGCTACAGACGAATACTTTATCACGAATGGCATAATATATGTATATGTAACATGAATGGGCCGGCTCGCCCGGGTAAGTACCACGCTCCCGCAGAAAACCGGTGTTTAAGTAGTAGCTTAGCTACCGCACTTCGTACGGCGAGCTGCAGAGTTCCGGAGGCCCAACACCCTCCCCCTCCCCCATTCCTACACCCATAATGACACTTTTCTTAAAGGTCAGCAACGCTATCACACTGCTTATGGCACTGCGGATATCTATGGGCGGCGTTGGTTGTTTTCCATCAGGTGACACGCCTGCTCGTTTGCCTTCCTGTGCCATAAAAAAAAGATGAGGCATATTTCGGTACATATAATCGGTAAAACTGTTTTATTTTAATATGTGAAGCTTGCTCAAATGTCACGAGTTATTGAAGGATGAATGATACCATAAACTTCTTAATATGTCTCTTCTATGTAGTAACCACAGAGATGCCACATCTGTTCAAGGCTCCTCGTGTCGTCTTGATCCATAAACAATTTGTTCTCGCTACTGCCGCAGATATGTTGGTTCTACCAAAAAGCTATAAACTGTAAGTTTTATTTATAAAATTTCTACTTATGATGTACACATAACCCTTTAAAATAATTGCAAGAAATATAATGCAATTAATTTTTGAGTACAATAATGCTCGAGACTACGTCTTGGTAAATGACTAGGTTTTAGAGCGACGACCTGCGCAGCGCGGCTGGCAGATATTGGATGCTTGTAGCTAAAAATCGAACTGGTGATGCGCCTTGCAGGAGTCAACCGGTTAAATTGTAACAGTTATTTCCAATTATCCAGAGCAACACATTATAGTATAAACTGAATTTAACTATAATGGGTTACTCTGGAATCCATGTTTTTATTTTTAATTTACCAGTGACACATTTGTAATAAACATATTTCTCTCCGAGCGCTTTGACTTTCTGAAAGCCTCGATTTTCTGAACGTTTAATTTTTTGAGTTTTTTTTAATAAACACAGTTTGAACAGCTGTTGTTTATAGTACTATCCGAAGACTTAAACCAAAATGTCCAGAAACAAATTTTATTTATATTTTTAAATTTCAGTGGTAACATTATATTTGGAGAATATGAACGTGACGAAGACCAATGTGGGCTAACGCTAACTCAAATTAATATGGGTCGCACTTGTCCTCGCGCTTACTTCGAGATATCTCATGTCCATATAACGCCGCATCCAGAATATTCCAGGTTATCGCTATATCCTTTGTTTAATCTATTTCCTTGAAATAAAACATCTCAACGAAAGACGCATGAAAATAATTAATATTTGTTATTATTAATTATTTATTTATAAACTAATATCTGACTACACTCCCACCTAATGTACTCCCACCGTAATCCATGTGGTCTAGCAAATGGTCTAGCAAAATTATGTGTTGTCTGCACTTAAATTTTTCATGCCTGAAGGTAAAAAATGACATAGGTATGAAAATAATTAATGTATTCTGTAATCTAATAATACCATCATCATAAGAGTCTAAGAACTGAATGATGAAATGTTTTAGTTTACACTTCACGTAGGTGTTATGAGGTACCTATATGGAAGGTACAATTTTGCCTTAGGCCTAGGTAAACTAACTGACCTATGTTTATTTATTTTGTAATAATTCCCTATAAAGGATTTTAAAATTTATAAGTATACAGATAAAATAAGTTATTTTATACTTAAAATAACCTATTTTATCTGTACCATTCAGTTTTTAATAATTAATTATAACTAATTTCCCATTATAATGGGTAACTGTATAACAAATATGCTAATAGTTTCAAATAATCTGGATCTATCTAATAATCTGGATATATAGTGGTAGAGCCACGCTGCAGACGAATACTTTGTCAAGAATGGCATATTATTCGTCTGTAGCCTGAATGGGCCGATGAAGTACCAAACTCCCGCGAACAGAAAAGCGACGTCTGAGTGGTAGCTTAGCTACCGCGCTTCGTACGGGGAGCAGTTGAGATCCGGAGACACAAAATTTTTGCATGTTGAAAAAAAGAAATTAAAATTTATTCAACGTAGTCAATGTTAAAAATATGGCGTATTTTTTATTTTATTAATTATTTTTCACCTTCTACTTTGTAAATTCGTAGACATTTATTTTCAATATTATATAGTGAATCTGCGCAGAAGTTATTATTGTTTTTACTAACTATTAAATTATTTTCAGATTTAGAATAGGAAACAGCCTTGCCCTCGTAAAATTACGCAGTCCAATAAAATCATGTAAGAATTATTCACTAGCACAAGTACAATTACATATAAATTAAATTTCTTTTTCTTTTTTAATTGCATTTATTATATTGAAACTAAATTACAGCTTACATGGTTCCAATTTGTTTACCGTCAATCGTTGAACGAATGAAGAAAGAAAAGTACAAGCACGTGTTTATAGTGGACTATATCAACAGTAAGTATTCTTTTTAAAAAAATATATATACTAACTACTATTACCAACATCACTACTCCTGCTGCTGCTCCACATAAACATTTCAGTCAGTTTTATTATGAATAGCGAATAATACATTTCTATTTAGGTGTACCTTTAGACATAGATGCGGAAAAAATGGCAAAGAAAACAGTAAGGATGTTCACTCACAGGGAATGCTCATATCATCGGCAAACTAGGGTAAGTGCAGTTTCCACTGTTATATTCAACTTGCATTTAAAAGATAAAAATGAAACGCCTTATTTACACAGAGACTTGGAAAGGAAGGCGTTACACATATGCTTTGTACAAGTGGTTGCAGCGTTCGATCAGGCGTACCCATAGTGATCCAGGACTCAATGGGCCAATTCCAACTTATCGGCCTAGCGGCTTCTAGTGCACCTTGTGCGCGCCGCTCGATGCGTAAGAGACTAAACCCCAATCCACCAGTTTACATTGATGTGTATCCTTACGTCAATTGGATCACGAACGTTATCTCGGCTAATGTTCTTCCTCGGTCCCAGTCTCAAAACTTCATGCTGGCCGAGAGTGGTACCGGTAAGTGATTTTAATAAATCAGAAATCTTAAATGTAAAGTAAATATATACGAACGCCATGAAGTTTAAAATAGTTACGTTAAACACTACGTAATTATACTATAAATTATTTTATCTCCCTAACTACTTCGCATCTCAGGGAACAACGTTCATGGATTGAATGGCAGCTGAAACGAAAAAATGTTGCAAGGGACGCAAACATAATGCGCTTGTGCCAGTAGAATCGATTGATCCTTGAGGTTTTATCAAGGAAACCTTTTTTAAACACATTTCCCGCAACGGGTTGTCGTTATAGAAGAAAATAGGGCTGAATAAGAAATAATTAAACAAAAAATAAGCTTAGAAAACTAAACTTCGTTAGCTGGGCCACGTTGAGAGGATGGGGGAGGATCGCGCAGTCAAAAGAGCGTATGTGGGTCGCCCAACTAAACGACGTCCTGTGGGGCGCCTGCTGTTGGAGAGACATAATCGAAGTTGACTTATGCAACCTTCAAGTCTGCAACTGGCAGGAGGTGGCGCAGGACAGGGCACAGTGGCGTAAGATCTGTTCGGAGGCCAAGATCCATTTTGGGTCGCTGCGCCAACAAAGTTAGTTAGTTATATTTTATTTTCAAATCTTCATACTTTGTCTCATTTTAGGGTTCGATTTCGGTTTCGGTATCCTTAATAGCTATTTTAAAAAAGACAAGCCGCAAAAGTATGGATGGCGTGGTCGTACTTTTGTGTCAGGTAACTATTGCTACAAGAGCAAGGAAACACAGTCGCGTACGGCATTTTTTTACCACGAGAAATTTTCTGCACGTGCAAATACTAATGGATCAGCATTGACCATATTTATGCATGTATGTATTTTTTTGCTTTATGTCTACAAACATGTATATCCTTAGTTATGGAAATTATCGAGGCGAATGAGACTTTCATGACCGGCAGATAGTATAGATAATCTTTCCAACCAAGAACAGGTTGAAATGTTCACATGTCCGATGGTGGGAAGCAGAGTTATCCATAAAATATTCCTAGCAACACGGTTGCTAAAACGCCTGTTTATTGGGAAGAATAGCCAATCTTCCCCATGGATGAGGCTATAATCCCATAACCTATAATGCCATCCTAAGAATAGACTATAATCCCACTGTAAACTCACCTAATAAACGACCGAGGCTCAAAAGACTAAAAGAAGTCGGTATATTATTGGTATAGCCATGTATATCGTCCTTAATGTTAGAAGTTTTGCTACTGCGCGACTCGATCGGAGAAGTACCACAGTAGACAGTAGAATATAGCCAATTCGTAAAATTATTGTATGTTCCGTAAAGTTATTGCAGGAATCCAGAGTCCAAACTATTTTTACCTTCCTTTACTTCGCCGTTTTCTTCTAAACATTCACATCTTACTTAAAGGTAGGCACGTATCTGAAGTGCACTTGGTGTTGCTAATGTCCATAGGTATGATGACTACTTAGAATTCAGGAAACCTTAAAATTCATAAAAATAAATAAAAAATATGTTAATTAAGGCTAGAGTGAAGCACTCATTGGCGGATGATGATGAATTGGCATTACCGAAACAACATTCCTGGCACTGCGTTCAATAACCAGTTTTGCCAGCGTGGCGAATAGAGCAAATTCTTTAAAAAATGGGAAGGGCAAGTATCGCGCAGTGAACTATATTACTCTGTAAGAAGTATTACGCATTTCATAATGAGAAACTCGGTTAATATTTGTTTTGAACCCAACTAAAAGTAGATAAACCGAAAGGCCGAAAATATGACACTCATTTTTTATATTAATATATGTGATATCATTTAATTCATTTTTGTAATTTTTCGGTGCTCTGTGGTTTTCAGATATCTGCTGGATTTGAAACAACAATAACGTGTGCTCGATTACTTATCCCCAATCACAAACACACACCTATCATTGATGGTGTCGGTGGATTCAACATTAGTGTACAAATGGATACAAAATGGTTTCCAAAATCGTTTTATTTCACTTTAGGTATTTATGGTAAAAATGCAACCAGACGAGAATTGCGTGATCGCCTTGCGTTTGGTGGGTCAAACCACTGGGTAAATAAGTAAAAATGTTGTAAAATATATCCTGTTAATTTAGCAAATAAATAAATAAAGATAAAAAGAATCCAGTAAAAATTATTTCATCCTTATATCAGTTTTTATTATTATTATTAAAGAAGATTTTTAAAAGTTAAGACTAGGTTTTTAATTATAAGATTATAATATTTACATACATTTTAAACATGTACGAATTCGAAAAAAAAAGCGAATATAGGCATAATCTGAACAGGGTGGCTGGCAGAAACTGAATCGTGTAGCCAAAGATCGGGCTAGATGGTGCGTCTTGGGGAGGCCTATGTCCGTCAGTGATAAAAGAACGTCTTTTCATAAATGGCTATAAAATCGATATTGCCACAATATGTATCGCTGTACAATGTATATATGTATATGAAGTAATTTTGATTATAACGTTTTTAACATTAATATATTTGTACAAATTTTTACATACATTTACACTGTTGCGTGAAGTATAATGAGCTCTCTTTTATTATCATAAAACATAACTTTCAAAGAGAAAATCTAGTTTCAATAAAACAATAATTAGCATTTTAGTCACCACAGGTATTTCAATGTCATATTATAACATAAGCGAACATATGAATAAACAATTGTAGTATTACTGATACTTGTAGTACTACTAGTGACGAACTAGATTTATGTGAGGCCTATGTCAAGCACTAGAACGCCGTAGCTTGAGGGTGAAGATGGTAATTGAATGAGATTTACATAAATTAAAAAAAAGAACATAAGAGACTACAATCACTTTATTTTACATGCTTTGCTTTCTTTCTATATAACAGAGTAGATTGGCGACTGACTAATAATATAATTAAATTAGTGATATACAGATAATGAGCTGCAGCATTATTTACCACTGATCGAGCAAAATAGCTTTACTGTCAGCAATAGGGCAGAGATCCCCTCCAAGATACACAACCCTGCTTTATAAAAACAGCCAGTCGTCTTGCACACTTAGTTACTCTATCTTGCCTAGGTTTATTAAGTGGGTTCAACTACATACTTTGGCGACAAGAGGTACATTTTTTCATGAATAATTCAAAATATGCACATATATCTATCAGTTTCTTATTTAATATATTCAATAAGTAATTAATATATCGTCAAAATACGTTATAACTACGACGATATTTCTATCTACTAGAATACAATAAAATATAAAATTGTAAAAAAGGTAAATGACTTGACAATAATGTTCAATATATTATATGTTATCGGTAAAGGTGTAGTGCAACTTTATTGTTCATGGTATAATTAACGTTAAATAAGTTCATGTGTTAAAATCTATGCTGATTCCACAGAAATTGTGTCTTCATCATTTAAAGCTTGATTAGTGTTATCTGCAGAAGGGGCTGTGGGCTGGGGTGGAAAGCTTGGTGTTTGCGGTAATTGTGGTATTTGCTGATTTGACGGAAATTGTGGAATCTGTGAAATGCTACCTGGCAGCTGAGGAATCTGTGGGAAACCTCCCGGCAGTTGAGGAATTTGTGGAAATCCGCCAGGAAACTGAGGAACCTGTGGGTATCCTCCTGGAAATTGAGGAACCTGAGGTAATTGTGGCAATTCAGGAACTTGCGGCTCTTTCGGATATGAAGGTACATTTTCCAATCCTTGGCTTGTATCTGTCTGCGACTGAGTGGAACTGTCAGTGCCCGGTATCTGTTGGGGTTGCTGTTGCTGAGGCGTAAACTCAGCTGACTCTATCACTGTGGTGTCAGCATCACCGGTTGGTTTCTCAGACGGAGAAGCAGGAGCAACAGCGGCTGGTTGTTCCGGAACGTTTGGAGGCCTTGGAGCGGGCTGACTAGGTAAAACAGGAGCAATTGGTGAAAATGAAGGGTAAATTAAGCCTCCTGTTGGAAAATACGGGGCATTGGCAACTGGATAATATGAAGGTACGCCAACCAAAGACCCGAACGAAGAAACTTGAGGAATTTGATATTGAAACTGCGGCCGTAGACTCAACGTGTACGTGGCTGGTACCTGAAAAAGAAATCAAGATATTAAATATTTATCTTATCAATATAACATTACATAATTCTAAATACTTTTTCAGTTTAGTAATTTAGCAATGAAGTTTTCAATCTTTACAAGTACCTACATATATAGCATGTTATGCAAATTATGCGAACTTCCTATTTTTTTTAAAAGGAAAACAATCTTTAATGTAGATGCTATAAAATGACTCCAAAACAAATAGGTCATAATTAAAAAACTGAATATTAAAAACCTACTACATAAGAAGTAAATCAAGAATAAATCTGCATGTAAATTTTATAATTAAACTTCTCACTTCCTATACTCTTTAATTTATATGGACGACATATAGGTTCCTTCAGCATAGTAATCATTTTATTGATATCGTAATACATCGCAACGTGTCTTAAATTTCCGCATTCCAAAAGATCATTTAGAACGCAAAAATAGCTTGATATTTAATAAAACATATGCGTCCTTTTAAAAAATCGGTATCGCATATCTCTGTTCAAGGCAGAATTCAGATGAGAGAGACTTCTTTGTTTGTGTATACGTATAAGCATATATTTAATTAAATAATATCCAACGTAGTTGACGTTATTGCCAATTTCCAGTTGTTCGATAAAAAAGCTGAGAACACCGCAAACTTTCCTTCTGCTTATCGCCATACTGCTAATACAAGCTATCTATATTTCATCAGCTAAAAGAATTCTTCAAGCGAATTATGAATCCAGCTAATAATAATAATAATAATCATTTATTTCGACACCACAAAGTTACATATTATATATAAAGAGAAAACAATACATATATGGCGGGCTAGTGCCTGAACTAGGGAAGAGCCTGTATCTCAGGTCACTAGCCTTCCACCCCTTATTTCTAATTGATTATTAATATCTATTGAGAAATACATATATAACCTCAAACATTATATATTAAAATGTGTGTAAGCGCGTGTGTATGCGTGTGTGTATGTGTGTGTATGTTTAAATGTATTTGTCCGTAATGTGCATTTAATTGTTATTAAATATATATTTTAAAAAGTTACAGTATACAGTTCTGGTCGTAGCAGGCTTTCAGGTTCGTGATAATTGAGACCTATCAAACTCCTTGCTACTGCTTTTTAATATATGATCTATTTTTTAATGATTTTTACGATATTATTATATAAGTGACGAACCAAGAAAAACAACTGGCACCGCGCAAATTCAGTTCTAACAGGAGTAGATAGAATTCTCTGCCTTTTTTTGCTTTTATGAAAATAGTGCTCAGGATTAAATATTGTATGGTATCTCAAGATAGATTGTACTACGAATAATGGACGGACTGTTAGTATTTCGGTTTCCTTGTACAATTTTTCCGTAGAATACCTACGAGGCTTATGACTCATTATTTTAATGATAGCACGTTGTGCTCTTTCTACCGCCATAACTTTAGTTGCAGCTGCGCTTCCCCAAACAGAAATACAGTAGGTGATTTGTGATCGACACGGGGCTAAATATATGTTTTTGGTCAATTTTTTATCAGCCACCTCACGAAGGTTTCGAAACACCGGCATCAATCTTCTTAATCTATTTATTTGAGGTCTCCAGTTTAGATGCTGATCTATAATAACACTGTGACTTTCTGTAGGTTCTAATGTATTACAATTACACATTTTTGGTTTACTATTTGGCCAGTGGCAATTACCAGTATGGGCGCGTAGTTTAAAAGACACTGCCTGTTTTGTACTTTTAGTGATACTGAAGGGAATGTACTTTGTCTTAGATAGATTAACTGTAAGTAAGTTTTCCTTTAACCATTTTGAAAGTATTTTGAGGCCTTTTTCAGCACATTCATATGTTATTTGCCATATGGAACCATGGATAATAATTAATATGAGTCATATGGGATGATATGAATGGGAATAATATGAGTCATATATGGGGGAGACCTATGTCTAGCAGTGGACTGCCGCAGGCTGCTGCTGCTGATGATGATGATGATGATATTAAAATCATATAGATTAATAATAGGCAGCGATTAATTGGCAGAATTTATAATAGTGTGCCAAAACCTAACAGAAACTTCAAATATAAATATATTCTAACATAATTACTTTTATAAATATAAGGCGATAGACTTACCGCATTTATATATTGTGTTGTCGAGTAGGCAAAACCTTTAGAAACAGGTGGCACGACAGCGTTCAGCAGTGGACCGGAAAGCGCCAGGTTGACTCCTGCAGGCCAAGCAACTGTGCTTCCTACCACCCCGCGTGCCGCAACACACGCTAGCACACACAACAACCCAGCTGTTGCCTGCTATAATACAAAATGTATAATACAATTACAGTATTTTATCACTTTAGGATTAACTAGCAATTAAGTTTTATAAATAGTTTATTTCATATTAGTTACTTGTGAAGTAGATTATAAGTGATTGTGAAGTAGATTATAACTGGTATTTTTAAATTTTATAAGAGAGCTTTTATATACACATATGAATAACTTTATTTAATTCTGTATACATAATATTAGAAAATATTTCAATTACAATATTGACTGACTCAGAAAAAGTCTGCTTACTATAAACTATTGTTCATATTTTTTTATTATAAAGTTTTTAATTAATTGGAATAATCGATATTTATTTTACTTTACATAGGAAAGTATAATATTACTATAGTTCTTGTTAACTATCAACTAAGCTAAGAATGTTATACCAGTGTTAGGAAAATATTATTTATGTCAAAAATCCAAGAGCAGTTAGAATTGAACCCACGACCGTAGAGCGTAAGCACCACACTATAAATTGGGCTATTGTCAATAGTATATTGACAACTGAAGAAGCTTTTCCGCTTCTTTTATTCAAGTTCTTCAACGCACAGCTACAAATATGATTTTATTTAACTCTTTCGATCAAATGCGGCTTATGATATTGTAGATCGCACAGTAGCATATTTCTGTAATATACCACACCGATAAAGTATTCAAACGAACTTCTTTGTACAATACCCATTATTTTTTCACCAACTCACTTTCTGTGTCACATAAATTTTCTTTTAAACGCAAATTAATATTTATTATTCCTTATATCATATAAGCACTTTGAAATGACCACAATGAGCTTGTCTGAAAATAAATTTCTAAGGTCACTTGTGACTATTTTTGGATAAGTCCTAATGATGATATGATGAGCAATTAATATTAGTAGTACCTTCATATCGGAGGCACCAGTTATCAAGATCACTGTAATACTTATTAAAGTTTCTTGACGACTCTTATATACCCGACAATACCCCGCCCACGAACACAGATAGAAAGGAACTAGATGCGTCTGACGAATTTGTATTCAATAAAGCATTGCACTTCTTACATACATTGCATAACTGATACACTTAACAAGTAAAAAAGTTGGCCAAAACCGACTTAATCTAATTTATGACCAAGGATAGATATCTAGCGTTATCTTTTGCTTTGTATATTTCATTTTACATTCATATTAAAGTAATTACTTGTATTTTGAAATATTTCAATACGTCTAATATCTTTAGTTAAATGATATTTAGGTTCATCATAAGCTGCAATGCATTTTCTTTAACTTTATTTCGCACTCACAATGACTATAAATAACAAAATTTTAACTACATATATAAATACCTTAAAGAAACATTTTGAAGAATTCTTTTTACAAATGAACTCAACTTTCGAATTTAATTGGTCTACGGTACATAAATATTACTATTTTCTTTTATATTTTGTACCTAATCTTTAAAATCTATAATGTTTTTATAAATCTAGAAGATTCTGTACTGACGGTCTAAAGGTAATACCTAACAGATCATAAAAATAATATATTTAAAAATGATACCTTTAGTTATATTAAGAGTATATGGTATTTCTCTCTTCAAGAAAGAACTAAATGGATTTTATAAGATTCCATCGCGTATTACTCATCCCATTCTTGATTTATAAAACAATAAGGTATCCTGTGTACCATTTCAACAGAAAGTACTCTATATATTCTTACAGAGGGTCTCATACGGATTAGCAGCATTTACATGGCTATAAATATCCTCCAATGTACAGATTCGATCATGATATTTTCCTTTATTACAATATTTTAAATCAGTACATAAAATCGGTTAATCAAAAGATATGAATAAAATAATAGATTGTAGTGTTTGATGTACGATACGTTTTTTTTTTTCTAAGCTTCTTTGCGTCATACAATATTTACATTTTTATTAATTTTCTCTCAGTCTGTTAGTTAGTACCTGCGTTTCACAGAATTAAAATTAAACTATTATAATAACCTACGGAGCCATTACCACTCCCTTGCATTGTAAATATTATATTTATAAAGTAAATATAATCCTTATAATCACTTGCAAAAGCGTTTTAGTCTTATTATTCACACCATAAATATATGTATACTGCTTTGTTGCCTTTTTTTACTATGTATTCCTTTATTAATAACTTTCATTGTTTAACTTTAAACTCAATAGTATGTTATTGAGCCTTTATTCTCATGACTATCAAGCTGAAACGATTACCCACCTATACTATAACAATACTCTTTAATTATATAACACTATAAGAGCTTACACTCTTAGTTAAAAATTAAGGGAGAAAATCTTTAATACAAATAATACAAAAATATGAAGCTGAAAACTTTATTAACATTCGTCTTAAACTAAAATGCATTATGAATCATCGAATTTACTTTTAATAAATTTAACAAAAGTAACTGGAACTTCTGTAGACATAGGAGTACCGTTATATACAGCCGTGAAAAAAGCTACAAAAGTTTTGATATAAAGTTTAAATAATCCTTCTGATTTCAAATCGGCGACTGGAGAAAAAAATGCTGCAAGAAAAGATTCACTTATTAACATTTCATTATCACTTAAAAGTTGATTCCTAGCTGGAATGTCTCCCATGGTAAAAGTTAGGGCACTAAGCTTTACGCGCCGGCTTTTTGTGATCATAGACCAGCCGTCATCCAAAATAGTTATTCTACCGTATGTTAGCCCAACGACACTGCAACGTGTAATGAGTAGTGCCTATTAAAATCATCATGGAGGGAACAGAAATGAAATGATATAATTTATTTAAATTACTTAAAAATGTAATCTGCCTTTTCGTTCTGTGTTGTGGAAGATCTGTTGTCCAGCTAATACTGAAGAATAATTCAAATAAAGGGTAGAGATAAACAATTACAAAAAAAGTAAAAATCTCAAAAAATTATGCATTTATTGAGATTTTAATTAGAAATTAAAAATGATAGAAACATTTGAACCGTAATGCTTTTAAGGAATTTATAAATATAAAAATTAAAAATATTTGTGTCAATCATTATTTAAATTTAAAAATTAAAACGTTATAATAAAAATATTTACTTATATCTTTTCTTTTGGATCTCACTTTCGCTGTACCAACAATAACTGTTTTACGAAGTGGTTGTAAAAAATCCTTTAACGTAAGTCTTTTGACTTCTGAGAGACTACCATTATTTCCAGTAACCTGAAAATATCATTTTGATTAAAAGTAATATTTATATCTGGTTTAAGCTAGTTTTATGACAAACTAACAATAAAAATTCATAATATGTGTTATCTACATTGTTATTTATAATCATAAAAATCAAATATATTATAATATTAATTTTTAACCTTGTCTACATTGTCAGGCCCAATATCTGCAAAACTAATGCTACTGCACTTATGAAGAAAGAAAAAAACTAATAAACATGGAACAACAAATGTCATCGTTACGTAAAATATCTGGTTGCAGTGCTCCTCCAAATTTCATTGGTGAATTTATACTTACAGTTTTATTTACAATTTCGATTGTTATTGTTAGCTTGGTTGGAATTAAAACATCTTTAAACTTGTAAACATTGGTGCATGTGTACATTCAAATGATATGTAACGTAATTAATATAACATATTATATGAAAACAATACAAATATAAAAATAACTTGTAGTAAGTAAAGCGTACGTGTAGAACTTTATCAAACATCAAAGGCGTCGTTGTTCCCAGCGCTTCAGAACTAACAACGTCATTCCACACAGAAATATAAACTCTTCGGGATTGTAACGCTGACATATAACTCATATACAAAAGTCAAATAAATTAAAAGTTACTAACAAAACTAATCTTCGCTATTTGGGAGGCACTCTTATAAGAAGAACACAACTAACAATGATAGCGTATATTGTTATACAATATATTATTAATAAGCCAGAGATAACGACAGAAATTAAGAATGTATCCCTGTTTTGATGTTGTTGCATAAATTATAAACAGCGTGTCTGTGTGTAGGAATGGAATGTTGATAACTTACAAATACACATGCAGTGACAGAGTTATGGTTACTTTTTTAACTCAAGGCTAATTTAGTCGCATTGGAAAAAGACAAGATTGGCTGACATTTACAAACAATCATCCGGCGACCAAGAGCCACCGGCCTAGGAACACATTTGACATTTCAGACTACAGCTGCCGGACAAGTTTCGTTAACTACAACAAGTAGTAATAACAATTACCGATAAAATATAGTTGATCTATATACATTAATTATATTTATCTTACACGCGCAAGTTTTTATTAGTGTGTTACTTTTAGAATTTTCTATATATTCGTATTTTGTATACGACATATTCTTAATGCACGTCCTGCATTCCTTGATTTTGTTCAGGCACCCAGTCTCAACCTTCAGCCTTTCTCAAATTGCATCGGCGATCAACCGTTGTAAAGGCAATCGGTTTGGTATGACTTTTGACGTCTTCTCAGATGTGTTTTTTTTTGTTTTGTGGAGAAGCGGACGGAAAGAAAGCCTAAGCTTAACCTTAAATCGTTTAAGAAAAAATCTGACGAGACTGAAAAGTTTGCAGTAAATAGGCATTAATAGAGATATATGTACATTAAAAGAAGGTGAAAAGCTGCAAGATGAAACTTGGACAAACACCCTTGCTTATAAAAAAAGCATAAATTTAACTGTTGCCTCTGAAGTCTTTATAACTTTATTGGAAGGTTTATGAACAAACGGCCGCAAATTGCAAATTACGACGATGACACGGCCGCAAATTGCAGATTACGATGATTGTGCACGAAAACAAATCAAGTGAAATAATGAAACACATATCCCAACAACAAAAAAGAAAGTAGTAGTAGACTCTAAGTGTCGTTTCGAATAATATTCAAGTTATCAAATAATCATTAATATTATTTAAGCTATTATAAATATATTTATTATGGTATGCGGATATTTAAGCTATTATAAATAAATTTATTATGGTTGCGGATATCAAAATTTGAGAATTCCAGTAATTGAAAACGTTTACGACCAAGAATTAATTCTCATTAAAGCTAAAAATGTTATCAGCGCTGGCCGTTAACAGTCGTTAGGACGTCTCAAATATCAATAAGTTTTTGTGGCATTTACTTTGAAGGTTATATATGTAAGTCGTCAAACTTAAATAAATATAAACTGAAATTTATATTTAAATTATATGAAAAAATTATATGAAAAACATTTTAACTTCCAAGTTACTGTATCTGTGATGAATGAAAAATGTCAGGTATTTATATATTAATATAATTTAGAGAATCATACTACTATTATTTCGCAGATTTTATCTAATAGCCGATTAAAATTAAAGTGAAATTGAATTGTCTCAGAAAGAACTTAGTCTGTGATTATTGATTGATTTTTGTACAACCCATAACACCTTATAATCTCTGTTGCTTATTTAGTTTCCGAAAATGATATGAACGAAAGGCTTCGAGTCAATTCAGTCTGAAAAAGAGACTCCTTGCCTAGTAGTAAGACCCAAATAAATACATGGGTTATAAAAAATAAAAAAATTAAACGAAAATCTCTTTCCACCAATTCTAGCTATTTACTCAGCAGCTATCATTCAAGTAGTCATATAAAATTATAAATACATTATCATTTTTCAATCGATATTTATAATTATAATTGAGGCCACAACGGTCCTACGTAAATTGAACACATTCATCGAACGCATATTGTATATATTTTAGGAAGGAGTTGCAACAGACGATTCACCCGCACCCGCATTTGTCAAAAAACATAAGCGAAATGGTAAGTGTCCTCTTGACATTTTTAATAATTAATATCCCTATACACAAGGTGACCATACATCCCGTTTTAAACGGGACTGTCCTTTTTTTCGACCAACTGTCCCGTTGTCTCCAAACAATATTCCGGGACGCCAAACAGTTTACAGAAACCGCGCAAAAATTTTGAATTAGCACGTCAGACACGAGCGATATAACTAAAAAAATATGTTGCATGTAATTAAATAATAATTACTGTCACAGAAACTTTGCTTCAATGATAATAATTCTTTATTTGCATAATGTGACAACATGAGAAGTAAGTGTACAAGATGAAAAAAGACGTTCATAAGCTCTATCACATTGCCATTTATGGCGTACAAATTTCATTAATTATTACATACATACAGATGTACAAAATCGCTTATGGTAACTATTTACAAAGCATTATATTATTAATAAACTGTTACATTGTCATTAAAATTATAATTGATTTATCTATAACATACATTCGATCCAACTTTTAAAGCAAAAAAGTCCTTAGTATTATAAATCTATTCATCCATCCATCTATTAGCCATTCATATAGCCTTTTTTTAAATAATCATGTGTTCAATTGTTTTAATTCATGAGGTATATTGTTGTAGATGCGTATACACATGAACAGGCCGCTTTTGATATATTTACTCAGTCTGGGGTGATCATCCGGCACTAATCTTTGGGGATCAAGCCGGTGACGACCAGCGTTATCATTAGCTGTTCTGTGTGTAAATAGTTCTTTATGCTCCACACAAACACACACAAGTAAAAAGTAGCCCTAATTGACTTATTTTTAACAAAGTAATCAACGTTGTTGTAAAAGTACATTATAATTTCAGCTGTATCGTATATATTTTTGCACATACAGCTGTGTATGGGCCTCATCCTACAGTGATACACTAATACAGTACCTATACCATTATAAACAGTATAGTTTTACTTCACAAGATTATTTTCTAGTAATCAACCCACAACATCTCACTCATAATTTAATCTAGATCTGAACAACGACGGTTACGAGTATGTGCATATACATATATATGTACATTTTGATTATATATCAAATATGTAGTTGACGTTTCTCAATAATATGGTATCATCTGCATGGTATTGTCTGGTATGTGGCCGTAGCTAAAGGGCAACATATTTTTAATTTCTTTTTGTGTACGCGCCAAAAAGGGCAATACAGGTTAACTGCATGAATACCATATTTTATTAATACACTGGATTGCAAAGGAAGCAAGTCGATTATAAAAATGCGATAACTTTTAAAATATTTGAGCAATACTTTAAAATAAAAACTATATTACGATTTATTTCATTGCAAAGAAAACCTTTTTATTTCTTTTTGGTGATTGTATTAAAAACTATAAATAGAAAATGAAGTCGATTTAAAAACTTAATGAATTTGAAACCATTCGTTTTACTTTGTTTCTGTTTCAACATACAAATATGCCATCTCTTGTGCAGAAATTCATTATTCTGATCAAATTTAATTTAACATTCCACTAACCCCTGAAGAGTTGGCCAGAATTCTGACAATGTTTGAAGACGGGCGCAATAAGTATTTTACAGCGAGAAATGTACGTGTGTCGCTATCAACCGTGTAAAGAGTGTTCCAGCGATTTGAAGAAACTGGATCTAATATACACAGACCAGGAACAAACCAAACAAGGTGCACAACAGTGCGAAAAGATCAGTGTTAAGAAATCGATTTCAATCGGCTGTTGAAGTCAAAAATCACCTTCTATCTTTGTGGACCAAAAGCGAAAATGTAGTTGCTGTGATGGTAAAGGCAAACTTGGCATCACAAATGACTTGACACAAAAAGGAGAATAGAAAATTATATACTTAAAGCTATTAAATGATCAAAAAATATAGCTCACGCACTCTCAAATATTTTTTCCTACCTGTACTTTATAAACGTATAAAGCTTTTTTAAAATTATTTTGAGAATAATTTTCATTGATAAGTTTTAAGAAGTTGGTTTATTTTTGAAGTGTTACATTTTTACTGTCTCTGCTTTTACGTACATTATTGAAGTGGGTAAAAATATTTTGAATGTCTATAGGTATGATATCATTATTTTAATATCATTACAAAAAGTTATTAAATTAAAGTATTTTTACCCTCTGGACGTCAGTTTAGGCGGGAGTATATTATAAAAGCATTTGGCGTCACTTATGCGGCGTCGCGCCACGATTTCCCCTTCGTCTGAGCAGTCAGCCAGTGGCTGCCGCGGAGCGCTGAGTTCGCGATATTCCTATCCAGAGCGTTTCACACCTCACAATGATTATGTAGCATTAGACAGTCACATTGAACACAAAGAAAACAACACGACGCAACGCATCCAACGCACTATGTATGTCTTACTTTGTGATTTTTAATATTTACAAGTTCATTCATACATAACGATACATGTTTTCATACGTACGCTATTGTCTGTGTTAACCTACATTCATAATAACACTATATCTGTTTATCACCAATCGAATTATAATTTCGCACTCGAGTTAATTTCATATGATTTGGACTTTTATGGTTCTATGGATGCCATTAACATAATCAAATTTCAATGCAAAGAAATTTTACATACTATTTGATACTTCCACAAGTTATCATTGGTAATATTTTGTGATATTTGACATGTAATTAAAATACAATAAACTAACAAACCCCTTTTATTGTAATTTAATAATTGTAATTAAAAACAAGGCAAAAGTGTAAAAATACTCTTTTAAAGTATTAACACTAATAAAAATAGATGTCAAATAGAAAGCATTTTCCTAAATATATTGACGAAGTTCTGGATGTAAGAAGTAATAATAAACAAATGCATATAAGTTGACATTTTTAAAAATTTAAAAACTAATGTGCTTAGCGGAAATTGTACATTCAAATATATTTTTAAGAGCAAAAGGCTACAACTTTATTAAAATAAGATAGAACAAGAATTATGAGGATTATTATTATTGAATATTTCATTTATTTCATGATTATTTTTCATTGCAATTCGATACTGAAAAATTTTTGTTCATTTTAAAATGTAAATGAATAATTAAAGTTCTGAATAAGTAATAATTTTTATTATTATTTATGTTATGTTTATGATCTATATAGTATATATTATATTTGAATCTTCAGTTTTTTTGGTATGAATAAATAATTAGACATAAAGTCAGAACTCAAGATAGCTGATTATTTTTGGAGGTAATCAATATAATCTTAATTACACAGCCTATATAACAAAACAATAATATTTGTTTTGTATTCAGCATATCGTATGGCGGACGAGGCATCTGCTGACTCCCTCTTCGAGAGACTTCGGCTATTTCAACAGCGAGCACCAGATGCTGCGGAAGCTGGCAGAGCTATTACAGCACGCATTAACTCGCGTCTTACCTCGCACGGTAATCACTTTCCTTTCTCTCGTTAATTTAGCTGTTTTAAATACTATTCAAATATTTGCGTTGGAACGTTGCGTGTAAATGTATCACAAATAACAGTTGCACCATGTGTACATTAAAAATAAACTGTATTGACTTAAACATAAAGTCTTCATTATAACCGAACATGACATCTTTACGTTTCAATAATGATAGCACGTAAGTGACTTAAAAAATACACGCATTTCAAGCCACAATTGCTCTGATCCATCACAAATGACAACGTAAAATTTTAGAGCGTTTCTGTTATTTTTGAAAATTTCCTATTTTTAAAGTAAAAAATACAAAACATGCTACAATTCGTTATAATAAAATGTCAAAGTCGCGCAATACAAGATTCATAAATTTGTATATTATATAATTGGTATTTGTTAAAACATGCATTAATGTTATAACTTCGTTGTTATGTTTTTAGCTGCAATCGTTTATTATAAAAAAATACCATGACTAAAAAGAATATAACGGTGGAAGTATTTACTGATTAAAAATTTAAGATTATTATGTTCGGATATAATTTTTCAATAAATATCAACAGTATAAAAATGATTGATTGATTCGAAGATGTTAATGCTGGTAGCCTATTGGCTTTAACAGCTTTATCGTATTCAGGGCCCGCGGGCTGAAAGCCCGCGGGCTAGCTAAAAAAAAAAATGAAAACATAAAAATTAGGTACTAGTTTTATATTGCTTAGACTTACCAGCCCTAACTTTAAAACGTTTACCCTGATTTTCTTTGGGCAGCACTTGCTTAAGTATCCTCATCTGTTTATTTTTTTAATTTATATTCCTTTTGTATTTTTAAGAATAGAAAATTCGGTGAGTACTTTAAAGTTACATATAATACAAAATTCACTGTATGTAATGTCTATAACTATATTTTGGCGGCATCAGTTCAATTTCTTGCCTCGGCTCGTTTTAAATTTAAATTTAAGTAAATAAACATGCTTTTTTATTCTTAAATCGAAATGTATGGCTAGTTGATTCACTATACGTAACGATGATCAATAGTAAAGAAACGTTAATCTGGTAAAACTATTATTAATAACGTTGCTTCCAACTCAAAGTAAACAAACATATTTTAAGATCAAAGAATAAGGAGCAACAGTAATATTGGGACGTAAAATTAATTAGTCCATCGTGTAAGAACGTCACGTCCTTGGTTTATGTAAAAACACACTATCAGTATTTAAATATATTTATAATATAATTCCAATCAAATCGCTTTTGAGCTAGTTTCTATTTTTTAAAATATTATATGTATTATATGTAGTGTTTCCTTTAATCAGTCTTTATCAGACGTGAACTTTATTTATGTACAGCATTCGCATAGCTATCAGTGCTCTTTGCATAATATGCTTATAAAATACAATATCAAAGCACGACATCTATTAACGAAAATTGTAGAATAGCAATAGAGTTATTTTAAGGTTATATACTAATTTTAAACCAACAGTTCATCGATTTAAAGACTTTGAAGAGTTGTGACTATACAAAATACAAATATACCTTCTTATTGAACTAAATATACAGGTTTAAAAATGATTATTAACTTATTACTAGCTAAATCCACTTTGTTTTACTTTATTGTTTTTTTTTTTAAAAAGAAAGAATGTTTTAACAAAAGCTTATAAAAGCTTGTGCTAGGAACTCACACTGTGTGTACGGACTCACAGCACACAAGCCCGAGCCACATCAAGTGAATTATTTTCGCTTAATATGTATAAGTATAAAAATATATATATATATATATATATATATATATATATATATATATATATATATATATATATATATATATATGTGTGTGTTTGTGTGTGTGTATACGTATATTTACTACTTATATTTAAATGATTTGCTCTTAAGCGATACGAGGCATTACTTTCCTATCGTGATGCGATACTTCCAACTTTTGCGAGCAGATGCATCGCAACCTTGAATGAGCGAAACGAGCGAATGAGTCACCTGATGGCAGGCAAACAGCATACTCACGGTTATCAGCAAGACTGAATAGAAAATAATGGGAGGAAAGAAGGACATAAAGGAAAGGAGGTGGGCTTTCGGATCTCTACTCTAATCGTACGAAAAGCGGCACATAAAAGAGTGTTATCGCTTACACGCCGCTATTGTCGCTAAAATCATCTACTATTAAGAAATTTTTATCTTAACATTTAAATAATCTAATAGTAATTTAAATTAAATATTATAATTATAAAAAAATATTTAATAATAGTAAAATATTAATATTCAAAAAACAAGCCCACACATACCTAAAAGGCCGGCAACGCTTCCGCGACTCCTGCGGTGTTGCGGTTGTCTATGGGCGGCATTGATTGCTTTCCATCAGGCAACTCGTTTGCCCTTCTATCCCATAAAAAAAAAATAATAACTTTCAAAATGCCAATATTTTCATTATATAGTGTAAATGACGGTAGTCGTTCATTTTTAATGCACGTTGTCTGGCAATTTGCCCTCTCATCGCTTTTGACGGGTTTCTCTCAATAACACACAAGAAGCACGAACCAGTGTTAATTGAGTTATGCGCATATAACAAGCTCGTCACTAAACTGCTTAAACAATACACCTGTCATGTGCCAATATCTTAATTACTATGATATTAGAGCATTGACACAAAGGACTGAAGAGGACTTTATAGTTCATTATAAAATAACGTTTGTGACCATTTATCACTGTCAAACTTATTTCACTACACACATAAGGAATTGTAAAATGCTTATTTATAGTTAAAATAATGTTTAAAGTACTATAGTAGTTCTACAAAAGAGTTTCCTTCTTTATTCTTATTTATTTAACTTTTAATGAATTTATGTTGGTTCTACAAGTTTTAAGATCATGAAACAATATTACGTATTTCGTAATAATTGCACTCCAAATTTCTTCCAGTCACCCAATAATTAACAACCTGAATAACGATTTCCCGGTACAGAACTACTCGGAGCTAAAAGCTCTACTTTCATCACGGGCCTGTCTTGCTTAGTGACACATAAATCCCCCTACATTGGAAGAGCCATTCGTACTAACTGATGTAAATAAATGAAATAGAAAGGCTTTATAAACTCATGACCCTACACTAGTATTTCATGTCTACGAAAAATATCCAGGCTCAAAATAAATACCTGTAAGGCATTTAAATATTTATCCAGTACGCGGGATTGAACAAGCGACTCTTCATTTCAAAAGGGAACACTTCGCTACAATGTCATTTGTGTATAATGAATTCGCTATAGCCATTGATAGGACATTTATTTGAATTCATTCGCAATTTAACCTATATTAGGTGGCGGTACATTGACAACATTTTGGATATAACTGAACAGTTCGCAGAGGAAATGTCGTAACTGGTACCATAGAAGTAAAGTAAGGGAAAATGTTCCAAAAACTTTAAAGGTATAAATTAAACCTTTGTAGGAAAATTATTTTTTTGATATTTGACGTCATGAGCACTAATTGATTACAATCACAGTATGTCTGTCCCTCCAGAAATGGGGAGGCCTATTGTGTGTGATAAAACATATAGCTGTGAAAAAACTGCAAAGTAGATATTACGACTGAACTATTTTTCAATAATATGTACGTGTTTCCGTTTTAAGTTCGTATATACCACTATAAGTACATACAGTTTAAATAAATAAATAATTTATTCTGATTGTTGTCCTGTCTTAGGCCAGATTTTTACACTTTGAAATCGAATAATTAAAATACAAACCACTTCTCATAGCCTTAATAGACAAAGCGTAGAAACAAAACCTTTATTTAGGCGTCTTTGAGAATGTTGTGCTTGCACAAACAAGCTAGTTCAGTCATCCTCTTCTCTTCTTGAAATAAGTACTATCATTATCAACAGCTTGCAATATTCTACTACTGGATATGTCCAGCCTCCCCCAGCAAGCATCATCGATAACCAGATCTTCGGCGTCAGCCATCCAATTTCTGCCAGTGGCCATACGCTGTCGCACCATTTAGCTGGAAGGCCCTTACTACGTTTGCCAAGACGTGGACTCCACTCAAGCACAACCCTATTCCAAATGTTGTCTGTTGTAAAAATATATACTATGGGTTAAAAATTATAGTAGGTTAAGTTAGATTTAACGCAATTTTTATGCGGCTTGCGTTGCATTATTTCCTTTTATGTAAAAAATTTTTAAAATTTATTGATCTTTATCGAAAAAGAAAGAAAAGCAAAATTGCTGGAAACAACATTTTATTAATTTGTTTTTTTGAAGTATCCTTTTTAATGACATCAAAACCAACCAGATCCTTAGAGTACAACCAAAGAAATTTTATTGCAAGTTATACATACTTTATGCTTAAAGCCATTAACAAAAAAAATATACTTCGACCGTACTACCTCAAGCAATTAACGAATTTACACGTTAAATTTGTGTAGCTCTCGTAAATGAAGAGTTCCTAATTAGTTTCAAAGTTAGGCGGCTTAACTATTTATATGATTAATGTTAAGCCATGGCATGCGATTGTGTAGCGGGAACTGCCGGTTTTGCCGATGTAGTATCTAATGCGTTTTATTTAAAAAAAATATAGGCATGAACATATATATACATACATATATATATATATATATATATATATATATATATATATATATATATATATATATATATATATATATATATATATATATCAACGGATATGACATAATTTTGTAACATGACAAAATATGAATTTCTTTATTTCTTTGTACAATTTAATAAACTAGCTGTGGAGTGCCATTAGTGATTTAGAAAAAGTTCTCATGCACTTTACAGTTAATTGCATTAAATGTCAAACATGATTCTAATCGAATAAAATGTCATGACATAAAATCTACTAATTTATAATCCCGTCCCCTTTTAAGCGTCTGTTTAATGCAAACTCATGGTGCAATAAAATCGCGTGTTTCACAGACATATAACATTTTGGTGCGGTGGCCCCACAACGCTTGGGCATCGGTTTCCGTACCAGCTGTACGAGGTGTACCACTAATTTATAAAACGCTAATCGTAAATTGCGCTAGGAGCTGACTCTGGCGTTATATAACACCCTTGAAAAGTTTAACACAGAAAATATTATTCGTCTAATTAAATGTTTTACATTGTGGTGTCTTTATAAGGTTATTACTTTTTTTTGTTACAAAACTGATGCAACACAATGACAATGAAAATACAACGTATTTAAGTATTATTTCAGTTAACGTTAATTAAAATGTTAAATGAAAAAAAAATTAAAAAAATTACTTCTAAAACTATTTTAACTTTCATTCTACTTAAACAAATTGATCACAATTTATCACAATTACTATAAATGTCAGTTCGAATAAATTATAACTCAACAGCTGCATAAAATTAATTAAATTCATTCGCAATTCAACACTTTCTTAGAGTCACATCTTTAATATTTTACAATTTTACATGTGAAACCTATTAATTTATATAATATATATATATTATATATTAGCAGCACGAAATGAATTAAAATGAAAATAGAAGTAAAAAATATTTCATGCCTATAACTAATACTTTAAATTTTTTGTGAAATAATTGTTATAATTAGGATATTCGTATGGCCTATAGGTGCTTGACATTTGTGTTTGAGACTGTCAGACGCTCTAGACTTCAGAAGTCATCCGCTTTTAGTCGAAAACTTGATATATTAAAGCTTATGTCTATTCTGTAATCAATATAGCCATAACAACTCACAGCTTAAATACCGTAATCCCCACGGATGGCCAGCGAATTGTAGACCAAAAATCGTTTTTTGTACTCACTGCTGCCTGTCTACAGATATTTAGACAGGCAGCAGTGAGTACAAAAAGCTAGGTGTGTGTGCAGTGGATAAAATTGCTCATCTCTATTTGCGTTAGTTTGACTTTCTTATCTATATTACAATGACTTAACATCATACGTTTTATATTCATATATGTAGTTTAATTTTTAATAAGCTGTATATCTGTAACATTTAAATATTTGGAACTGATGATACGTCATCATACGCATAATATTATATTATCCTTTTTAAAACATTAAAAATGATTTTATATATTCGAACAACAAACGTTATGATAGAGGAAATCATGTGCTACTGTAATAAGTTAACTCTACCAAGTGGTATTTCATAAAAAAACATTTAATATTATATTTAAAAATGTACTTAAACGAGTGAGTAAAAAGTTAAAACATACGTGATAAATACATACTGTTGATATGAGCGAATTATTGTTCGTATAAAAATCATGAGCACGGATATGAGTTTATTTTTAACGACGCTATAAATCAAGAATCGCCTTGACATTGGTTGAAAACAGCCGCGGAACTACATAACTTCACTTCGGTTTCTTCAAAGTTCCGTACAGTGCATTTAAACAAACGCATTATATTATTTGGCTTTATTCAACGAATCTAAATGTAAGTCACACTGTCTGACTGTTTGAAAAGAGGCCAAAACAAAATGATGCGAACGAAATTCACTAATATTTTTATTGAAAGCATTAATTAATAGATAGGTGTTTGTTACGAAATGCTTCATAAGTTTTACGGCATTGGTTAAGAAAACTCAAAATCGGGTCTCTTCTTTTCAACTGAGTTTATTCTATTGCATCTAAACTTAATTAAATCTATGCCTAACATAGACTACAGACTACTCTCTAATACTAGATTTATTTATTTATTTAGTAATGCAACAGCTTTCTTAGTAAAGATTGCCAAAAAGAACAGAGTAACCTCTATAAAACATTATCCAATGAAAAGTATTAAAAATATAACAGTATTTATTATATATACATACATTTACATTAAAATCTATCAAAGTCATATGAAGAATTTGGGTGCAGTGAACTCTGAAATAATCCGAAAACATCCGAATTCAGCGACCAAGTGCTGCAAAAATTGTTTTTCGCGTCTAATCCGTATTTAAAGTAAAAATAACAGATTGTCTTTAGAGTAATAAACTGATAGAATGTTTCTCATGGAATGTTTTAATCTCATTATTGATTGTAATTTTATTCTAAATTGTATTTCACGCTTGTTATTTGAAATATATATACTTTTAGTTGCGATTTATTTATCTATACAGACAAGTTCATATAAAACATTCCGACGTTAGTCTTTAAAATATTATTACAATATTTCAAAAATGTTATTATTTAAAAAAATATATCTTTATTCTTTTATAAAAATTATTGATGTAAATAACCCTTTAACTATTAGCGAAAACCGTAACATTTAATATATTGATAATTCGCAAACAATTATTTTCAGCAGTTTGCGCTAATCACAACGAAATATTATATAACATAATAGCGAAATATTTATAAAATTGTTGTTGGTAAGCGCCAATGGAACAAAAATTGGCTAAACGCGAATTTTATGATTAGATTCGTTATGACGAAATTCGCCAAAGAAATAAAGTCACGTACGTAGCTTTTTAGACTTAGCAAACTGAAGTACCAATGGGTTGATCACGTTTGGCAGAAACTCGATTATCGTTTGAACAAGCGAGGAACAAGCGCGTAGTGTGTGAGATCTCCGTAAGGTAACTTCAAGAGTAGTTTAAGTGGCGCTCTTCGGAAGAAACCTCTGTCCGATAGTGAAATTCCGCTGGTTGGTAATGATAAACTTTGTGCTCGTAGAAGTGTGAGCGTATACGTTCGGAGTTAAGGTGTATTGTACTGGTCACGCAATCAATCAATCAACAGCCTGCGGCAGTCGACTGCTGGATATAGTCCTCCTCCATGAAGCGCCACCTAGCCCGGTCTTCGGCTACACGCATCCAGTTTCTGCCAGCCGCCATGCGCAGATTGTCGCACCATCTAGCCGGGGGGCGTCCCACACTACCTTTACCGCGACGCGGTCTCCACTCCAGCACTCTTTGTTCCAATGATTGTCGGATCTCCGACAAACGTGACCAGCCCATTACCACTTTAGTTTGCTAATTCGAAAGGCTATGTCAGTGACTTTGGTTCTCTGGCCGATTTGTTCATTCCGAATCATATCTACCAGAGAAACTCCGAACATAGCTCTCTCCATAGCTCTCTGAGCGACTCTAAGCTTGTGAAGCAGACGGACTGTCATCGTCCACGTTTCGGCGCCGTACGTACGTAATGTACAGTTACATTACAATCTCATAAACTATTGCCGAAAAACAAAATACAACAGTTACCATGGCATCAAAGTTTTCTAGAAAATCAATTAAACAAGACGTTCATGGCGTGACGTAGACGGTGCGTGCGCTGGCCGGCCGCCAAGATCGTCGCTTTCGGCGGCCCGCGGCCTGTCATTATTATTGTAACCTCACTGGCCCACTGCAATATATTATTTGTACATAAATCAAATCGTTGCACCCTGTAAAACAAATTCTTTGTTGTGTAATAGATATCATAGTGATAAATAATTCCGTTCTGGGATCGAGCTCCCCCTAGTACTATGGTGCCTTACCTCAGCATGCAGGTCTCTGCTGGGGCTGATCTCCATCCTCACTTGCGGCTCGTGGGATTTACTACGACGAATTTAATATACCTAATTTGTTGAAAATGACGGCGACGTGGTTCGCCACCCGTCACGTTCTGATTCTCACAAGGGTGAGAAGCGACCAATGGAGAGCCGTTTCGCTGCGATAAATGGTAGCGGATTGAGGTCTGTGGTCTCTCGCCAACCCCTGCAGGGGATAGGCGTGAATATATAAAAAAATATTTTTTTTGAGCCCAAACTAAGCATTGAAAATATTTGAATACGGAAGAATACGGAACTAGAACATGCAGCCTCAGTTTTGAAAATGAGTAAAAAAGTGCAGGACACCAAAAAGATTTCACCATGACTTCTGTAAAACACCTAGATATATCTGCGGCAGACGACTGTGGCAGCTCCCAAAATAATGATGCTATAAGCTTTCATTTATTAATTAAAGAGTTTTTTTTTTGTTGTTATTCAGTTTTCTAATTCGAGACGATATGAGTCTAAGCCAATGTAGAATAATTTTCGTTTCATTGCATTACTGGATCAAAATTGACTTCTACAATTCTTCCAATACCAAATTCATGAATAACCTAGACGTGACCTTATTTTGATTACTGTTGGTACTTATGAAATAAAATCCTATTGTTATACGGGTCCATCGTTATCGATTTTTTATTACATTTTAAATTCATCATATATAAAAATATATTTCAAATGTGGGATTTCTTTTCTTTGAAACAGTTATCTATAAAGATTATATTTCATTATTTTATTCTCATTATATAACATTCAGTTCTTCTCATTTAAATGTATGAGCTCTGTTATTTATTACATATTCATTTTACCCTTAAGTCATATTCTAGGTCCTTCTCTCTGTCGATTGTATGAAATAAGTAGTAGTTATGTGTTAAACGAATTAATTATACCAAACAGACAGACAAGAAAGCGCCCTAATGTTGTATCGTCATTCATTTTTGAGTAACGTTTAATTTTCAAGTCAATCAAGTTCAAAATTAATTAAAGAATGAGTTAATAAGAAAGTTTCAAAATAAATAATGCCTTCTTCAATAAAAGATAAAGCTGGTATAGGGTAGCAGCATTTTCTGTGTGAGGGACTATAATTTGCGTCCATGATTTATCAAAAAAAAAAGGTTATGGTAGATAAATACTAAACTAAGAACGTTCATCATGTGCTCATTTTTACCCAAAACAACATCTTTGGCAATAAGCACTAAACAAAACAGATCGGTGCCGGTGATGTCGTGATATCATGACTATATATAATTAATTGAATTGACATATCAGATGATTCTATCATACAAGCAGATTATCTCATTGATACTGTCAATTATTTTGATTATGCTCGTGCCAAAAGACGTTTATCAATATAAATACATATTATAATATGACATCGTTATGAAGCACTAGTTATAAATATTTTGTTATTCGAGTTCTGTTCCAGGAATCCGTCGTTTGCCGATCAATGTGTTTTTCATATTTTCAAAATCTAACCGAATTCTGACATTGACCTACACAATGAAGCCACAAACATTTGGTTGCGACAGTAAAAAAAAGGACCATCTTCATTAGCAAAATATATTTATTATTATTTATATATATTTTAGTAACCAAATGCTTCGCACTATAGGACTATTGCTATATAACTTATTGCTGTCGTACATTCCGCTTATCGGAAGCTATTATAAATTAACACATTCGAACACTCGAGGTCGTCCTGCTTTCAAATGAAAACAATATTAAACACCAATTCACGAGATAAAAATATTTCGATCCATATCGAATCGAATCGAATACTCGGCGTGTTAGTTACCACCTTTTTTTACATTAAGTACATTTTAATTATTTTATGTTTACAGATAAACAAATTCGCCAATCTACATTAGAGAAACTATGGAATCATCAATCTGGATCCATCCAAATGCTAATTTTTATGCTGGAAGTAAGTATGTGACTTAATAATGATAATATTTATACTGCTAAGCCAGAAGAACATACAAATATATCTTTTTACACTGGAGAAACTATAAGTATATCAAAAATGCTATTGAATCATGTTTCTTTTGGTATGCTCCATTGCACAGAAGATTAACATATTTTTATTCTCAAACAGCGCTGATCACTTCCTATATTTATCACTGTATTGTATACGGGGACATTATCTAGTTGCCACCATATAAGGTGGTTTTAGATCATTATACTCTGATCTGTTCATTCTTGGGTCCAATAGTCATTTAGTGGACGATTAATTGACTTAGTGGCGAAGCTACCACATTTGGATTCAGCGGTCGCGGGTTCAATTCTTGCGTCGGGATAAATACTACATAAATAACTTGTACGGCTTACGGGTATTTATACCGAGATATGGTAATTCGCCATGGACAACCTAGTGAATTAATGTCCAGTCCCCCTGAAATGGAAAGGCTTAATGTCGAGCAGTGGGATATATATGTACATACGTATGTGCTGTAAAAAAATCCCTATTGACTGCTTTTTTATGAGAAATCATTATAGCATGATATGAATAATTAATTATAGATCCAAGTGTAATTCAATGGTTGTTGTGAGATTTAAAAAATACAGTAAGATTAATGCCAAGTAATTATCTCACTATTCTTGATGGTGACGATTATACTTTTTTGTATTTCATACTTAATTTCAGAATACGAGAGATACAGCGACATCTACGTACATTACATCTATTTTAAGAGAGACGCTGTGCCTAAAACAAGGAAAAGGAAAAAGGAACTCCGGTAAGATTAAACTTGAATTTAATAAATATAAATAGACAAAAATACACATGCAAATTTTTTTAATTATTTAATAAATTAATCAGAGGCAAACGAAGCACAAGGAATAAGGAAGAAAGAATATAAAAAGACGGGTAAAGAAAATATAGCGCCATTTGCAAAAAAGGGTATGTTTGTGTGATACGAATGGCGAGAATTACTGCTTTATAAATAATATGTGTCACTAACTGCATTATCCCATTTCTATTATTACACTATTATATCATTAAATCCGCGTAATACACTGTGGTCTTTATGAAACACGTTAGATACTTAGATTTCTGCTTTATGGGCATACTTTCTCTTTGTGCACAATTTAAACAACTGACATTCAATACATGCTTGCGATTGCTTAACATCTGATTTAGCCTTGTCGATTGTGTTACATCTAACCATATATTATATCAATACTGGTCCCATTCATATAAATAGCACTGCAGTACTGCCTATAACATAAACAAGAAAGGTTTTACTAACATTTAAGCATTTAAAACGTTATATAGATAAACCGAGCTAGCTGTCTTTGAAAAGTCATCATACCAAGTAAATTCTCATATTTAAAAGAATTTACTCCATCTTTTATATTTGATATTATCCTGGTCGCCGTAGCTACAGCGACCACTTCCGAGAAATGTCAATAGTTAATAAGTCTCACATGCCCAGTGCATATATTTAAATACTTTAAATATATGCACAAAACCAGAAACCTGAATCCCTTATCTATGGCATTATTATATATATTTTAGATACAATGAAAAGAATAAATTATTATTATGTTAATAGTATCTCCATTTTTAATGGAAAAGTGGTCACTCTACCTGCGACCTTTATCATATATATTATTATTGTGATTATGAACTGCTTATTTGAATTTAATCTAAGCTTCGTGCTAGCACAATATTTATTTGCGTTACTTTAGCTTTATATAAATTATGCTTAACTTATTTTTTTTGCTCTCCATTTAATTCATAAATAATATATTATGTAATACAATCAATTAATACATAAATAATTTGTTAAGAAAGAAGTATAGTATAGTTCGAAAAAATTCGATCAATTTTAAAAGCTTTTGGCGAGGACATAGTTTCAAAGGCGATATTAAATACAGGGAATTGTCTAGCGCTAAGAGCACAGGGCAGGCGAGCGAATCAATAGTAGATTGAGCTAAACAATCTAATAACTCGAAATAAAAACACTAGAAGACATTTTAGGACACTTGGAAAATAGAAAAGAATATAACATACACAAAACATGAATACTTTTCTCACCAATTTTTTCCTGATAGTGTCGCAAAGCAAGCAATACCTCAATGTTCTAAGCCGAAATACAATTATTGGATTAATGGACACTAATGAAAACTATAAAACATCTATCATGAGGCTAGGCAATATTTTATCAATTTCTGTTGGTCATAAAACATAATCACGACGATGAATTACGATGTCGAGAGACGACGACCTAATTGGCTCAGTGGTGTGGCTAACGCTTTCAGAATCAATAGTCGCGAGTTCGATTCCTGCATCGGGGTAAATATATGCAAGGACTACAGGTATTTATTCCGAGTCTAGGTGCTTCTCGAATCCAATTTAAAACAGCATGGTGAGATAGTTCCCTTCGTCAAGAAATCGAATAACTCGGGCCTGTGAATAAAAAATGGACTAAAATGTTAAGAATTGGTACTAAATTTGTTTAATTTTTTTTTAAAATTCTCCAATATACATAGAAAACAAAAAAACATTTCCTGCTTTATAATAACAAAACTGAATAAAATGAAAATAAGGGATTTTTGGAATTGCCTAATTAATCTGGATAACGATACATTCACAAAGATAGCGTAACCACTATTAATATTGGTGCCTTAATGATTACTTATAGGGATTCACCTGTGTACTTTTTTTTACACGATTTTGTATTTCTGTTAAATTGGCATCTATGGCGTTTACATCTTAAGATATTGCCACAGGTACTTTTATGGTATTTTTAGTTATTTTTACTTTTATTTTATATTTACAGCAAACAATCTTACACGACTGCAATGTTCGCAACATTTTATCTCCATAAACGGAACCCAAATCTTACTCCGAACTTTGAGTGCCACTCATTCTAAGCGCGATGGTCATGTTGGTACGGAATTAATGCTACAGGATCTCATTTGGATCATTGCAGCAATCGCCCCAAAAGGTTTGTAGTGCTTACTTTCAGTTTAGAAAATTTATTATAGTAGACTTTGTTTTGTATTATTTTTTTAGGCATAAATAAATGTGCATTCATTAAAAGCATTGTATATTAGTAACATTGCATTAAAAGCACTTTAAATGCTTATCTAAAATTAATACAAAAATATAATTTATAGAAATATTTTTTCAGGAACAATTATTGAAATATACTTATTATTGGTACATTTTACACATTCACTTTTATTTACATATTTCATTGAAATATATGTTATTTTGTCTGGTAAAATAAGTGATTTTACCTAATTGGCTTAGTGGCGAAGCATCGATGGATCGGAATATATGTATATATGGATTAGAGAGAGATTTTAAATGATAGGTATATTTATTATTAATAAAAATATTATAACACATAATTTGCCTGTCGAAAATTTTCATTTTTATAAATGTATTTTCTATAATTTTGTTATGTTTCAGATCCTAAATTTGCAATCAAAGTGAGAATGATCAGTTGTGTGAGGACGATGCACCTTATTTTAAAAGGGCATTACACGGACAATAAACTCATTTTCCCTCTACTAGTTATCATAAAGCAGCTCGCTAAAAATGGTAAACAGCTTACCTTACGACGTACTGTCATTCTAATATTAAGGATTTATAATTTTCCCTTTCTGAACTATTATGTTATATATAATTCATAGCAACATTATGACTATACCTCAATTTGGGACATTTATTTGTTACGACTTATGAACTAAAATATTCTTAAGTTATGAATTATTAGTGAAAATTATATTGATTCCATGAAAAATAATATAAGATGACTCTCTCTTGCTGAAAACTCGTCTTCTTGCTGAAAATGTTCCAATTGAAAGAAACACAATTATTATCAATCATTAAATATTTCCTTATAATTTCTTAATGTTATAATAAACGCTATGAAATATTTTATTGCAGCTATTACGACGTCTATCTTGGTACGCGACGGGGTGATCGCCACGTACGAGCGCGTGCTCGTCAGTCTGGGCTACATACCCACAGCCAGACTGCGCCTGTGTCTAGACGCCATCGATTACTTCAGCAAAAACAGTAATGTACTTTAATTTATATAACTGAAATATAAATTCCTCATACTAATTCGTATTACATCTATGACAATCTGACTATTAAATTAGTTTCTTTTTCTGTACGTATGTATATATCAACTCGGCAGCCATCGCAACACCCATACATAATTTTTTTTTAACAACCATTTCTAGAGAAGCGGACATTAACCCACCACGCTTGTCTAATGTGGTGGATTGGCGGGGTTACCAGACTCGGAATAAATATTTGTAATCCATACATATATTTATTCCGATGCGGGGATCGAACCCGCGACCATTGACTCCGCGGGCGGAGGGCCCCGCCACTCAGCCAATTGGTCGTATAATTTTTTATTTACTGATCTTTAAATGAGCTTATCCTTCATTACCTGTTACATTACACACTTTTCTTGTGCAATTATTGCTTGTAGGGTAATCGTTTTTGATACTACGCTGTTCATTTTTCAAAATGTAATTAACATAGTCCTCTTTGTCCAACTTCAATTTATAAGCAATATTAACGAGTTATTACATCTCAGTGAATACTTACCATATAAATTCAGTACAAATTTTGGCATCGCAGTAAATCTTATATGTTTTTAATGCTACTATTGCGTTTCACATCTATCCAAATTTAAATAGTTGTATTGCAAATAAACTGCTAGTTAATTAACGCGTCAGTAAATATGGAATCAACTTACTGTCTCGTCAATTTATTGGCAGTTTTTATTGGAAAGGCCAATTTTTTTGTATTTCATATAGTAATGTTATCACTTGTGTTTCCCAGGGGTTCCATTTTTAGTAAGACGTAAGATTTGGTTCTTCAACATTCTTAATGTAAGACATATAATAAAACGTGTTTATAAAATTAAAGTACTTTTTCTAAATGTGGTTAAATTTTATGTTATACTATATAAATATTATAATAATATTATTATAATAATATTATATAATATATTATAAAAGTTATGTTATACTAATTTCTATAATACATACAGAGGTGTGCTGCAAACAAATCGTGAAGATGGGAGTCTGTAATGTCTTACTACGTGTTTTCGATCGCTGGGACCGGTATGAAGGACGAATGAGACTTAAGATTTGCGCGCATATATTGCAAACTCTGCAACACCTTTGCAACATAAGTATGTATTTCTTTTAACTCAAGTTACTGCATATACGCTAAAATAGTAATTTATACGAAAAATATTCATTTATAATTGAAATATATATATATATATATATATATATATATATATATATATATATATATATATATATATATATATATATATATGTGATACATTTATAATGAATATTTTTGGAAATTTATTTAGCTACTATTAGACGTACCTTCTTAAACCAATAGAGAACCATGATATATAGATAATATGTATAAAGAACTCCTTTGCAACGTATTATCTTTTTAAATCCACTAGAGTTTAAAATGCCGATCAGTTATTAGGGCTTTATAAAGAAGATACGAGTATTTAAGCTGAAGTCGTGATCTGGTGAGGTTTTTAAACGACATATTTATATTTTTACTATAGTAATTTTCTACAAGGAGGCAATATTTTATTTTTTCTAATATTGGCAGTACTGGAGTAATACTTCGTAATGTTTATATTGAGAGATTATTTTTGATGGTACGACCGTTTTTAAAATTCGCAATTGTAGTCCAAATATACTGTTTATGTGTTTATTGCTTTTTAACCCATAACTGTTTAGTAGCTTAATTATTCGTAACTGAACTAAATGTGGAATTAGTAATTTATTTAATAAATATATCTATATATATTTCTCAAATAAACTGTAAAGAGTCATTAATGAAAATTATTTTTTGGTTCTCGTATTGTTAAAAATGGCATGTGAAAATAAAAGAATACTTTTGCTTATTTCAGAAGTCGGGCGTCGAGCGCTGTGTACAAAAAAGCATGTGCAGATACTTCATCGTTTCTGTTCGCACTGCCCGGACGAAGTTGAATTTGATGGTCTTCTAGCACGAGTATGTTCCGTAATTACCTTATGCCTCAAACATCAAGGCCTACCCGTGTCCGCTTCCAGTCCCGCTACATTCAACCTCAATCCAATATTAAAAGGTGAGATTATCTATGTTTAATACACAAAATACTTATAGTAAATATACTATCGGTACCCTTAATATTATTTCAACTCAGGAACTAATACGACATGGCCTTGTCACGACGACGACGAAGATGCAGCAAACTCCGACTCAAAGACCATTAATTCAGACTTAGAAGATGAAGGTCCTGATACTGATATTGATGGTACCGATGACTTTCCGGATATTGAATTGGAAGATAATGACCCAAGAGTTGAAATAAATGAAGAACTAGAGAAAGGGCACGCTAAAAATGTACAAAATACACTGTGGATTAGTCCGAACGAGAGAGATACTGATGACTTAAAAAAGTATGTTAGTCATTTTTTCCTCTTACTATTTAGAACATAGTATAATTTATGTGAGCAGTTATTTCTTTCCAGATATTATATTTATTTTAAAGAATTTGGTTCATATAATAAGCAAATAAGATTGGTTAGAAGTCGGTCTAATTCGAGAGGTTCAATCATTGAAGATTTTTTAAATGTACAAACCAGCGTTAGTAGAACTGTGCCTTTTACCTTAAGTATTAGTTCAGTTTCGTCACAAGCACCATCTCCATTTCAAGGTTGTAATAAAATTCAAGAAAGTGCCTGTAAGTCAAAATTTTTGTTTTATATATTTTAATTGTTTATTAAAATTTTATTTAGAAATTGTATTTTCAGCCACCACTTCCTGTTCTTCTTTAAAGATTCACAAAGATATTTCAAAGTACAAAGCGTATCAGGCTGCGTATTGTACTATTTCCTCCAGAGTAAATAGTATTATACCATTTGTTAAAGTAGCATACCCGGATATGAATGGAGGTCAAAGCATAAATCAACCCGAATCGCTAAACAAAATGGACAGAGCTGCTTGCAGGTAATATGTATAATAATAAATGTTCTGAATTTTAATTGCTTTCTTTTACAAATGTTAAACAACATTTATTTACTTATTAGGAATAAGTTATTATCGAGTGTGGATAGAGCAATCAATCCAGAAGCATACATGAATGACGTTGTATATGATTTAGATGTTCTATGCAGTAGCACAAGTTGTGCAGATAATACGTCACCTAAGAGGTATTCACAAAAAGTATATGAATACTATGAAATTAACTTCAAGTAATGTAACGAACATTGTTCAAATTATACTTTTAATTCAGTGCAGATAACATTATTTTATCCAATAACGATGAACAAGAAATTACGAAAGTGAACACATACTCCCCTCGTCTAAGTTTCGAGTCAAGATTTGAATCGGGCAACCTCCGAAAAGTAATTCAGGTAAAAATAATTTCTTGTTATTAATATAAGAACACCAATTTCCAAAAATAAATCAAAACATAATTTCAGGTAGGCCCACGGGAATATGAACTTATTTTGATGCCAGATGTAAACTCATTTAAAAGGCATCAGTGGTTTTACTTCGAAGTTCGCCACATGCAGCAGGGTCGTCCATATGTATTCAATATTATAAATTGTGAAAAATCGGACAGTCAGTTCAATTTTGGCATGAAGCCAGTGTTGTATTCGGTGAAAGAAGCAGTTTTAGGAAGACCAGGTATTCATTAGTGCTTATCTTTCAGTAGTTTGTGTATATGTTTTAATCTTTTCATATGATCCCTATATCTTTGAAAAACATAACTTTTTTCTTATGCGATTAATGGAAATGGCACACGGCACTGCCATACCATTAATCGCACAAGGAAAAAATATTTATAAAGAAAAACTGTGATTCAAGTCCCGATAGCATAACGGAAGATGAAGTTGGAGAAGAATATATGCCAAAATAGTTGTATATTACTTAATGAAAATATTTTTTTCATTAATTTGATTTTGATTCTGATTTGAATTAAAGTTTTTTTTAATACACAAATAATATTAAAAACTCGTAACGTACCTACATACTTATTTCACCATTGTATTACGAGTAATAACATATTTCCTAATAAATATTATAAATATATACAGCTACATCTCTATAGCTTTAAAATATTGAAAAGCGATAGATCTGTCTAACAATATGGATGGATCTCTTGTGATATCATGCTCTTTCTTTCCTTCACTCCGCCTGGCCGCACATTCCTAGCGTGCATTTTTTCGGTCGAAGTATAGTTAAAATATACACATACTAAAGTTTATTAATATTGATAATAGTTAATTTAGATAATAGGGATACAGATGAAAAACAAATTCTTTCTTATTTAGGATGGGTCAGGATCGGCTCTGATATTTGCTACTACCGGAACAGTTATCATTACGCTAACCAAAAGAACCATAACAAGTGCTACCTGACAGTGACCTTCAACATCGAGTTCCCCCACAGCAACGACGTGTGTTACATCGCTTACCACTATCCATACACGTACTCCATGCTTATGGTAAGAACCGTTAATTATGTTGTATCTTTATATTTTGTTCTTTTTTTGCTTTTTTCTATTACTTTACAGCACTTTTTTCTATTAAATACTATCATTAGAAGTATATTCACCACTTGTGACTTTCTAGTTTTAAAAGTAAAAATAATAAGACCTATAAGTAAGGCATTACTTTTTTAATACAAGTGGTGCGAGGCTTCATAAATTTGTAATTTATAATAGATAATTTAAATTGCTTTTTCCTTAATTATTTTGCTAAATATTACTTACTTAATATGATAATTTCAAACTTCAATAAAGGTTTAACGATTCAAATTATTTTGCGTTTCTTTATTGTTTAGTTATTGAAAACAACCAAGGCGTAACGGCCGAAAGGCAATAGGTGGTTTCGTAAACACAATACAAAATATAAATACAAGTTAATGAAAATAACAACTAATATATACTTATATTACTTTTGCAAAGCGACATTGAATGATATAATTTTATAAATAATCATTTTACAAATATAAACAAAGCTTGAATAATAATTAAATTTTATTAATATAGAATAATAAATTATAATTTTGAATTGGTAACAATAATTCCAAATTTAACTTAAATCTAAAATAGTTATAAAATTACTAAGACTTTTTAATTTAAAAATTCATGCCAAAAATATCGAAAAACTACAAATCGGTTTTACCATAGTAGCAAGGACAACCTCATGGTACTACGCAACACTCATTGCACATTTTATTTTAGAGAGAAAAATTAAGAAAATAAATGCTTTACTTTTTAATTTTAATATCATATATTTTTGTAATTGTATAAAAATAATAATTTAGTAATCACTGTTGTACTGCACAATGATCTGACAATTCAACAATTGAAATAATCAGAACACAATATAAAGCACAATGCAAAGTATACACACATAGAACTTTCCACATAAAAAATTAAACTTTATCTGTATAAATGTACACAACACTAATATTATATTATACGTTAGGGTGATAGCTAGGTGATAGCAGATATGCTACTATATCTACAGTATGTTGCTGACGCGACTCACAAAACTTTACGCATCCATAAAATGTCTAACGCACGCACATACAATCGAGTATATACAATGTATTGGCGGGATGCGTGTACGTAGGCAGCTGATCACTAATAAATTGTGTTTAAAGTATGTCTATAGCTAAACTCATTACTATAGATATACCTTAAGCGTTCGCATGTTGCTGACGCGAACCCATAATTTTTTTCCCTACCCAGAGTCGTGTAACACGGCTATAAAAGTTTTCCCTTTTAGTAATGTACAAATATTGTATTCATTTTTTAATCACTTCTTACAGACCCAAATCTTTCAATGGAACCAACAAATGCCTTCTGGAACTTATATGCGAGCTGAGCCATTATGCTACTCCCTGAATAACAACGAAGTGCCATTGCTGACCATATCTGCTGAAGATAGTCCAACAAATCCCATTGTGGTGCGTTAAACGTCAATATTCATTCAAAAACCACCATTATATATCTTAAATATTATGTCATTTGATTTTCAAGCTGTATTACATCTTTTCGACACTAATAAAATTATATATATATATATATATATATATATATATATATATATATATATATATATATATATATATATATATATATATATATATATATATATATATATATATATATACATATAAAGTTTAGATTGTAAATTAAAGTTTGACGTGTAAGAAAAAAGTAGTGTTTTAAGGTGTTGCGATATGTTCAATGGAAAGATAATGGCGAAAAAATTAAATCACAGTGCGATAGCTATCTATGGATCTTAATTTTCCATAAACCGTTCACTGTTAGCAGTCTTTTTGGAAATCTCGTCATCGTTTTTTCCGTTCTTTATAGCTGAATCGTGAAGTGGTCACACCGTCTTTTATTTAGCACGACTCGTTGTATGCAAATATGATTAACATTTAATACAAAATAATGTAACGACGGTCAGCACCTCCGTATATTCCATATTTAAACTATGACTAAAAAATTTCTGTAACATTTCGTACCTTTTTTTTTTTCAAGTCATTTTACTAAACTTTCTACCACTTCCTTAAGGTTTTATCGTTATCAGTAATACGCTTCAGCTTTTCAGTTACAAGAATCTCTAAGTATTATATATAATCGTCAAGTTTTAGCCGTATTTAAGCAATATATTTGAAATTAAAACTTGTGGGAAAAGGTTTCATTTAAATGAATAATAATAATATTAATATAAAAATAATCCAATACGTTAATTTCGTATTTCATATGAGCAAAAATTACAAAAAAAGTAATTATAAGATTGTAAGATATACATAAAGTTTATACTTTGTTTATTTTTTTCCCAATATTGTGAACAAATCACCACAAAGGTTCGTGTCTATTGTCCACAAAACCATTTCATTTATATTAGAACTAAAATTAATTTAAATATTTTATTTTAGAGACTTACGTTCAAAACATACTAGGTAGCTGAAAGTTCAGACATTAAAAATTAAGAATTTACTACTACTGATTACAAACTTTTAACAGGATCGTGAAATAATATTCCTGACTGCTCGTGTGCACCCTGGGGAAAGCAACGCTTCCTGGGTGATGGATGGTACGTTGCGGTGTTTATTAAGTGATACGATGGCGGCTGCTTCTTTACGTGCCAAATATGTGTTCAAGATTGTTCCAATGCTTAACGTCGAAGGCGTCATCAACGGGTGGTGAGTAACTCTTTCTTGTATATAGATGCCAAATATGAGCAAAAAATGTTCATTCATTCATTCATTCAATATATATTCGGTATTCAGTATTCGGGTGACGCCGATTTGACTACTTAAGGATTTTCGAAAATATTTATACAAATATTCAACAGGAAGTAGAAAAAAACAGACATGAACCAGCAACGTACGCTCTTAAAGCGGCACGATTGTGACAGAGATTTCATTGCAAACACGCGTAGCAGTAAACATGTTAATACAAGACTTTAAAGTTTAATCATGTTAAACTTTCCCATACAATCATAACTATATTCGAACTTCTATATTTTTAGAAATCCACAGATCACGAGTAATGAATACGCAGCAGGCAGTACTCATAAATAAAACAATTTCTTTTAAATGTTAAAATTTATTAACTTCGTTACATCACTATTTTTTAAATTCTTGAGTTTCAACTTAATACGCTTAACTAGTAACGTCACATATTATGAACATTATCTTAAATCACTATTTTAAATGATATGTCCAGATTGTTGTATAATGTTAAATTTTCTTAAATTATTTTTTACGCTTAAAATGGAAACACCAGAGATCTAATACGCACTTAGTGTATTATTTCAGTGAAGTCTAGGTTCAAGGATTCTTTCATGTTGTTCGTAAATTCTGAAGACGGTGGCGAGTCGTTAAAACGAGTCGCCAGCACCTTCACGCTTGTCCCTACCCACTTAACCTTAAAATTCCCACCGTATTGAATTATACTTATATCGCTTATAAGTATAAAATCTCATTTACATTTATGTAATATGGATTTTTCGAGGCTTAATTTGTCCTCAAAAGCAAGCTATAAGTCTTAAAAATGCTTTATGTGCTTTAAAATGAATAATACTTTTGGTAGAGAGTACAGCTAATTATCATGAGCAGTTTCAACTAAAACTGTCGAGTCGGACGCTAGTAGGCGGGGGGTGCCAGCATGCCGCTGGCGTGGACGGATTGCTCGGTTGCGTCCGGCTCAGCAGTAGATGGAACGTTTTCAGCGACTGAGTCACGTGCTTCCTGGTTCAAATACGCCGATGCGTCATCGCCTACCATCCCTTCGTCTCCTTCGTATGGACCTTGTGTCGGCTCTTCTTTGTGCTCCTGCTCTTTATCGTGACTTCGGGCATCGGCAGCTCGCGAGTAGTGCGAGTCAATTTGAGGTGAAGCTTTGTTGGTTGAGCCGGTCTTCAAGTGGGGTGACCGAAGGCCATCGAGAGAGGATGGTTGCAGTTTATCGAAAAGTACGCTTATATTGAAGTGGGTTGGAAGGTGCTCGGAGCGCGGTGGTGGTGGCGACGACGTCGTGAGGGGATGCGCTGTGGTCGTCGTCGTCAGAGACAGCGGCTTCCTGTTTAATACAGCATAAACGTACATCATATTAGAGAGCTGTTAGACACTGCCTAATTGTCGTCATTAGTCACAAGTTAAGGGCGATTTTAGGCAGGTTCTTAATACAATGTTAATTGTAATACTCTGTATAGTATCACTTGAATAAGAGATACCAAGCAAAGCCCCCTTCACCCATCCACCAAATGATTGCTAATTTGGAAAAACCCCGACGATAACTACGAAACAACTATAATTGCAGTATTTAAATGAATTTATAAACGTCAATTGGGTGTAGGGATCTTGATTGGTGGTTGGGTATGCACAGAGGCCAAATCCCGCGGACGCGCGCGCTTGTTAAACGGAACCAGTTCTAGTACTACAAACTATGAAATGTTAGCACACAAATTATATTCTATGTATTACGTTATGTTATTAAAAATGTCGTCCTGATGACATTTTCCATTGAAAGCTGTGCATCGAGTAGTATACATAGGTTGTTAGAGCGCGCGGCTAGTCGGGGAGTGGACCTCCGGAGACGGCTGGCATCTCACCTGGCATTACCCCTGCGCCGACGACACGGGGATCGAGCCGTAATTGTAGTAGTAGCAGCGCGTCTGTTCGCAGATAAAGTCCTTGATCTCTCCGCAGTGTTGTGGCTCCCAGTGGAAGTCAGGCTGCTTAAGCGCCACGCAACCGTTTGCCATCACGTGCTCGGTCCTGGAATACCTATAATTATTAGAATGATACTTTATAAAATAGCAAAATGATAAATTTGCACGAACTCGGTTCAATATTTTTTTAAATTTCTGGTAAGGTTTACTTTAATTCCATGATAGTTTTGACTTGAGTTTTGTGATTGAGTTGGTAGTACTTTTTCAAAATTAAATCACGACCTCCGTATATCATCAATCCTCATTTATTTACAACTATCACTACAAATTTAATTTTCACCTGTGATGAGAAAATACATATTCGCAACGGTATGAAATCTTCAAATCCAAAGTGAAACCTCTCGCGCGCGCTTAATGCAAAATGCATTCTCTCTTTTTGTTAGATTTTATTTTTTCTCGTAAAAATGGCAAACCCTTTGCTCCGAATTCCACACTATATAAATTTTCATTGTCCTCGTGTCGCATTCTCGTATGTATTTTCGAATATTTATGTTGTATTTATTTTGAAGCTTTAATAAAATGATAACAAGAAATAAGGTAAAATTTTACTACACCCTAATAATTATAGTAGTGCCAAGCCTGTGCATAATTATCTTATCATTAACTCTGTGACACATTATCTTAATATATTTTGGACACGCACCCATGCCTAGCGGTGCGTTGAGGGGCAGTGCTGCCTTGCGGCAGATCCACGGGGTCCATGCTGTCGTCAGTGTGCTGGTACGGTGTGACATTGGTTACTCTCCGCATGTAGTTAAAGGTCGCGTTAAATGGCAGACCCGTGCTCATCCATAAATACATGTCCGTGCCGAGGTTATTACCCGAAGTCCAGAAGTCGTACTTATTATACCCTGAAAATTATATTAAATATTTTATACCTCGGAGTAAATTCATCATCTTCATTTTATCCGTGATTTGATTTCTTGTTTTTTATCTATCTTTTAAATTTTAACATATTAAGTTCAATAAAATAACTGACAGCTTATTATTGACTATGAAATATTTTTGATTGCGATAACATTATATTTATAACTAGTTAATATGATTAATGGAGTCAGGCGATACTTTGCGGAAATACATTACTATGTGGACAGTCAGAACTTTTACTTAGATAAGATCCACGACAAGTCTTGTCTAAAACTAGTTAACATTAAAAATTATTAAACCACTAGAAAACTATTTAGTTTACTGCTCTGTATTTAAATTACAAAATGTTATGTGCCTATTTTATATCTACACATAACTACAACTGACCGGTATGTAAACTAGTGTTACCTGCATTCAAAAGATACGTTGTTATAGAATCAGCCTTTTCTTTTGTTTCAAATGAAGCTAATTGTAGACCCAGAGATCTGGAAGAAAAATAACGAATGGTGTTAGAATTTACAGCTTAAAAAAAACTCGTGTTCAGCTCATCGTAAGTTATTTTTCTCCTTCCCTTGTAGTCATTTACACATATACTCAGTAAGTACTTAGTATAAGGGCAATGACTCTGAAGTCGATTTGAGATTGAACGTGAACCATACGTACATAATAAGCACCTGTCCTTTTTCTGTGACAGCAAGCTCTTAGAAACTAGTATTCGAATACATGATTTAGTAAAATAACTATTCAAGCTAATTGCATGCAGCTATAAAACTCGCGTAGAACATACACGACAGGGCCTGTTTATCGTAGTGCAATTTATTTGCTAAATACAGCATTTCAAGTCTACATTCCAGGTAAGAGTAAAGAACTCCAGGGTTTTAAACAGCCTATAAAAGTCTCGTGTCAATAACACATAATTTTATATAATATATATGTATATATGTACATATTTATACTTTTATTTATTTTATTTACTTCCGGCATTAAGTCTGCCTTTGTACATTAAGAATAAAAAAATAATATTTAAATATAGTAATAGTTTACTTTTGATCAACTATTTATGTTTTTACAGCCCATATACATATGTTCCACTACTTAGCACGGAACCTCCGTGGTTGTCCGAAGCAGATCGGCGGAACATTCCCGATCATATTTCTCCCGATGTGGCAATAGAACCCGCGACAATTGACTTCGAAAGCGGTAGTCTTGCCACTGAATCAATTAGGTCGTTTTTATGATATATTTATACAATTGGAATAAAAAAACCATTTGCCTCGTGACGTACATAAGTCTACCATCAATTTCTTTTCATGACATTTAAATTTATTCATTTGTAAGAATTATACAACATAATTGACTTTGCAAAATTGATATTCAGTTGATTATTATGTTACCGTTAAAATAATTCAAACATCTTTCACCAAAATGTCTTTCGATTATAACAATTGCAAACACGTAATTGAACTACTTGCATCGAATTGACTCGTCGTGAAATGTACTCGACTTGAATTCATTATAAAGGTCTGCGTTGAAATTTTGCAGTACTCATTTATGTATCAGTGGCATATCGAGGAACATTTGCGACGGAACTGTTTCTGTCCAACAGGTGACATAAGCATTCATTCACGCGGTAACCAGTCAGTTTTTATAGACGTAACTAAAATTTATGATTGTGTTTCACGATGCTCCGATATACATACAAGACGATAGTATTTGAATAAAAGTTATTAAAAAACGTACATCTTCGCAACGATTGACTTTGAATAAATGTGTAGGATGACACAACGAATATTTGCAAGTGTCACTACTTGTCTATCGTTAGCACCGCCACCCGAAGCATCAGTGTCAGCAGAGACCAATTGAACCATTTACTCATGGCTCGATCGGTAATCAGACTGAGGGGAAAAGCTAAACGAAAATCCGATTGGAAAAATTTACTGGACCAGGCTAATGCCCACCCGCGGCTGTAATGCCTTGATGATGACGATCTGATTCAATATTCATAGTCCTAGTATTGAATTACAAAATCATGATCTTCGACTTCACGTATTCAATTACAGAATGATGATTTCATCTAATTGTTTGAAACATTTTATGTAATTCTCCATATAAGCTTTAATATCAATCAATTTCTCTCAAAAAGAACAAATTGCAGGAAGTGTCGTTTACGGTCGTTCTAGTCAGTCTCAGTGCCAGCCCACAATTGAACCTGTACAATATATGTAGGTCGTGACGAAACCGCAATTGAAGGACATTGTGCCAGAGCTCAGGCGAGTGACCTTTATGATCTCTTGAACATGGCCGTCCTATGACGAGATTGTAGGGTTAATAAAATGCTAGCTATAGGGACGCATATTACGTTACGATATATACTACATTCCTTTCAATTACATTTAGAATACACATGTATTGTAAATGTAATAGAAAGGAATGTTTACGATTACAAACATGCCATTCAGTGGCCCCTAACTCTTATAACTTGCACGCATTCTGTGGGAACTAATAAAACCATAGTGCGAGCACTAAACACTAAGGAATGGTGCGCGGAAGTAGCTCAGCGAGGTGCCTATATTGTTCTCGAGCTTTCCCAGAACCAGTAACGGTAATATAAATGTCCTTGCATTTCCTGGTTGCCAATCGCGAACCATCGAAGCTCATAGACAGTGTTAGCAACGCCCAACCGGATTCAGGTTTAACAAGATTTAAACAGGATCAAAATAAAGATAGTTTGAATAGAATTTGCAAGTCACGATGTATCTATAACAAGTTTGTCTTGAATAAATGTTGCCATATTCTTGATGTCAAAGACGATTGAATGTCATGAAAAAATCTTCCATAACTTTTTATATAAAGAGTTTATCCGTATGGAGAAATGAGTTTTAGGATGTAAAGTAAATAAAAAATTTAAGTACTGATAGAGAATGTAAATAATATTTCTTTTGTTTTAAATGAAGCATGTATACTTATGCTTTTTACAATACCCTTCATTCGATTCTTATGCGGTAATAACGAATATACTCGTAAATTTTCTTACCTGCAATACTGGTATGCTAAAAAGTAATTTAGCTCCGGACTGTACGGGTTCATTCTTGATATAAAATATTGTACTCCATCAAGTTGTATCGTGGTTATCCTTTGAGCTGCAACAAATAAAAAAATATATGTTACTAATATTTCCATTACGAGTCATTAAGAAACCAAGATAATAATTTTATACCGCAAAAGAAATGTCGATTACTAACCACAACATAATCGGTCACGAACGTAATAATTTATTTTTTGTTCTGAAACTTACTGGCTTCTTGCTCATTTTTATTGCGTTAGTATTATTATCTGAATATCAACAAATTTAGGTATCTATTAATATTTTACTGAAAATAATTTTCAAGTAAAACTGTTTAATTTATAATATACTGTTTAATATATAAATATAAATATATTGGTATATCATTATTCATATATATTTTTGTTTATAACCTCCGTTATATGTATATCCGTAAAAAAGAATTTTCCTACATTAACGTGAATTTTATAATTTTTGTGCATTTTGGCATAATTTAAATCGTATGTTCAAAATTCATTGCACCACTAAAACATGGGATACAAGACAGCTTAATTACATTATAGTGTATAAACCTACACACATACCAGACTTCTAATTGACAGATAAAGCGCTGACGAGTGATTGTTAGTAATAATCATCCTAAAATAAAAGCTACGCATGCATTGTCTCAGGTGAGTGAAGGACAGAAAATAATGAATTGAAAAATTAAAATAAATGAATAAATTTAAGATAATTGAAATCGTGATTTATTTGTAAAAATACTTTCTTTGAATATTTCTTCTATTTGTCCCTTTTTAGAGAGTTTTTTCCCTTTAGTATTTATAATATAAATTATTATAGTATTTATAAGTAATTATAATTACAGTAATTATAATTACAAATTAAAATTTCGGTTAATTAACGGTTTCCTAAATTTCCATTTGAAGTGAATTTCTTTCATGTGCAATAAGACCATGTACTACTTTTTAGTATTGATCCGGTCAGGTCGTCAGTTAACCTCGTGGACGATATTTCTTTTAGTGGTGAGACGGTCGTCGGGCTTGTGTCACAGACTACTTTTGAGGTACCTTCATAGAAACAAGTCCATAGGGGTGAAATTCGGCGATGAAATTGGGTGGCCACGGGATATCGCCGTAACTATAATGCGATGCCTTATTAAGCCTAAGCTGAGCTCGCATTAAAATAAAAAGGTTGTTTTTAGGAATTAATGTAACATTTGAAACTTTATAAGTGACGATCCTTTAAAGATTTTCACTCCAGTGTAAATTTTTCGTGCATAGAATAAACAAAAACAACCATTACGCTTACCACAAAATTGAAGTATTATTCTATTGATTCTTTGTCTTTATAACAACGAACCATGAATAGATAATATTTGCTAAAAATGTATTTTAATTTTTTGCGATCTTTTGCGTCTTAGAAATAAAATATAATAGGTTCCTCAATAAATTTTAGAAATTAGAAGGCATTAAGTAGGCTTTCTAGATTAGTGAAAATACTTATAGCTCTTTCGATAGAATGTCCCCCATAATAATAATTTGAAATGTTTCTTCTGTGAAATAAGAAATTTAATTTCTAATATAAGTTTAATAATATATATATATATATATATATATATATATATATATATACCACCTAATAATATTAATCAAATACCTTAATCTTCACACTTAGACATGCATTACTTAACATAACTCTAGCCCGATTCTTGTAATCGATTATTGAAATCTTTACAAACCGTTATATAATGCATCGATTACCTACAGTGTCGTAAAATTCACATGACCACTTAAAGGATGCCGTAGAAAAACGCATTATAGACGTGGTCCGCATACTAGTCGACTTGCGGTCCGAGCTTCGATATTACGTATATAACTGAATTCAATGTTCGAAACTTGTTGTGGTCAACCACTGGCTTTATTATTCTATAATTGAATAATACAGAAAAGATGGTTAACCCAAATGAACAAATTCAAATAAATATAGTTTTATATTTGTATGATGAGATCACGGAGCGGGTTTACAACTGCGACAAGAACTCGGACCGGGATGCGCACGGTCATTACACCGAGAAGGTGACAATGCACCTCTGGTGTCGAGATACACTGACATGAGACAACCGCGACTTGACGACGCAAAGCATTATAAAACTTAAGTTTATTAATAATAAAACATACATAATATACATATAAACATTATAATATATTAGAAAAAGAAATAAAAAAACTTTATTTATGACACCTCTTTTTTTTACAATAACTAAAATAAAATCCTTAATAATATTATAATATACAAATAAATACCCAAAACAAAAAGAAAATAATTCTGTAATCTAACAAGTGTCATAAAATTGTTCTTGCTCAGCATATGCCAGGCGCTCAATTGGAGCACCCGGCGCTGGTTTTCAGCAAGAACCAACGTGGTCAGATTGCGGACCACATTGACGACATTCATACTGACACTTTCGTACATAACATGCGTCCATACATATATATATATATATATATATATATATATATATATATATATATATATATATATATATATATATATATATATATGTATATATATATATATATATATATATATATATATATATATATATATATATATATATATATATATATATATATATATATATATATATATATATATATATATATATCATTACTCATATACTCATACATATAAATACAATATAATAATACTACGCTTATCAAAAGCTTTTCAACTGTTATTCATAATTAAATTTAAAAAAATATATAAAATAAAACGTAGTGCTTTAAACATTTTCCACATATCCGCGGTGAGGTCTGCGAACTTGTTCAGTAAGCTCTATTAATAACAGCCACGAAGGCAATTAATATAATTTTATTGAACAAATCCTGTACTGTGATGCCAACACCGGTACATCCACCTTACTGCGAATAAGGTTATCAGTAATCAGATTAAACACTACCATGTGTATCCCAATTATTTTAAAAATATATATATTTCAAGCCTTAAGGCAATCTTTAAAAATAGATTCTAAGTATATTAATAAGTATACTTCAACGACACAGTAGATTCACAACTTTACTTCTGTGGATTATAATTGAACCTTAAAGTATTGTGAAGTTCTGCCCAACCTCTACAGTTCTCGTCTATTAGCACTTCTTCTGCCATTGGAATCCATGTATAATGTAAAGTCATGCACGCATAAACAATGCCAAGCATTGATGATAGAGGTTCTTCGTTTTAAATTTTATGAGCCATCTTAGCGTATTATGTACTGAATTTTACTTATTTTATTTATGTATTACTTACAAGAGTAAATAGGAATGGAAAGAGTTTGTTTGATGTGTATTTGGAATCGAATCTATGTATGTTAAATACCTGGTTTAGACACAAGAAAATTCATATGTATACCTGGGAGACTACTATAGAGGGACGAGAAAAAGAGTATGATTAATTTTTGTAATTGTTGATGAAAGGCTGAGAAAGTAATAGGAAAAAAGTAATGGATACTAGAGTGTACCGTGGTACAAGCGTTGATTCAGACCATTTCATGGTAATAAGCCGCATTAGTGGTCTGTTCAAAGGATCTATTTACTTATTTTACCTCAAGAGTACTAAAGCCTTAAAAATCTGTAGCGATTTAACCATCTTATAATCTATCGACGTGCTATAATAGGGGCAGTTACTAGATGATAATAAGGCAATGTCGCCTATGTGAAGTTGAGCTAAATACATCCCATACTTTTGAGATCTTTTATTTCATTAACATACAATAGGATATTCTGTTGTAAGCGTAGAAATGTTTTTAATTGCCAGTAGCTATGAGTCGTGTCTTCAACCGCACCATAAATAGATTTAAAAAAAGAACGGAGATTATCGCGAACCGATATCTTGACTCTAATGCTAAACTGGTTTTAAACATACATTAGTCTATTACTATAAATTGCATCTTTCGGTGTACGATTTCTTCCAAGTTTATTTATAGGCATAGGTTTTAACAAAGAGTTTTAAAATAAATAAACCTCTTGAACTTCAACCTAACAATGTGATGTGAATTTCTCGAAATCATAAGTCGCCCATTTTTTTTTATAAACCATCTCATTAATGAGTAAAATTACAAAATCAAGAAAATTATAAATAATTAATACGTGAAGCGTTAAAGATATCTTCACAATTGTTCCCTCATTACTGGGGATCGTGACCCTACATAACCGACCATATGTATGCTCTTTATAAAACCTATCATACCAGAATTAATCATGCCATGCCAGCAGGCACTCTGTTACAAACTCTTCAGCTTTCCATCCTCTCTAGTTGCCATCGCTAATATAACAAGCAAATTTTGCAAAATGTAATCTTTTGTGTTGTCGACTTTTCATTATAGTACGCTAACATAACTTGTTTACTTTTCTTTTACTTATTATACCTGTATTTTAGTTTATTAATCCAAATAGGTTATGTGAGTTCAAATCTTTCAAAGCAATGTTTCTTCATCACTTTAAATGCTCAATGATTTTATATGTATAAAATATTGTTTTTTAATTATTGTGCCTAAGCAGCATGTAATCGAAAATTATAAAAACAACATTTAAAAAATAATGTTATATATAAAAATTATATTATATACTTTGGTATTACTGAATAGAATCGGTATTGAAATGTCATTTTATTATCGTATACTAGCGTCAATTTAGAATAGTTCTATAAATCTTTGTTTATCTTAGAAGGACTTAGATACTTACGTAATTACAGTCTACACTTCCCCTTAAAACATTTCAATAACGAATCAATTACATATTTAATAAGGAGTGCTTATTCATATTAAAATAAATTTTTTTAATAAGCTAAATATATTTTTAAAGGCGTAATTTATATAAAAAACAACATGCAAAATTATACCTGTCTATTTATTGCGATCCTTACGCGCAAGTAAAGAATAAGGACGTTATTAAAACTGAATCTCCTGATTGTGACGAAGCCTATCAATATTATTCATCTGAATAAATATGAAATTACGGTACGATATGGAAATAATAATTTATCGTCAGGAGTGCTTTGAAAGTGGAGGTTGACAGGGCGAGGACTCTAGGGAACCAAGTCACGTAGAGCAAAATATGCGCGCGCGCCGCATATTGATGTGTCCCATTGCTGCTCCACGTACAGGGGACGACGTTGTCCGTTGCCATAGATAAGTTTAAAGCGTATTCCTACTTAAAATATTAGTGCCGATTAAGTTAAATTAAGGCTTAAACGCTTTTGTGGCATACCAAATTCAAATTGGTAGTTTTTAATTCATTTCTCTCCATTTATAATTTTATTAAGTGACGTGACGTGAGCTGATTATACCTTGAGCTTGAATTTTATTTAAAATTACTAGCTGTTGTACCCGGTGTTGCCTGTGTTATCTCAGTAGCAACCGTTGCTATGGAAAACAATCTTCATAATAACCACGTGTTAATACGTGGGCGGGTGATGAGCGTAGGCGGTTGCGTGAATGGATGTTGGACTGCCAATGCCAATAATGGTACTATGCCAGAAACCTTCACACAAGTGACTTAAAAATAACTGAACGAACTTTCATTGCAACTGGATGAATGATGCGTGAACACATAGGAAACGAATAAGTACATCAACATTCATATTTATATATAAGATCAGTTATTTTTTCGAGCAACGAGGTAACTATTGGGTTGGTGCGTAAGTTCTTGGACACTCAAACACATTTACTAAAAATAATTTTATTTATTATTAAAGAAATATAAATCCACAATATAATGACCGTCATGTTCAACGACATGTAACCATCTATCTAGCAAGTACATTATGCCGTGTTCCCAAAAAGCAGTAGGCTGGTGATCAAGAAATTCGGCGATGTCATTTTGGAGTTGTTCATAGTTATCAAACTTCTTCATGATCGCTCGCACGCGGTTCCATTTTGAACTAAACTAAACTAACCGGCAGGCGAGCGCCCTTTTATACCCTATGGCGTAAAGCTTCTAGAACATTCTCTAGAATAATGGAATATTCTAGACTGTATCCGAATTAAAAAAAATAAAACAAAGAAAAATTAAAATGAAATCCAAGTATCCAAGGATTTAAGCACCAACCTGATATAATATTAAGCTATTATTTAAGTGTTAATAATCAATATGAAATACTTATAATTTCTTTCAATAAATAACATTTGTTGAAAGTGACGGGTGCAAACATTCTTGTGCAATAAATGCGGGCGCGAGGCGCCACCTGGATATCCGGTTGGCTCATCACCGGACGCGCCACCACACGCTAACGGACGGGTGACCAAATGTGCTCGCCGATATCGATACGATACAATAAACTTAGCACAATATAATAGCTAGCAAACAATAACGTGCCATATAACAAATAATGTTACCAAATTTTCCAGTGTTGGGGTTGGGTAGGCGAGGGCTGCAATCCAAAAAGAGGAATTCTACTTTTTATACGAGCCCGTCCCACTGTTGGGTACGAGGCCTTTTAATTTCTGGTGGAATACACATTAAGCTATCATGCTTTTACGTGTTAACAATTATTTATAATTGCACAAGATTCCGTATTCCACCTCCACAGTCCACTTTCCATTTCGAAAATAAAACTATCTTAAGAAACATGGTTCTGAAATAAGTTGTACTTAATTGAAATCGTAAACTTCTGTAATCTTTGTTGCACTTTGTAGAAACACCACTATTTAGTATGCCAGGCGCTTTATAATCATAAAAACGTTAGGAAACCAAAGATTAGATCTACTCGGATATGTTACGGGCTGCTTATAAAGATCGTATATTTTATATCTCATAATTCACGTTACAATTCTGTGTGAATGGAAGGAAGTAGTCGTTTGTTTTCCGTCACTGTAAGTTTGTAAACGAATACAAATGAACCATCGCCTAACACAAGAATTGTTAATCTAAAATTACATTTATTTTTTATTTATATTAATTGTTAAATATTTCGTCAAATCAAGTGATGGAAACTACATTTCAGCTTAAGCATTAAATGGCACGATGAATTTGACACAAAATAAACATAAGCAGAAATAACATTATGGCATTTTGTGTATAATTAAAGATAACGTTAAGGTGAATTACATTCCAATTTATCATTAGATGATAAGGTGGAATACAATTTCATGAATTCATGTCAATTACGTTTCTAATCCTCATATCATTTCTATACATGAAAATATACATGTCGTTCCATTGTTTCGATTTTCAGTAAATTTATTGTTACGTTTCTTGTATTGGCAGCGAATAACGTCACGTGTGCATCGTATAATCACACTATGAAAAGGTCACTGTTGTTAATAATGCCAGACTGCATCATTTAGAAGACAGCGAGATTACTAAAATAAGAAATGAAGAAGGTAGTGCAAGAGTTGGGATATATAACCGGTTGACGGAGCACAAGCTCTTGCGACTCCAAAAATAGTATTCGTATGGTCCTTGCGATGTTTGAACCATACCGTTAACGTCAGACTGCGTTAACTTCGCGTATATATCGCGCGTGTTATACCTCTCTGCAGGAGGCATTCATTCGTAACTAACGACCCTCACAGCCTTCTGGCCAATATCATTCATAATCATTATCATTCAAGTTCAATAGTTTTGTTATTTTAATTTCGACTATATTAATAAATGTATAAAATGAATTTTTTTATGATTTTGAGTGTCTATTTACCAATATTTAAAAAAGTATTTCTAAAGAATTAGTGAAAGCACGTGGATTTAATGGATACCTCGCTTTTAGCAATAACGGTTGCTGCTGGTCGATATCTTTCATTTATTCGTCTATGGTTGCTTTTTGAACGAATCGATCGATTATTTTTTAATCCATTAAACGAAACGTATGTAAAGCGCGCAAACACTTAATTCTGAAATAGTAGGAATTGATTCTCTATTACAGCTCGTTCGATTTCACATCCTATACGCTTATCGTTTATTCTTTAGATAACTGATCAAATGTCTACTAGAAAAATCACTTGTTACAACTTGTGAATAAATAAAATTTATATTTCACAGGCAATTAATACATAATAGTTATCTAATATTAATGAATAAAGTAGATCTAATTCTGCTTAAAATGAGTAAAAATACTAACAGTGAATTTTAAATGATTGAATACCAAACAATCTATGACATGAAAATGACGTCCAAGGCACAAAGAACACTAACAAAACCTCTTTATATACAGTTCCAAACAATAATTATTTGAGTTAAACTTAGAGATTTTTATAAAATATAATTTCATTTCGTTAATTACCAAGTAAATTAAAAGCATCTAATCAATATTACTATAAACATTGTAACTAATATTTTTTTTCATGTGAATTTGTAACCTCAATTAAACTTTCCTTGCTACTAACAACAAACAAGTTTCTCAAATAAATATATTAAAAATAATGTAAATAATTTCATACACTATACTGTTATAAAGATGATTAAAACATGATATTGGTCGGTAAAAGCCGTATGTTGGTTGACCTTAGGTGCTGACGCCAAGGGAACATGTCGTGAAATCGGTGCAAGCGCATAACTCGAGCGGTAGCAACGCATGGTGGCATTACGTAACCCAAACCAGTTGGTGTTCGTTGCAAACGCCTTCACCATTACCAGCACAAGTTACGTTTCTTTGTCTAACAAGAGCAAGGCTAAAGCAATGTCACGGGCAGCTTTAACTATTCAGGTGTTATGCAAAAATGTCATGACATATCTATCTGGATGATGATCCTTTCAATGGCGATCGAGTAGGGTACCATAACTTCGTAACTTCTTGGCACATACCAATATTCTGTGCAACCCGGTACCTTCAGTGGTAGTTCTAAACCAATCCAACATTGGAACCTTTAAGAAAGAAGCCTACATTTTCCTTAAAAGCCGCCAATGCTTCTGACGCCTTTAGTTTTGTAGATGTCAATAGGCGTCGTTGATTGCTTTTCATGCTCGGAAAAACAACCAAATAAGAATATAAAAGTTCTTTAACATTTTAAAATTAAAAGATCCTATAAACACACTACTTTCGTCTAAAAATAGTAGATAAGAAGTCAATGTCCGCCATGTTTTTTAATACAAATCCTTAATTGCATTGTTGAAATATATCTATTATAGAATTAATTTATTTTGTAATTTACCAAACAATCAATATATAATATTAGTAAGGCGGTCGGCCGATGTCATGACCCCAACTGATGAGACTCAAATGATAAATCGATCTTGCGGTTGCTAAATCGTAAAGACGCATAAAAAAATATTTAATTTGGAGTTGTATTCAACATTCTGATAACGAGCATCTGTGGGAACATGAATTGAAATATTTGCGACCAGTAACAAGCGAAACGTAAAAAAGAGAATGAGCCCATGGCAAACGAAAAGACCAACCGAAGGACACCTCGCTCCTCCTCTTCACTCCTTGGAATGCAACAGACGGGCTATTTTTAGTAATCAAACCCGATGTCCGCCCGCTCCAGGGCACCGAAGCACACAAACGTTCGCGAATGCTAATAATCCCATTGAATTTTATAGTTAAGTGAGTTTGGTAAGAAGGTCACATTCCTTTTGTAGTGTACGCCTGAGAGATACTTATGACAAAAAGAACCGTCCACATTCCAACCCGGTGCGTCTTTGTGCCTTCGTTTTAACTGATGTTCGTGTGCAGAGCTATAGAAATTAATGCGTTGAGTTGTACCTACGCTTAATATAAAGCTCTTATGGTACGAACATCAGAACCGTAGGATGAAGGGCTTAATAGGGTTTTTGTTTTTTATTTGCATCCAGCAATTGAATAAACTGTATATAAATAAAATGCATACATATATCAGGGGAAATTGAAATTTTATGTAGAAGTAACAGTATTTTTTTCATCATCAAAATCCAAAAATATTCCAATTTAAAAGTATTTTTTCAATCGATCATTACCAATCTTTTTTTACTAAAATAATTTATACCTTCCCACATCGAAACCATACATAATCATAAGTTATGAGTATTCCACGACCGCGCACAACTCAAATCGAAATGGATCTAAAAAAAGCATTTTTTTATACATAGAAAGCTCCCATCCCGTCGTAATTTGATACAATCACCACCTGGTGAGTTAGATATACATTACGTATTAAGTTGTAAAGGCAAAGCGTAAAAAACGATAGGATCTATAAATTAAATTGTAATCCCATTGGCACCAAACAAATCCTGAATTAGTGACGACTAAGTTTAATTTGAATGGATTACAATTTACATCTTTAACTGGCTAGACTATTGTCTTATTATTTGAGATAATAAAGTGTTATGATAATAACTAACGTCGCTATTTATACACTATTTAACGTCGCTCTGCCAAGAGTTATTTATATACTGAGCCTTATTTTAAGAGCGTACCAACCGTTCTATGATGATACACTTACACCGAGTCTGTTTAAGGAAAATGCAGAAAATGTTATATAAACTAACAGTGTGATAATATAACAAGATAAACATTGAATCACATAAAATATAATTAATAGAATTAGTAATTGGATGTGTCTCTGCCACTACGTATTTAATTTTTCATCTTTTGCATACATAAATAATATTTAAGAAAATGTGACCCAGGAATTCTAGAAATAAAGTATGCGCTAGACTACACTGTCTTTCATTTGAAAATATTCATTAATTTAATATTATGACCATATTTATGATTTACTTAGTTCGGTTGATAAACATAAAATTAATCTGTATCTTTTTTTGTCTGTTTTTCTTTCGTAATATCTGCATTTTTAACAGCTCATGTGTTTATTTTTACAACACGGAACAAATCTATTTTTATACTTTTTGTATGTCTGTTTATCCAAGCGAAATTTCGAAAGAGTTCAGTTGTTTTTGACGATATGATTAGTTTTTACCCTAAGAATAATTAGAGTGCCTGCTGCGAAATTTAAAAACTATATTTAAATAATATTTTTTATAGGTTTTAGTTTATATTATATATCAAGAATCCAACTACTAAATGATCACATGTAATGTTATCATTTAGTAGTTGGATTCTTGAGCATAAAAGGAAGTAAGTTATGGATTAATAAATAACAAATTTACTCGTCACTTAAATGAAGACATTGTCAATAATATCGAATTATTTGTTTTCATTTCATACATGAATAAATAAATAATAATTTTTTATACAAGTACCATTTATTTTAAACTCATATTAATAGTATAAAGAAAATTTGTACTATCACAATATCAAAACAAAATCATGTTTATTGAAGTCCTATACACCCCTTTTCAAAAGCATTGGGCGGTTTCGATTTTTTTACATTATTGGTAATAATTTAGTTCTAAAGAGGTTTTAATAGTCAAACCATGCAACTAGCACTTAATAAAGAGTAGAGAATGAAAAAACGTTAATTCCAAATTTTGATTTTTAAAAAAAGTTTCAGTTTGTGACTTTTTACATATATTTCGCGGGTTTCTTGTTAGAAGGTAATCAGGCAACTAAAACTAACTTCTTGTTATTTTTAGTAGAGTAATTCATGTTTGTCACATCATTCTGCTTTATTCTGACTTAAAACAGATTTCTTTGTGTCTATTGTAATGGGCGAAAAAGCAATAAGCTAGTAAAATTATAGCGCTGTTGGAAGAGGGGTGTAGCACATACTACCTCTCATAGCGGTTAAACGTGAGTCGTTCAACCGTTCCAAGTACCTGGACTCGATATCAAGAGGCAGGTTCCGATCATAAAAGGCAAGATTCTAGGAGAAAACGTTGCACACAACCACGAGACGACCGCTTTTTAGTGACTCAGGCGCTGAGAAACCGCAAATGCAGTTACATAGACCTCAGAAGAAACCTTCAAGAGGTACGAGGAGCACAAGTTAGCCTATGGTTTGTGAGGAGGAGGCTTTTAGCGGCTGATGTAGGCAATCGAAGATCAGCACGGGACCCAAATTACTCCGTGAGCACCGGATTCCTCGATTGAGGTTCGCTAGAAATTGCCTATCTTGGACACTAGGTAACTGGAGTAGTGTACACTTCTCCGATAAAGGTCGTGTTTATTTGCATGGTAAGGTCCGAAGTGGGCGAATGTTACGAAGAGCAGAGAAACGCTATGCTGACGTGTGTTTTGAAGAAATCACCCCTTATGCTGGAGGATCTGTTTATGTTTTAGGCGGACGTATAGGTACATAACAGAAATCCTCTGTCAATATGCATAACCCGCACTGACTGTAATCGGTAAAGATGCCATTTACAAGGATGATAATGCTCGGGCCCACCGTTCTAACGATGTAGATGCTTATGTACATGAGGTTAGTATTCGTCGTTTGAACTAGCCAGCGTAGAGCCCCATTGAGCACGTCTGGGACCTCCTAAAAAGGCGAGTACGACCTATCCAGCCACATTCCACAGGACACCATCAAGAGCCTGGTGGAAAGTATGCCAAGACATGCCAAAATTGCTGCAATGGGAAGTCATACTCTTTTTATTGATGTACTATAAAAATACTCGTAGCCTTAATATAACTATACCCATACATATGTCCATTTTCACACGGATTTCTGTTTACATTGACTAAACTACCGATTGTAGTACTGTATTTAAGTGTTAAAAAACTTCTAAAAAAAAAAATTTCTAGTTGTCTAAGCTAATGACATACTAAAAATATTAATATTATCCATTGAAAAGCCAATGACTGTAAGGTGCCCGCTTTTTTTGAAAAGCAGTTTACATGTCTATAGTTCGTTAACATACAACACATCCTTCGAAAAATTCTTTATCGAAAGCCACCTTCATTAGAAATGCAAAAGAGCTCTACCAAAACAAGGAAGGCACTCTATCTCAATGTGGAAAGAACAGGCATCACCGTATTTGGATTCTAATAAAAAACATCAGCACATAAGTTACGGCATAGCTGCAACAAACGTGCACTTGCGGGCGAACCGTAAGACCCGTACAAGAGGCCTACGGAACTAGGAGCCAGAGTGGTCGACGCGGCACTAGACCCGGCCGATGAACCCCGCACCTGTCGCTCCCCGCGCACCCCTCACTATTTTTTTCTCATCTTACTTCCGTTCCATAGTTTTTGCGGGCCTGTCAATAACCTGTCCGATAACCACCGACACGGCTCATTAGCGGAATGACTCCATGCCATGTTGATTGGTATAAAACTTTTAGTACTTCCCAAGGTTATTTCTCGCGGAGATGTCTTAATGATATAATTCGTTGCACTCGAATAAATCTCCGTCTGTACGGTGTAGTGTCATTGACATTGAATCGTTTCTGGGAATGACGTCAATTACCTGTGCAATTCGAAATGCGAGATTTACTACTTATAGCGTTTCAACTTTAGTTTTAGAGCGGTCATGGATATTGTATTTAAAAAGAAGAAGGTTTTAAAAATAGCTCGTTGTTTTGTTGACCCAACTATCTGAACATATGCAGATACAAATAAAACGCATTACTAACATGTATTATTTATTTGAAATCAATATTATTGAACTATATAGTTTAACTAAGTCTCTTGAACAAACAAACGTTTTTTGTTTTTTAATTTATTTATTTATACAGTTACCATTACAGGACTTACCCTAATACGATAATGTACATTATAAATTAATCATAATGTTAGATATTTTTTAATTATGACTATAATATATTTTAAAAAAAATATCAATAAAACCGGCAAAATATAATTGCATTTAATGTGTTCACACTAAAGGTTGGTAGGTCGTAACGGTTTGATTAAATCCTTGGATAGAATTATAAAAGCTTCAAGTAAGGAAGTAACTCGAACTAATTATGTGTTACAAATATAATATACAAAGCACATACATATGTACTAAATCAATGATTCCTTGTGGTGCATACTTGGGATATGTGATACCTGTACGGACACACTTGAGTAAACACACAGGGCGAACGCCAAAAGGGACGCTACCTTGATCCTACATCGCTTTCCTCGTATATCATTAGAACCATACGAATATTTATATTTTTTCTATAATATATATATATATATATATATATATATATATATATATATATATATATATATATATATATATATATATATATATATATATATATATATATATATATATATATATATATATATATATATATATATATATTTAAGGCGGATTGGCAAGAATAAGCATTTTTCAAAAAAGATAGTAATTTTGGCATTGAAAGTAAAGCAATCAATGGTGAATATTAATACAAATGCAACTTCGAATAATAAATAAGAGTGTTAAGAGTGTTTTATACTAAGAATAATCTTTTTAATTCTGGATTTCACCAAATTCACCTTAATATTATTTAGTATATAAAGCATTATATATAATATATTAATACCTAAAAAGTTTATAATCATCATCCCCGATAAATTTTTTTGTAAATTATAAACAATTAAATTTCAATGAACTTATTCATGAACAGTTCATTAACATTTATTTGATTTTATTTGTTATTTGCATTGGAAATTTGTTTGCTTATTGAGCAAGTGCTCGTTCTACCCAATATTTGATTTCAAACATTAAATTAAAATTTTATAATTATACCTAATAACTTCGATGTAAACTAATGGCAACCTCGACATAAAGTACGATGTATACCTAATGCTTTACTGCGTTCCCTTCGTATTTGATGCTTTTTAATTGCGTGGGTATTATTATATTATTAATTGCGTGGCTTTTACAGCATAATATAATTTTTTTAACACCCTGTAAGTTAATCTCATACAAAAGTAAGAAATGCAATTAAAAACTCAATAGTGGTTATTGTAGGTTTGTGCTACGAAGAAGGCATTGTACTGTAATGAATGCTGAACAATGAGGGTCGAGGACCCGTAGGTCACAACAGCCGACTTGCTGCGAAGTTCTAGAGCGGTTTATGTAACCCTATGTTAAATACGAATACATTAACACTGCTTGCTTCACGATTTAAATGATTCATCCATCTTCCTAGGAACTCAACCAATATTTCTTTTAGGAAAACTAGCAATATTTTGATAATACCATTCAAACTAAGCTAATAGAGCTTGTGCGAGGAAAATATAAGAAACCCACGACATCAGGCCGTTAGCGTAATCCGTACTAACTGAGCTATTGCTGTTTTTAATCTGTCTAAATATATTTATATATTTTGTGTTCTTCTTAAAAAAGGCTTTTATATATATATATATATATATATATATATATATATATATATATATATATATATATATATATATATATATATATATATATATATAAATTCTTGACTGGATACGTCACACCCATGATCTGGATAGGTGTTATATCTTGGGGGAAACATGTATCCAGCAGTCGAATGCCGCAGACTATCGTTGTTGATAACAATAATGTTGTTTGTATCGAATATAACCAATAATAAATACCGAATATGTTGTGTAATATACCAAATTATATAAAAAACGAAATATGTTTAGATTATTCATTAAATTTAGTTAAATATGTTTCTTGGTCTTATTTAAGAATTAGCAATTATAAAACATTTTTTTAAATACTATATCCTGTATATATTCAATAAAATTGTGATGATCTATCCATGCAACTCGATTCTGTAGCTTACAAAACTGTCCAATTGCTTAACGTATAATTCTGCTCCAATTTAATTTTAAAACATACCTGCCACGGGCGCGATAGTAGCTGCGAGCAGGAGGACGCTGGTAGCCAGGACAAGATGCATGTTGACAGTCGAGCGGGAGTCTACGGCGGGTTTAGATTCACTCGCTGCAGTACGCTCACGCAACATGGGACACTCGGGCACACTGAACGCGCGCTGACCGGGACCCTCCTTATAACAGTGACGCGTCCCGCGCGCACCACCTCCGAAACATCATTCCCGACTGTACGTCTTCTACCTGTGATATTGCATACATTGCCTTCTTCGATTCTATCTATTGCGTATATCGTGTCTCTAGTGTGAAATGGAGATATCGCGAGACGTTAGGTCCGCAAGGACGGTTGAAATAGCGCTTCATCGCGGACGTCCGGCGGCAGGCGGACACTGTAACTCTCGTCGCCCGCGCACCTCCACACGGGAGTTATCTGAAATCGTACCGCACAATAGTTTGCTTTCGTTCAATTTGTTCTTGTTGCGGTCGATGCAAATTCTTCGCTTGTCCAAAGGGTTGTCGTAGTTTTTTCTCCAGTCAATCCACGTTGCGATGCGGTTGGCTTCAATGGTTATGTACTCATTAACAATCGTGTACCTCCTGAACACAATTATAACATGCTTGTTAATTTATTTCTTCGACGTGTTATATCCAGTGAATATTCAATTTCATGAAGATTAAAACTGGTGAACCATAAATAAATAATTATGAATTAAATATGAAACCTATACTAAAAAAAGTCTTGTAGGAGGCGACCATCAGAACAAATATCAGTAAATGGATAGCGGAGTCTACCTGAGAAATAATAACCCCCAACTCGCCCACTATGCGTGGTGATAACGCCAACAACCCTTATTTTTAGGAAAGACCAAAGTCCAGCAGTAGACTGTTACGGATTCATTGACATTCATTAATTGAATTTTAAAGCTGTTTAAAAAACACGACTTACTAGGCTCTTCTTTTTACAGCTCATATTCACACGGCTAAGCACGAAGTGTCCTCTTTTTTGGCTAATTGGACATTATGCTCAAGGCGAATTGGCAAAAAAAAAATTAATCTCGGGATGAGATACTGAGGGCCACACGTATATTTAACCCGAAGCCGAAATTGAACCCGTGAAAATTGACTTTGAAAGACAATTGACTTCCACACTGTATCAATTCTGCTTATATGATATTTGTCACCAACTTTACTCTCCCTAGCAACTACTTAGAGAGAATGTTTAATAAATAATTATCCTCACCCTATTCCAATAGCAATTAATATTTATATATTTAGTATGAATTATCATTAATCTAACCTATTATTTTTCTTGTATCATATATTTAGATATTTTTGATCTACTTGTAATTCCATTATCTGTATTCTTGCAATATATATATATATATATATATATATATATATATATATATATATATATATGCATGTTTATAAGGTTTTTTTTAATTTATTCAGAAATTAAGAAACAAAAAATTTCGTTCCTATTTTCGTAATAATCACTGGTAAACAGTGTAGCCAAATTAATTTTCAATAAGAAGTGCTATTTCAGGTAGAGTTTATAAGCAAACACAGCTACTGTGCGATTATTAGAGGAATACGTATCCTCCTTTTATTGTGGTCAATGAAATTACCGATTGATAAATGCAGCGATTTGCATTTGGAGCGATGATTAAGGCACTGGGGTAAAATAACACTGTATCTTTCGTTAGTCGTAAATCAGATCGCATATTAGATTAACTAGCTATTCAATAAATTTTTCTCAGTGAGATCGTATTGTATTCACATTATATTGTTGATATCTTCTGCGCAGCCACAAGCGCTAAAATAATAAGAAGAATAATAAGATTTCCGCCATGTAGATTCCGATGTTGATTCCGCTCTCATTATAACCATATTAATCTTTGCGAATGGACTTATTGGTAAAAATTTGGACGCCCATCTGTCCAAGTTAGGTGTAGCAAAGTGGGGTAAATCCAAAATTCAAAAAACAGCCATATAGTGCTCGGCTAGGATCGTGAGAAGGTTCCCTTCCTTGGATGCCTAAATCCTTCGCATTGCTTGGTTTATCCCGCTACAAAGGATTAATAACCCTAGTTATAATATTAGTTTTATAGTTTTTTTATATCAATAATAAAAAAAAAGTTAATAGAGAAATCTTTAAATAAGGGTGAGAATAATAATAAAAGTAATAATCATTTATAAATTATAATGACAAGTTTCAATACATAAATCACAACATAAATAATAATTCTTTTGTTGCGGGGTAGTGTCTGGACTTGAAATGACTGTTACTGTTGTTTTAATAGTGTATATAATATAGAAATAATAAAAAGACTCATAGACTCCGTCAATAAAAGACATACATTTATACAAATTATTACATAGAGTCTGGTTAAGTGTTTCAAGATTTCTGACTCGATAGTAAAAACTACCAACTCTATCCTGTTATATGACATTACATAATAAACGCTATATAACGGAACTGTTATGATTTGCGTCATATTTAAAGCCAAGTTCATACAACATTTCGCACGCACTGTTTGAACGGATAAGTGCATTTACAGACATTTCATCTCAGCATATTTAAGCTTTACAATAGTAGGATAGTCATAAACGGAGCTCATTAGGAAAATAAGCAAATTTAATGCTGTAAGCTTAAATCATATTTGGAATTCAAGAATTTCTGATTGCCATAATTTTGCTTCAATTTTTCAATTCTTGCCACCTTATTAAACTTACGTTTTTGACTAAATTACGTGCAATTTTTTACAGCCTAATTTTCTCAGAATTTCCAGAGGAATAAACATTAACCCCTCATATTTGTCCAAAGTGGATTGTAGGTGCATTTGGTTACGGGTTAAATACCTGTAAACACCACATATACTCGTATTTATTCCGATGCGGGTATCGAATCTGCGACCATTACTTCCAAAAGCGGTAACTTCGCTTCGGTAAAGTCGGATGTGAGTTTAACCGATTGAATCGTTTTATTTTTAAGTTTTTTAGTTCTTTTTGTAATTGCTTTAACCTTGAGATTTACTTTCAAAAGGTAATCGACTTATATTAAGTAATCATCAGTCTGTATTCAAATTTTAATATGACGTCACATACAGTTCTACATCACGTAGTTACAACTCTATTTTTGGTTGTCGTAGAAATATGACATTATGAACTGAGATGTCCAGTTACTATGTTATTAAATTTCTTCAACCAATTCATAATCATAATCATTCCCGTTCAATAAAAAAAACTACATTTTTAGAGCATTAAGATTTTTCTTTAATATTGATTACATTTGACCAAAGATCAGATCAGATTTTTTTTCAATTTGAGCTCGTTTATAACTACGTATAACATGATACAGTCATGCTAATCCAAATACCTGCTGTTAAAAAATAGTTCTGTGAAAAATGAAGCAAAATGAAATGAGTACAGCCTTAGATCTCCGTTAAAATAAAAAGAATTAGAGTACATAGAATAACTTGAAAGCCGCCGCCGGTCCTTTGCCACTTCGAATTCGCTTTGAAAGCCACGTTAATTGGTGAGACAGTGTTTGTACGAGCTCGACTATGGGCCCTCCAAGCTTTAGCATACTCCTACTACAAACATATTGAACTTTATAGCCTCAGCACACCGGTGTCTATTTCTAAAAATAATACTTTATATATTTAGCACCTCATTGTACTCTCTCAGTACACGATATTGCACTTAAGCTGAACCACACAAAGATTAAATTGTATTATGTCTTTTCAGTAACATTTTTAATTTTTTTATAATCTTGACCCTCGATGCCTATCTTATTGTTTTACACGGGAGATTTTATTTTCAGAGGGATACACGATTCTACAAAATAAAAGAATGCAATGTGATTTCAGCAACATATCAAGGTATAAATAGCCCTTAAACGAACGAAACAGGGGAACAGCAATACACAAATAATTTGTTAATCGAAATATGTTACACTGACTTGTATAAACTGAACCAACACGTGATATGACACTAGAATTTAATAATGTAATTACGAGTACGCACACAACGACAAATAATCAAAAGTTTTAGGCACATATATTTGCACCATCAACTAGAATTTCGATAACGATTAAAGTAGCATGATTCAATTTCGTCATTCAAAATTCAAAATCATGTTTAGCAAATTAAAGATAAATTTTAAAAATCCGTTTTTTAAGCCATCGTAATGAAACTTATCCCTAGTAAATGCATCTCACAATGAAAACGATTTGTGACTACGCGGATAGAAAACTGAAGGTTCAACGAATTGAAAAAGATTGTTCAATATCCGACGGCAAATCAACTTTTTGTATAGCTTTTTTAATAATCGCCTTCCCGCAATGTATTTTGAATTTTGAAACTCTCAAGATTTAGGCTCCCTCGGTGGTCGCCGTCACGTTCTTCGATATCCGCTATAACGACAAAAACTTGTCATGCTATTGTTTAATATCGCTTCAAAATAACCCTATATTATAATCATTCTATTATACAATGCTTTTGAAATTATACGCCGCTAAACATGAGACTGGACATGAAAATTTTGTTTTTTAATAGATGTGTTGAAGAACCATAATAATCACATTCTCTAGTGTAACATTATTGTCAAAGTTACTAAGCATAGAATACGTACTTAGACTTCATACATAGTATACATACTTTAATTGTGACATAGCGTTCTTTGGAAACTACCCTACGTGAAGTAGTTACGTGCATAACACTGTTTAAAGACAATCTAAAGCACTCCTGAAACATAAGTACACCATCTCAGATTGGGAACCTACCGCAATAACAGGGACCACAAATAATATATAATGTGGAATATACATACATTATTTAGCTGTTTTTAATAAAACTCGATATATAAGATTATAATGAAAAGTATCTGTATGTATGTCAGTGGGCTGTAACTACGACCAACCATCCCACCAGCACAAACTTTACAAAGAACAAAGCTGTAAAAAACAAATAATTGTAGTATAATTATTTTAAAAATAAAAGTAGCCACAAAATATCCCAGACAGTTGATGGGGTGTTGTCCTACTCTATTGTGTTACTTCTGTGAAATTGCTAATTCTAAGTCTCCAATACGCTTTTCCTACGTGGTGATCAAGAAAAATACTGCCTTTTTTATAATATATAATAAATAGGTCATGGCAAAATTATTTTCGTATTTTGAATGTATTATTAGTAATCAAACCTCTTTGGATGTACTGAATGTAACTGGCTGGTTTTAATACCATATTAAATGTGATATTCTGAAGATGCAATTAATAAAAAATAACTAGTTCCCGCCGTTTTTCAATAATTTTTCAAAGCAAGCAAAATGAACGCATGTAACGAAGAAATTCGGTACATTTTAAAGTTTTATTACAAAAAAGGTAAAAATGCGAAGAACGCCGCGAATAAAATTTGTGCGGTTTACGGACCTAATGCGGTATCAATAAGAGTAGCACAAATGTGGTTCAAGCGTTTCAAGCTGGAAATCTTAGTGTGAAAGATGAGGTTCGCTCTGGATGCCCTTTCACTGATAAAATCAGTGCCATCTTTGAGAAAGAGGAGCAAGAACGACATATTTGTAGCTACGACATTGCTGAAGTACTGGATGTTATTCATAAAACAGTTTTACGTCATTTACGAAAGTCTGGGTACAAGAAAAAACTTGACATTTGGGTACCACATGATCTCACTGAGAGAAACCATGACAACGCCAGACCGCACTCATCTATAGCCACGCAGCAAAAATTGAGAGAGCTTGGCTGGGATGTGTTGATACATCCTCCGTATAGCCCTGACCTTGCTCCATCAGATTTCCACCTGTTTCGGTCATTGCAGAACTCTTTAGGAAAAGCATAAAGCTAACCTCAAAAGAACACTGAACATTACCTGTCAGATATTTTTAATCAATAATCTCAAAATTTCTACAGGAATGGGATCATGGCACTACCCACAAGATGGTAACAAGTCATCGATCAAAACGGCACATACATATTATAAAGAAATAAAAAATTATACCTAAAAAAAATATTTTTCTTTGTATGAACAATACGACGACCGATTAGCTCAGTGGTCGCAATCAATGGTCGCGGGTTCGATTCCCGCATCGGAATAAATATTTATATGGATTTATAAATGTTTATTCCGAGTCTGGTAACCCCCCCTTCCCCAATCCGCATTTCCTTTCCTGCCCCTTCCTTTCTTCTCTATCCATCCCCTTCCTCTCCGCCAATCAACGGTCTGCCGTGCCAATGGATGCGTGGCTAGGAGCGAGCCTAGTCTCAAGCGTGCCAATCGTTCCGGGGTCGGGCTCCCCCGGGTACTATGGTGCACCTCAGCATGCAGGGCTCTGCTGGGGCTGACCTCTATCCTCCCTTGCGGCTCGTGGGATTCACTAAGACAAATTTAATATACTAAATTTGTTGAAAATGACGGCGACGTGGTTCGCCACCCGTCACGTCCTGATTCTCACGAGGGCGAAAAGCGACCAATGAAGAGCCGTTTCGCTGCGATGAATGGCAGTGGATGGAGCTCTGTGGTATCTGCCAACCCCTGCGGGGGATAGGCGTGAATATATAAAAAAAATGAACAATACGAAAATATTTTTGCCCCGACCTAATATATAGTTCAGGAAGAATTGCTGGGCTATGACGGACCTTGGCATTTGGGTTCCGACCAAACCGTCACGGTGACGGCCAACGACGCAGGAGACCCATAATGTATCCTATGGAAAACCATATCCTAATTCCATGGAATCGGTTTCAAATTTAAATATTATACTATTACTGCAATACACAACAACTCTCAGTACTTAAAGCGGCTATCTTTTTTACAAATCAGCGAGTAACGGAACAGTCGAGTTGTAAAGCGTGCTTGCAAGACCGGATATCTTAAAAAGGATATTCTCTTTATATTATATTTTTTCTCACATTTTTAGGTGTTAAGGACGATGCCTAAGTGTTTATTGGTCTAGACCCCCGAAATTGCTGGTTTAAAATTTTATGTTCAAAAAAATATCTTTTAAATCCACTTTATTAAGTTGTCGAATGTAAGCCGAAAACTAAAGTAAGATAATCTCACGATTCTCATTAATAAGATCCACACCTTGTGCGTCCACGTGGTTCCAGTGCTGTGTGATTCTCGACATAAAAGTGAGCCGCCCCATGTCTTTCCATGGGTTTCTAACGAGGTGACTACGAGACAAAATACCAGAACATTGGCGGCAGCGGCTACCGGTGCATTAAAAACCATTTGCTATACCTAATCCACCCACCCAGCATGGGAATTATGGCAAGAACAGTCAAGTTTTAACGCCAAACGCCAATATTAGAAGACAGTGAACTGCTTGATTAATAGAACCAAATTAAGACCAATTTCATTATAATAATTTTAAGTGAACTTCCATATGTCCTATTCTAGTACTTAGAAGAAACAATATATAATAAAGGCCTACATTATTGCAGTTGGTTTTAATGGCTGTAAGTAAATTGAAAATTTCTCGAGAAGGTGATCGTTAAACATAAAAGTGCTGTTTAACCAGCTATGAACTTGCAATGTTTAGTTATTTGGGTGTAGAGAGATTACGGTATGCGACTTTGTTGCCACGCAAATGAATAAATGAGTAAACAAAATCAAACTATAATAAATAAAATCAGATTCACTATACAATTGTCATCACCTAAGTGGCGCCTGGATCCTTACTAGCCTGCTGTAGTGATGCGTTTTCCTTTCTTTCAACACGGTTTCAGGATTGAGGAGCATCTCTACCGCCATATTTTGTCATCGCCACTCTCTGCAGTCTGTTTTATCCAAGTGTATATTTTAAATTTTACTCCCATGATAAATGTGAATAAACAGGAACACGTAGAAAAGAAACACAACTACTTGTATTGTAAAAATAATATTATAAAAGTTTTTAACCCCCTAGACAATTAAGGAGAAAACATAGTTTACTTTTTTAAAGATTTTGCCTTGACTTATAATTGCCGGGTATTTCTAAAATTATTTGAAATATTTTATGATCGGTACATACCGTTCCATCAAAGTAACTTCGTGGCTACAGATTTTAATACTACCATTGTCAATCGAACTACATTAGTTAATTTAAAGTGACATATATTTTTAGTATTAATGAAATTTATCAAAACAACCATTTGAAAAAATAGTAAGAATTTTAAAGCGAAAATTAAACAAATGAAATACCTTATTTATAATTTTAAAAGGTTTTTGTACATTCGTATTATTTCCCGTTTTAAATAAGCGGTAGGTATGCTCGCACACAAATGCAAGATACAATGTAAAACCTTTTTAAGATTTCAAATGAAAAGTTTTTGTTCTTAAATTTGCAGCATTATTGCATGTTCCACGGGCGTTCGCTTCTTTGAAAAGAGGACCATGTTAATGTTTCTTTGTTGAATATTTGTCAAATAATTACATACATCTTTTTAAAGAGTTAATTATTGACAATGTTAATAGTTAAAATACACTGATACAAGATCCGTATTTAAACATAAAATTAAATTATACTCTATTCCTTCTTTAACTTATCATGTAAATCGCTAGTTCAACTCTTCCATTAAAAAATGTGTATTTATACCAATACTTAAAAGTCAAGTACACATAGTAATTAGTCAAGGAGTATAAGCAACAAAATATCCTTTTTAAAATAGAGCATTATACATTTCCAATTATAGAATTATTCTTAAAATCTTCCTAAAATTATCATTTCCGACGCCGTTTTATTAGAGGTTTAATTTGTTTATGAAAGCTTTTAGACACGGTGAGAAAACATCAATCTATATTTTCATTATTTACTCGTCTCTGAACACTACACGATAATCCTTTCGACGCGAGAATGCTAAGAGCGTGGTGTTAAATTCTTTTAATAAACTCTACCACCCACCGATTATAAAATACTTCGACGCCTTGATATATCGATAAAAAATAAAATATTTTTTAAAATTCAAACATAAACATACAAATAATGTCATTCATTATTAAAACGCCCACACTCTACGATCAGAAAAATATATTTAAGAACAATATAAATCAATATTACAGTTCATATATTCCATCACTATATTTATATACATTGAAATCATTTAATCAAGAAATTTTGATAAACACTGTAATATTTTTAAATGGACTTAACACACATGTATAAGCCCTCTTAAAAACTAAGATTCTCTTATCAAGTACGGTGAGAAATACAATTTTTATTTATGTCTATAAACACCCTTTCTAAACAACAATTATAATTATTTTATTATAATGATAAAAGTATACTCCGCTATAAAATTTCATCAAAACTATCCAATAATAATTTGAAGATAAAATATACCCACAGATTTAAACAAAACATTGTGCCACGTTTCGTCCAACAAAATCGTGAGCGAGACACCATTAAGGTTAGCGGAATCTGCATTTGCATGCTCGCCTGCTTTGTATTACGAGCCTCTTCACGGTGTCTTATGACAGTTCCTAAATGTAACGGTAAACAATATGACGAATTTACCACTTAAATAACCACGTCTTGCAGCCAATTTTAAACGTACGAAATAAAATTCTAAAATCATGTTTTAATCTTAAATATAAAACTGTTACTTGCAATATATGTACTCGCTTAAACATATACAAATATTTTTAAGGTTTTCACGTTTCATTTTTAGGATTGGTATAATTGTTTGTATATACTTCGTAATTTTTTTATTCTGTTAAGGAATAGGTACCTGTAGGTACACATACATTTTTATTCCGACGCAGGAAGAAAATAAGCAACCAATGATGACTCCGATCACCTCACTAACGCAACTCGTTTGGTATGCGCTCGATTTTATTTCCTTAATATGTACTTTTAATAAACTTCTCTAAATTCACTGACGTTTGGTGAAATTTTATATCAATACTGAATAACGAAACGGTGTAAAGTCTAACTTACTACTGATTAAATATTACTGATTAATTCAAATCCTCAGTGAAACAGTAAAACGAAATCTATTCAATATTTTTTACTACAAGGCAAAAGACTCAACCTATATCTAACATAGGTTAGCTTAAATATTATTTTGTAAAATTTGCAAATAATGATATCGATCTATTCAAGGCTCGACATTATATTAGTAATTATGTGCTTAAGCAATTACCTACCAAGATGTTGGCTGCGAAATAGAGCCGAGTAAAGACCGCTTCCCGTTATAATTGGTCAGATAACAGCGAGGGCACATGATCGAAGTGTCAGGGTGTTAGTCTGGTAAAGTATACGCCCTATTCCTACCTATAATTTCAACCGACGCCCAATCCAACAACCCCTCATAATAGTTGGTAAAATCAGCATTTTTAACGAACTATATATAATTTAGTAGCCAGACATTATCAAGCTATCAATAACTTATTTATAGGTAGATTAAATATATTAAAAAAGTTATTAAAGTACTGTGATATAAACTGCTGGACTTTTTGCAAATATAAAACGTCAAAAATTTAATATACTAAGCTATTAACTCGTTTACTGAAGTCAAGTTGCGGCTGGTGTCTGTGAGTAATTAATTTAGTAATTAAGTTAGGTCATTGGCGCCGTTAACAGTACTTACTATATGACTCATTTTTACGGAAGTGGCAGGCAAACGGGCAAGCGCTTCTAATGGAATGTAATCATTGCTGCCCATGAACATCTGCAATACCTACAAAGGAATCTAAAGATTTGTTGCCTTTCGAAATGTAAGATATGAATAATGGGAGAAGTAAAAGAAAGAGTGAAGGTTTTGCGCTCCGGTTCCCAATGATAGTCAAAAAAAAACCTCATTTACAACGCTACTAGATAAAATACGATGCTCGGGAGATTGTGGTATCTTGGAGGAGCTTGCACTTTTTTATTAAGTATATACCAAAATATAAAAAAATCCGCATCACTGTTAGCGCGGTGTCCTAATTTTAATAAGTCACATTTAAAATTGTGACTTATTTCTTTTTAAAATTAGGATCTCAAGATAGAACGCGATGGCGGAGCACTGTGGACGCCCTCTGCCCCACATGGGGGACATAAGAACATAAGTAAGGAGTAATAAACACATCATGCACTTTTCAATAATTTACAATTAACTTTAATTAACTATTAGTAATTGAAGTGTCATACCGTTTCCTCACAATGGATGGTAAAAAATATTCAAGAAAGTCTATATCCAGCAGTGGACTGCCGCAGGCTGTGTATTTATTGATTGATGTTTTCTAAAATAGCCTTCATCATGTAACTTACGATGTTTTACTTCACCATGTATGTGGGTGATATTCGTACTTAATTGAGTATATGACAATTTTAAGGTACAGGTACCGGGAATTAAATGATGGATCTTATATCACACGCATACCCCTACGTAATATCTTAAAAAGATTTCAAGATATTCCGTAGGTCATGTTTATGTTATAAAAGATCATGTGACTTCAATGTAACGTTTTGACGGCAAATTAAACATTATATAACAGAAATAAAAATTATAAAATATAGGAATATTATTTTAAAATTATTATAAAGAATGTATTTTTCGAATATCAAATATCAAAGACACATTTTAAATTAATATGATCAAATTGGTACAAATATAAGTGTTATATACTATAGTTTTTAGTATTATTATATAGTATAGTTCACTCTGACAAAGGTTCAAGGTTGCGAGCGTGATTTTGAAATATCGTAAATCCAATGTGAATAGCTCATCTATGGCGCCGATCGTTGTTTTCTCACGAACGAACGTTTGTTTGTGCCATAATATTTAAACTCTTATTTTGAAAAGTTTAAGCTACAAAATTCCATTTCACACGGGAAGATGAGATAAAAAACTTTTTCCTTTATGTGTTTTATTATAGAAGTGTTTTGTTTGAGCATCGTGTTTAGCATCAATTTCTGTGATTCTTTGTTATCTGTGTTGACACTATGAATATTGACACGAACTCAACTTTTTCAATGTGTTTCATCGGCGAGATCGGGAACTCTCTTACACTTTACTAAATGTTTAATGTTACTGAGGATATTAATATCTACTTAAATCGTCGTCTTCATAAAAACAGTCGTAACAGTCCACTACTCAAAATTATGTAATATTTTTTTATTGGGGATCGTAGACTGATATTTGCTCCCAGAGTGGGCTCACGGGAAGAAATTGGATTGTCCTATTCTATGCCGGGAATTCCAGAGGAAACTTTAATTTTCAATGGGAATAAAAATCAAAATCACCTGTCATTACACTGTAATTTAAATTACCGTTTGTATTGCATTATTAGTATGATTCTTTTTTTTATCTATAAAATTCCAGAAATAGATTTTAATAATAATAATAAACTACAATGCTAAATACAGATATCATTCACTGTTTTTTGTCTAGAAAACGAATATTCGATATTCACAAAAAGAAAGCTATGACAAATAGGAACTACAGTTACCTACTAATAGGACCATCAGAAATAAGAACCTTTAGTTTTACCTATTAGACTAAATCTCAAACAATGATTAACACATAAGAGTAATTAGTTATATGTATGTATATCTAAACCAATTACACTCCCTTTCTTAAAAAGCTACAAATGCGTAAGTTACATTAAATAGGATCCAGCCTGTTTCAATAAGTGACAACTAAATGACGCAGCGGGGAACTGTTCGTCTTCTGCATCAAAGGTCACTGGTTTAATTCCCGCTTTAAGAAAAATATTTGTATGGTCAACACGTATTTACTCTGAGTCTCAATATATGTTCTGGCCATATGAGTATTTTAATAGCATCCACGACACAGCTAGTGTGGGGCTAAAGTTAAAGTGGTTTTTCAAGTCCCCCTTGCTTTAAGCTCTGAGTAAACGTGGTCGCTTGTAAGCGTGACGATTATTTGAAAAGTACAACGGTACTATTATGTTGATGTATTTATTTAGTAAAGCGACATTAATTTAATTTAAAAAAACAAACAGTCAGTAGATTGATAGACAAATTATAATATATAAATTATTTTTAACAAAAATAACAAATGACACGCATGGTATTTCGTATCGAATCAATAATGTTGGTATAATTTGCATACAAGTTCCTTATGTGGAATCATGATACGTAGTACGAAGTTTATCATAGTAACATGATCATCTTCGCAAGTTTCACGTTCAAAACTTGCAGCAAAGTATTATTATTTATGGTATAAGTATAATATATATATATATATATATATATATATATATATATATATATATATATATATATATATATATATATATATATATATATATATATATATATATATATATATATATATATATATATATATATATATATATATATATATAATATATATATATATATATATATATATATATATATATATATATATATATATATATATATATATATATATATATATATATATATATATATATATATATATATATATATATATATATATATATATATATATATATTCACGCCTATCCCCTGCAGGGGTTGGCAAAGACCACAGAGCCCCATCCACTACCATTTATCCCAGCGAAACGGCTCTCCATTAGGGTAACTAGGGAGAATGGAGGTTAGCCCCAGCAGAACCCTGCATGCTGAGGTAAGGCACCATAATACCCGGGGGAGCCCGATCCCGGGACGGTCGGCACGCTTGCGACTAAGCTCGCCCTTAGCCACGCATCCATTGGCACGGTAGACCGTGGCGGGGAGGGGGGGAAAGGATAGAGAAGAAAGGAAAGGGCAAAAAGGAAATGCGGATTGGAGGGGGGTTACCAGACTCGGAATAAATATTTATAAATTCATACATATATTTATTCCGATGCGGGGATGGAACCCGCGACCATTGACTCCGCGGGTGGAGGATTCCGCCACTGAGCCAATCGGTCGTCAGTAAGTATAATATATAATAATGTATATTTAGATATAATTATATATATTAATAATAGTATAAAAATATATATAATTAATAGTATAAGTATTATAATAAGTTCAAGGATATAATTTACGGTTTATCTGTTTATGTTATATAATAATTCATAGACAATTCCTAATTTTAAAACTAAGGTACGCGTGATAGTTTCAGGAATCATATTTTGTTGTTGTGTATTCATTTTTTTTTAAATATCTCTTTGGTATATATTATTGACTTTTTTAATTTTTATTGTAGTAGAAGATATTTTTTATCAATAACAAATAAAAATAACACTAGTAAAGTACTTACCCACCATTTTACATCGGTCAATATCTATTAATATTATCAGTTGCATTATTTAATTCTGGTGGGATATTGATCAATATAGTTTAGATAAAGCGTAGAAGTGAAGCGAAATGAAATAAATGCATATATAGATACTTTTGGTGTTGACTACAAAATTCCATTGTGAGTTTTGATAATACGGCCCCATTTTATGGAGAATAGGCAGACTTGTTGCCATCATCATAAACGAAGAGGAAGAAATACAATAGCATTTCATACTTAAATTAATAAGAAATATAACTGTTTAATTCCTCAATATTGTGAACAAACATTCAAAAAGTATTTAACTGGCCTGTTTTCCTATGTATTAAGAGCACTTTGCTCTCTTTTGTATTACAATCTAGCGTATACAGACTAATAAGTAATTTAATTCTAGCGTAATCTATCTAGGTAATAAAATTATATCTAAGAAAATGTCCATTGGCATGTCTTAGTTTCTTACGGGAAAGACACTTTCTTCCTGTGTTCCTATGATTCACAATCAATATAACCACTATACTAGCATTACACTAATCCAAAAGGTTTAATTCTTCTAAGTCTTCTTGTCAGGTCCGTGGTATCTAGGAGCTGGATTGCCTCACAGTTTTTGACATGTAAATCGACAAAAACAATATTCAAAAACTTTTACATAAACTTTCATACATACATACATACATATCGTCACGCCCGTCTCCCGTAAGGGTAGGCAGAGACATAAACTTTACATAAACTGTCATTAAACGTTAGTACGTGTACGTTTGTTTTGAACCCTTCTAAGTAACAGTAACATTGCCGTTATAAAGGAAATTAGCCTTGTTACGTTATTACAGGGGAAAAAGTGTAACTATAGAATCGCTGGGCTGGGAAACTCGAGAAGCACTCTGTTCGCATTGGACGCACCGGAGCGCTGTGGCTAAAGCTCAATTGCACAATTAGTGTTGGTTTCATTAAGCCTCCCTGCGTTTCCGGATTCCAACGGGACCGCCTTATAAATTGCTTGCGACTTCTTCTTTGCACACGAAGTTTTCCTAAGTTTTACCATTAAAACAAGAAATTAAAATTAAAATTACTATATTCTATGTAACTGCAATATTCGAAAGGGTTTAACAAGTTTACATATAATATTAATTAATAAATAGAAAAGCAGTAAGTAGGTACACTTACTTTTGTATATACCTACTTGTAGGTAACATTGTATAGTATTTCTTTCGCTTAAAAAGTTATAGAATTATAAAGCTTGCTACGTAAAGTTTTGGCGACCTTATTGGCTCAAACCAATTTATGGCGAAGCTGCAACTTCGAAGTCAATGGTCGCAGGTTTCATTCCTAAAAGTATTTATTCAGTCTGGAAATCCCGCCAATCCGCTTTAAATAACTTTCGGAGTTAAAGTCCATTCGTCAAGAAATGTGAAAGCTCTGTGCCCAGCAGTGGGACATATGGGTTCTAAAAAAAATATTTCATATCGACGCGTATAATATATAAAGATTTAGAATACTCTTCATTCTCATCTACTAATTTCCTACTTTTTAAGGTGACGTATTTTTGTGACCTATATCATTTACACATTATATGTGTAATCTTCTATATATAATATAAAAATAATAAAGAAAAAACTTTGTACCTAACTAAACTTTGTAAGCTTTTAACGCATATTGCGCGCATGGATGAGGTCAAGTATAGTTAAAGTTCATATGGAGAAATAGAACAGAAACTTAAAGTATACTCTGAGGTGTTTTGTAGTGATACATTCATAATTGTATCACTAATGTAATAACTTTTTATTTGAATATATTAAAACCTTTTATATTACGTTAATTATTTTTAAATTCGTAATTTTAAAATTTAAAATAAAAAAGAAATACATTGTTTTATATAAAAGAAAAAGATTAGTTCGACTGACGTCTTAGGATAGACATGTCACTTGCCCGGTATAAGAAAATGAGATATAAAGTGTATATTGATAAAGTGTGAGTAAAGTATGAATGAGATATAAATTTTACAGTGAATACAAAAATAAATTAATTTCATTTGTATCGAAGATAAAACTCTAGATCCCGTGTGTCACTGTGGTAGTACGGCTGGCACGCTATAGTATTCAACCGACAGATATATGTACGTAAGTTTGGATGTCTGGAGTCTCACCTTGAGCTCTTCTAAGGATGTGTCCGTCAACGCCCAACAATTAAAGCTCGCGCCAGAACCTTCCCGGAAACTTAGAAAACGCCTTTCATTGTGACCCGCCTTAACACGTAGAAAAAGGATTAATGGATGGATCCACAGTAAAACAGACTCACGTCACTTATGACATAAAGCGAAATTTACGATTCTCCACGCTTCGAGATTTGATTAAAAGAACTGCAAATAAAAGTATAAAAAAACACAAAGAGAAATATATTACTTTTACAAAACCAAAGTATTTTAATGCTGTTTATCGTTTTAAGTCCGTATAAAGAAAATACTATCTATGTGCAATATAATGCGAATTAAAGTTTTAAAACTTATTTGTTAAAAATAAAAATAACTTTATATCGCCTATTCAATTATGATTCCTCTTTTGTTATTCTATTAAATTCGTGCTGTGAATTTAAGAGTATTCATGGACGAAGCTAAGCGATCGTAAATAATGCAAAACGAATAGAGCAAATGAAATACGATGGCAAAGAATGCAATCCGTTCATAATAGCGACGTGTCTCGCTAAGAATGAAGTTATACAGAGATGTTGGGCGATAAAACAACAATCAAAAATATATTTTCACTCGTTCACTTTCTTTAGGATATTTGAATTAAAAAAAATATGGAGCTTCTTATTATAAAAAGACTTAGGCACGGTAAAAGAGACGGGTCAGTACGCACGCTGACATCAATACGCGTACAAACGTAATATAACATAAATATTGTTAATTTCAGTAAACTTTTATTAATATGAAATATAAAGCCCCACAACTTTCTTTTTAAACGATTTCGCACATTTAAATTAAAATTCATTATCTGTATTCTTTTTTAAAACTATACAAGTAAATTATCTCAAACTTTTCGACGTACGAGTAGCGTCTCCATATTTGAATGGAAACCCTGACTAATGTTGCGCGTAGCTGCGCCGCTGTATGCACTCACCGACCCATTATAAAATGCTTCATATTTTAAGGTTGCATCATAACTTTATTATACTCTATTCAATAAAACAAAGAAAATGTAAAATGTATGGACCAAAACAAAATTTGTCAGAAATAAAGATTATTATTATTATAAATACAGTTCCAACATAATTTTTCTTCATTTATGCACTATCGTTTAAATTTGTGACTGTAAGACAAACTCCAAAGAAATTTTATTCTAATGAAATTGTACAGATATATATATAATGACGAACGTAGTAAACTAACATTGTTACATTATTTATAATTGGCGGTGAATCGATAATATATTCAGCATTTTTAAAAAAATTATGTTGCCTTTTGATAAATAAGTATAAAATACCCAGGTCGAGACCTGAGTCTTCTTTTATGCCACTTAAAAATAAAATTAAAACCGTAATTTTATATCTACTAATATAAAAGTATAAAACGCGTGCCTAAGTAAAAAAACGTGGATAAAACATTATTGTTTTATCACTGTAGGGGGTGGAAATCTATAGCTGTCCTCTAAATATAAATATTTTATGCAATATATTTATTTAATAAGTATCTTTTCATTTCACTTCTGTAAGAACTTTGTTGTAAAAATTTTCAAAATAGACTTGCGTGCATTCTTTGAGTTATATACAAAGAGCTTCGTGCTATACGAATAGTTCACGCGGATTGTCTTGCATCATTGTAGTCCACGAGCGCGCTGCGCGGAGTCAACGACACTCAGTCACAAGTCATCGCCGTTATCGACCGACCTAAACTCGCTCACCGAAAATGGTATTAAACGATCCAAAAGTTCCACCCTACTTGGATTTAATCAGATTTCGAGTAAGGTACACACAAAAACAAAAAAAAATCAAAAGAACGATACACTAAGGCGAGTTGAATACGCAGATTTAACAAGCGTGCTAAACTAATTGAATTGAATACATTTAATAATAAATAATAATTAAATGTTTCGTTATTCAAAATACAAATTTTGCTTGAAAAGTTTAAATAATTAATGAATTTTAAGGTAATATAAAACGTTATTTGATGAGAAGTCTTCAAATAATTAGAACACTGTGTCTTAATAAGAATTGAAGTGTTAGACGACAAAATACGCACATAAACAACAGAGAGATCAAAATTTGACCGGCAGGAATATGGAATCGTCTTAAGGTTTTGTGTTATTTTTGATAACGTATATATCACAAAAAGGACATTAGTCAGCATGCGAGACATCCAATCGAATGTTACTTCTTTTTATTAATATCGTTTTATTTATTACGTGATTTTTCTCAAAGCTTTCAAATTGTATTGGCCACTAAGTTTAAATAATTATTTATTTATATTTTTATCTAAATTGCGACACAAGCTCTCTATTTTCACGTATCTTAACGTATTCCAAAATGAAATGAATGAAAAAAGGACATTCGTTTAGTTGTGTGGTTCCACAAAATGAAGTCGTGCGTCACGTGAACGAATCACAATGAAGACGATTAAGTGAATCGGCGCGGTAGTGTCTGGCGGAAGGCTCGTCTATGACATTTTATCAAGTTCATCGTAGCCGCTGTCGCACGAGCGGCGATCTCGCGAAGTCACGTACATACATCCCTTCCCAATGTTTATAAAATGCGCCGGCACATTTTATGTGAACAACTTTATCTAAATTTTATGTACATTCTATTCTCTACAGACAGTACTTATCTTTTACTATTCTTTATCTTTTACTTTAAATAACATCTTATAATTTAATTTCAAAGTATTTGATTTTTCATCATTTTGGTAAAATCTTTTGAGATATTAACTTCCTTAACAGCTTTATACGTTAACTTTACAATAATTTTTGTAAATAAAATTGTTTTTAGTGTTATAAAAACACATTTTTAAGTTCTTTTTAGTACTTTACTTAGTAGGGTCGCATGATTCTGTTGATAATCCGTCTTTCCCGCGATATCGTAAAGAATAAACTAAAGAAAACACTGTGCATATAAATACGACTATTATTAGATTTTGGCATGCATCTATAAAATATGCGTGCTATAATAAATATAGTTGGATTTAAAATTAGGAAACAGGTACATCGTCCCCCAAAAGACTAATATTTTAAGGACTAAAACAAATTCGCTAGAAATAGACAATGATATTATGATATTATATAAATGAGAACTAGTTTTATGTGGATACAATGCTGTTGAAAATAAATACTCTTATTGATTCTTCTATAGGAAATTTAGATTTAATCGTTCTTCGAGACAATAATAAATGGATAAAGATCTTTATCGGTAAGTCGATTTATCTCAACTCTTAAATTGAATCACAATTTATCAATAAAAATGTTACGAAGAGATTTAGCCAACTGATAGTGTAAATTATCAGGCATTGACAGTGTACCATGGAGCAAGTCACTTGTACTCGTGCATTCCATATTATTTAGCTGTTCATGGTATTTTTCCAGATTATTTACGCTCTGCTGTTGCGTACAAGTCTCCTCTTATCAGAAAAAGTGTCTGGAACATGGTGCTACGTTACTCCAGTGTAGGTGTATTGAACATGCATCTAAATAAAACAGAAATAAATATAAGTTCAAATTTTAATATTAATTCATAAGTAGACCCGTATCATATAGGGTACTGTGACATCATTACATGGTTGGGTACAAGTGATTTATTATATATACTTCATAGTAAGTCATACTATGTAAAGCTTAAACTGCATTTGTGTGAGTTTGAGTGATGAAAACTTTATTTAAAATTTATGGATTATGATTCGCAGTTGTTAATTTCCACATTGCCTCGATTTATTTCTAGGTTCGAAGATTGTTCATGTCATTTTTATATTGTAATATTACCCATGACATTATGATCCCAAGATGATAGATAGTCTTAAAGTAGGACGAGTTTATAACTTGTTTTTTATTTAATATAAATGAAAGGATCGTAACGTGTCTCTAAATATTAATTGACACTATACATTAAGTTCCTGAACCGACAAAATATTTCTAAGTTCCTGAGTTCATTGGGTTAATTTTTTGATTTTATTTTACGAGTCGCGGCTTCAATTCCCGCATCGGGCTAAACTTACATATAGCCTCATTCAACTATTCATTTGAACAGCATCATGTAGTAGTACACATTGGTTTTCGGAGGCCCTCATAGCTAACTTTAGATAAGCAGAAAAGTGGGGATAAAACTGATATATAACTTTGAATCTACACAGATTTGCCTATGGAAATACTTACATTAAGGCAATGGCATTTCTTCTACATATAAGATATTACGTGTTATACCGTAACCGCATTCCAGAAGAGGGGACAGTTGCTAGGTGCCGTTGAACTGTACTGCAGCGAAATGCTCTGCTTCCGCTTATACTACGTAAATGAAATCAATTAGCAAAGCTACCGCTACCACCACACGACTAAAACAGGGCAATGTCGGATTATCGAATGTCTCAGAATACAGAGTACAGCCTAAGAGTTTTGATTTTTCTACATTATTGATAATAATTTAGGGTAAAAAAATCAAAAACTTAATAAAGATAAAAAAAAAATTCCAAATTTGAAGCTTTAATTTTTAAAAAGAAAATCCCTTTTTTAGTTTATGTGTTCTCGAATACCACTTCTCTAATGCCTCAAACCTTATGGCAAATTTTGTAGCGCGTTGACACTATAGATGCAGACTTTGCCAACTTTGTGCAAACGATGTACCTTTTAACAATGAAAGTAATTTACGACCTGCATTTTTTAGTCATTCACTTCATGAATGAGTAATTTGAAATAGAGAAAATATTTGTAAATAAAAATATGCATGAATCTTTTTTATAACTACTAGTCTTATTAGTAGAATTACTTTACGGATATTTATTATAAAAATGGAACATAAAAAATGATTTTGATTTATTAATCAATCAATTTGCAGAATAAGCTTATTTCCAATACACATACTATTATATTATTAATTGTATTGTATTATATGTATTGTATATTGTATTATATTATTAATTATAGTAATATTATTAATTGTATATATTATGCTTAATTTTATATGACATACATTTGAATTTGTAGATCAAAGCATCCCACAATAGTTTTATTGATTGATTATAAAGTCAGGCCGATTTTATTGATTGATTATAAAGTCAGTATGAATCAGCAACATCTCTTTAAATATCAGCTAGGAACGTGTGTTAATTCCAAAGGATGGTATTTAATAAAGATGGCCACGTCATGCATTGCCACCGCGTCGCCGGTGGCACCGGATAAGCGTAGCGACCGGCCGATTGTCTCGCGACTGTCGTAAATAACTCGCCCTGTGTCCGGTGTCGACCAAGAATACAGAATCGTCCCCAGCCAGCGAATACTGGTGCATGGCGTTTAACTACGAAACACTCTTAAACTGTCAACTCTCTATGGTCACCGCTCTTTTATTGCCATCTTAATTTATAAATAAACGTTTCTACAATACTAAAGGATGAATTTAAAACGTCGAAAAGCAATGTTTATTGCGTTCTCTCAACGAAGTTGCAGGAAGTAATGTCCGCGCACGGAATACGAGATGAGCGTTGTCGTGTGCCCCTAGTGTGCCCGCGATCCATCCGACTTATCTAACCGTCGATGTCTAACTGCTGATGTCCATCGACACTGAAATATAATTATACCAACGTCCTATGTACTCATTTGCATGCGAAAACCATGCCTGTTTACCGAACGACTCTTTAATTAATTTAACGGCTATCTCATCTACAGTACTGAAATTGCCCGCTAGCTATTAATTCCATCAGAGTCACAAACAATGGACACATGATAAAAATTACTTGGACAAATGTATAGCAGTCTTTCTTGATCTATTTTATTGAGTCAGCGCTCCAGAGGGGTGCATTGAGGGCGAATAGGGATCGTGCAAGACCACAGCATGGTCGAGGCCCGATAGCATCGCACGGCGCACTCTATAAATAGATGGGCGGACCCTTGAACCAGCCGCGGTCGTCACAGCACACCTCTAAAGGGCCCCAACTGCACTTGTAAATTTATCTCAGTGTTTGTTTTGTGTTTATTATTAGGTACTTGATTGATTTATCTTTCGAATGTAGAACTTTCAACAACAACCTTTCGCGCACTGAATATTAAAAACGCAAGAATATCTTTTATCACTCTCTTTTGCAGTAATACAACGGGACGAATTTAATTGATAAGAAAGGCCAATAACTTGCATATTTATTAGCTTACGTTTAAGACAATTAACGTAACAGGAATATTTCATAAAAATGAAAAGATTTCATAAAAAGGGAAAAACTATGAAATATATCCGACGTAAAATACGGAGAGTGGTAACGGTTAGCAGCTCTCATAATCGGCATGCGCTACTACCATCATGAATCCGGAGATTAGTGCCCAGCTACTATGTAGCTATGTACTGTAAATGAACGCTGACAATAATTATAACTCCAACTTCTGCAAAATTTCAACGCTCGGTTTGCTCCGATCATTATAATTATTGTCATCTTAATTCAAAATGACACTAGGTGTATAATAAGAAAGTGTCCCGAAAAAAGGACAGTGTAAATAATTACACTGTCGTTGTCTCAGTGAAATCAAGCAGCGGTTCAGACTTGCCACGGTGCTTGCGCGGTACCGCAACAATTCTGCATAAAACACAGCGGTCGGGGTGTAGCTTCTTGCTTTTTCGCTTTCGTACGCGCATGCAGCGCCCGCTTATTTTTTTTACTGATTAGAGCAAAAGATGCGCAACCGGTTGGCGGGTAAAGGACGGCCAGGGACGTGTCGGCTGACCGCCGCCACGCCGCCACGCCGCTGCATGCACCGCGTCGCCCGCTAATGATGTGCCTTCATTGTACTCCTAATTGGACGAATGCCAGCCACTGTCAGGAGGAAAAAAACTGCTAAAAACAAACGTTCCTTACTGTTAATGCTACACAACGTTCACCCTTAAATCAAATATTTGCTTGCAATGCATCTTAGGCACATATTACATGCTCTTATCTTGGGAACAATTGGTCTCTTACCAAAATAATTGGTTGATATGCTCTTCCTTGAGTTCTCTTATCAAGATCTGTCAAATGTGAATTTAAAACGATTCAGTTTTGCTTTAATATTGAGATGAATAAGATTTTTTCTTTTGTTTCATAACAATTTATTTTTTCCTAAAAACAATAGTTACTGTTAGCATTGTGGTGTTCAAAAAGAGATAACAAATATAACTCAACGTTTATTTCACTGTTCGATACACATACGTACATCACAAGGTATGTGCATCAAATATATTCCTTCCTTCCTAATAACGAGTGAATTACTGTGGACTTCAGATATATTGAAGTTAAGCTCTCTAGCTGTAAATAATAAGGCAATTGTAAAAGTTGACACTTTTCCATAGCGGTGCCATCTTACACAGTTTGTTTCCTGTTGGAGACGCGCAATCATGTTCAATCATTTATCATTAAACACTGTTCCCATTAACTGTTGAAACATGAGTTTATAGTAATAAATAACGCTCGAGTGTAATTGAATAGCATTTTAAGGACATCACTTCAAAATAAATTTTTAATTCTTTAATTTAATCTGGAAACGGCACAAACAAATTGCATCTTAAACTATGTAATAAAAATAAAACTTGTAATAATAATACGCTCGAGTTATTTATACATATATTAACATGTCCTGACTGGGTCATCGCCATCGAAGCGAAACCGCTTAAGGGAAATTTAGACCGCAGTTAAGTATTTTAGTGATCATCTAGTGAGATCATGTATTAATGAGAAAAAAAATGGCTGTCATTATTTTATGTAACATAATAAACCAGTTGTTGTAAAAAGGTGCAAAATTGTAGAAAAAAAAAGATTTTTTTCTTGCACAATTACTAAGGCATCTTTAGAGTATATAAGGTGTTTATATGCAATCTTTTGACTTAATATTCTATCAACAATTAAAATAAATATTATATTAACAGCTGCTAAAGTCTATATATTTTTTTTATCTTTAATCCTCGACATGCTTCTATTTGAAGAAGAGTTCCAGGAGATTGTTTTAAAAAATGGCGTTTTGAATTAATATTATAAGCTTACGTTCCGAGTTTTATTTTGTCTTATTGTTGTATTTGTGCTGCATAGTTGTTAAACACTTTTATTGTTATTTTGTCTTTATCTTGCGCCGTAGCGAGACTACATACAAGTTCTACTTTTCAAGTGCAATGTATTTCGTTTAAACCAATAAAAGCTGTTACACGAAGTGTTAATATGAAACACCATCATGATAATGATATATATAGCGTAGCGATTCGATGTCGGACACTAACCGATTACAAAGTTTATTAAGAAATTTATGTTTACTTATGGGGTACAATTTGAATACCTGCAGTATATATCTGTATGTGAGTAAGATAACAATATGTGGGTGTTGGTTACAACAATAACAATTCAGTTCTATAAGAAACTAGTGGTAGAGCCACGCTGCAGACGAATACTTTGTCAAGAACGGCATAATATTTGTGTGCAGCATGAATGGGCTAGCTCAGCCAAGGAAGTACCACACTCTCGCACAAAACCGGCGTCTGAGTGGTAGCTTAGCTACCACGCTTCGTGCGGTGAGCAGTTGAGTTCCGGAGGCCCAACCCCCTAACCCTCTTCCCCTCCCCTCCCCTCCCATAATAACACTTTCTTTAAAGGTCGGCAACGCTTTTGCGCTGCCTACGGCGCTGCGGAAGTCTATGGGCGGCGTTGATTGTTTTCTATAAGATGTATTCACGCCTGCAGGTTTACCTTCCTATCCCTTAAAAAAAAACGTTCCAATCGTGTGATCTTGTCATTCACATTAATACCGTCTCGAATTTGATTAGAGTATAACAAGCCAAACTCGTTCTACAATAATATTGCTTTGACTAAAACAAAAAAAGGCGTATAATATGTACATTAATGTGAATACATACATTATAAGTACAGTAAAGGTATCATTTAGTGCCTATAAAAACGCGACAATTTTAATGCATACTTCGATATTGTCTCACGTGCGATTCTCGGACGAATCGAATTCCTACGTGGTCAGCAATTCATTTCATATAATAGCTTGTTACTTTAATTGTCCTGCAAAGCTTTCTTCGTAAATCCTTATACATCGGTGAATCAATTCTCATTTTATAAGTTTAACGTATAGCTGTAACGTAGTGTAACACATCTAAAGCAACCGTGATGCTTGGAGCATTTTGTTGAGTTGTAAATAAAATGATTCGCAGCCCTCCCTAAATATCGCACGACGACGTTACTACAATTGTATTTATTTTTCTTTTTATACTTTTATTGTTCTATTTAGAATTACATACATTTTTAATCATATATAATAACTATTGACTGCCCTTTTGCTTTTACTTTACGGTTTCTCATCAGAACGAGTGTCTTTACATATTCTTGGGATTGTAATTTTTGCGATATCTTTAAGCTCTTTTTATATATTCCAACTAATGTACTTATTCTCAAACAATTCAGGCTCTCTATTTTTATTAGAACAAAACCCTTACGAAGGAAAAAGTACAATAAATGTTGTTTCCGTGAAATTATCATTCCTTTTGAATGACATAAAGTATATTAAATTTTAAATACGAATATCGACAACGCAAGTGGAGCAGAGTCGATGTGTATGTTATCTTCATATCGAAATAACACAGTTTTTAATCCGACATTGGAATGAATATTTGTATGGCTTATATGTCGACATGTAGCATCGGAACGATTTTTCTTTTATTTTTGGTAGCGCCCACGAAGGACACAATGAGTGTAAAGCAGTGCTAAATTTAGGTATTAATTCAATTTATACCCTATTATATATGAATATAATAGGGTAATATGGACATTAAAGCTCCTTCTAAATGGTGATACCTGACTCTCGACCTGTGAGCGTGTCATGTCAATAGATGCAGGCGAGCAACTATCGCTGGATAAGTTGTCGATCGGGCGACTTCCTCGACGCATCGGTTAATGTCTGTGCGTTGTTACAGCGATCGATGCGGCTTAACTAATGAAGATTTAAATCGACGCTGGTGCAAACCGAGTCCTGTTTTGCATCCCTCTATCTACCACACTAAGGTAAAGGACATACATTACTCGTTCGTTATTAAGAAGACATTTTACATATTACTAAAAATTAAAATGTCTCTTACTAATGTCAAAATAACTGCGTTTTGCTAAACACATATGTTTTTAAGACATTTAATTAAAAGACCGTTTCTTTTATAATATCGTACGTATATGTATAGCTTAGTGTCTATTTTCGTTAACACTATCCTGGCAAAATTTTCTTCTCAAAAATTATGAAAATTGATAGTATTTTGCAGAAGCATGATGTCGTTCCCATTTCACAAAATAAATTTCCGTTATACAAAACAGGTAAAATTAAAACATTACATCTTTAAATCACAAAATTAATATATTAGAAAATTTAATCCTGATATTATGTTTTTCCAATAACTTTTATCTTCCGTTTAGTATTTTAATAGTATTATTTCGACAAACCAGGCCATAGATAATAAAATCATGTTTGCCTTCCTATTTCAAAAAAAAGCACATTGACAGTATCAGTGTTTGTATGGAGGAAACGATTAGGCAGTACGGAACTCGGAATAGGTAGGTATATATGACATAAGTTACTTTAAAACGTTGTAGCAACATTATGTTAATTCACAGGGACTAATAGAGTACTTGGTACGTGTATGGAAGAAACCACCGCTAGTGTACTGCGACTACCACGGGCACTCGCGTAAGAAGAATGTGTTCTTCTACGGGTGCGCTGGCGCCGAGAGTTGGTGTAGTAACGACCGACTAGTTCCCGATGAACCCGTTAAATACCTCGTGAGTTGATATACCAGAAACGTAAACCTGCCAACTATTTACACTATTTTGTAACGAACAAGACGACATCACGCTATTTATAATACGGCAACGCAGTATCTGAAATCGATGGTAGCGTCTTAAGTTTACGGTTATGTAAGTACTTGTACGGCTGTAATTACAAGTGTTTTTGCATTAGTGCCCACTCGGCCCATCTTTTCATTTGCAATTTTGTTGTTTTAATCTAAGGATACGAATAACTACCACGCAACAGGCCGGATTGAAACAACATTCCAGACGGAAAATATTGAAATGTTCCATTACATTCAATATTTTCTGTCTGGAATTTTCAACAACATTCCATAGTGCGAACATTTTGAGATTGAAAATTTAAAAAATCTTTTTATCATCAAGTTCCTTTCTTAAAACTTAATTAATTCAACATTGGATTACATATTTTACATGTATACTTACATTGTACATTCACTAGAAAGTACATGTTACCTATGATATCCTACTGTCCTATCCTACTAATATTATAAATGCGAAAGTTTGTGATATATGATATATTATATATATATATATATATATATATATATATATATATACATATATATATATATATATATATATATATATATATATATATATATATATATATTGTTTATGTATGATATGATATGATACATTGGAATAACATATAGCCTACAATTTGTAATGATTTTATGTAATTTTGGTCGTAGTATAACGATACATGTCAATTAAGTCGGAAAAAAATCTAGCCTCTGAGAGCTATCTTGGCGTACGCTGCCTTAACCATTGGAGTTACACAAAGATGATGTACCGTAGAATTGTTTGTTATGAATAGTTCTAAATAAAAATCCGCGACAGCTTATATACCTTTTATGTGGAAGCCACTATGACCAAAATTGTGAACCATAAATTAAGTAAAAAAAAATTATATTTATTTAAAATGATCTGTCACGAAATTAAGTTTCGTGTGGCAGACCAAATTCCACGCGAGCGAAGCCACGGGCAAAAGCTAGGTTATTATAAACAAAATATTCTAAAATTCATTTACGGTGACGTTTCTTTAATTGTGGCAATACGTAAAATATATACCGAAAATATAGTAACGTAACATATTATTGGTCATTTCAAAACCAACATAAAAAGATTTGTATAGAGGTCCCATACTTAGCAAAATTTATGTAATACACTTACGTTTATTAAAAAAGTATTTATGTAAAAACAATTAATAACAAATGGTACAACTTCTAACAGATGCTTCCAGCCCTAATGCATCGGATATCACCAGCGTTCGCTCTTGGCTCGTGTTCGTTTCGAGTGGAACGAGAACGGGAGAGCACAGCCCGAGTCACAGTGTGGAGACATCTTGCTGTCACTCGCTCCTACACAATGGAGGCGTCTTTTTGCGGCTTTGACCGAGGACCTTTCAAGGTATATACACATATTCTCATAACTCGTAACTAGCAGTCTACAAGATAAAACCGAAAACTAAAAGATAAGATTACATTTTACCAAAAGCTGTTTACTCAAAATCATATATAATATTAAATCACAAATAATGTTAGATCTAAACATGTGATCGAACATTATCAAGTCTATTAGAATTAAAGCGATTTTCAATAATTTTCACTCCCAACCAATATATAACCTATTATTTCGTTCAGTTAAATGACATAAACAGCGAGTTTTTGATCCCCAAACCTATACATAAATAACAACATCAATATACAATCATAATCTATATGCAATCGAAATACACATAGTGTTAAACACTATTTAACATTATACTAATATATTCGTCTTACGAATTCTGTAATACCTTTACCTCAAAAATTACTCCTCGATCTTTACCCTTTCGGTACGGACGCATTCTACGTCGCGCCGTCCCCGCTGACCGAGCAGTCGCGGCAAGCGTCCGTACTTGCGGAACAACTGCAAGCGCCCGCCAGACGCACAATACCACGCTATCTTACGCAGAGCGAGTGCAGTCGCTCGTAAAAAAAATGTCCGACGAATTGGCTTCTTTCTAGTATAAATATTATTGACTGCACTATCGCTATCGGACTCCGAAGATTTGTCGTATATCTCATTGCTCTCATTTTCAATGGAGTCCCAGTTTCCTTTTCTTCTTTTGCAATTCCTATTCATTATCTTTGAGGGGTAAAAAATAAACGAAAAATATAATAAAATGAAATGGTGTGATAATGCAGAAAAATTAACACATACCGTGAAAATATTCCAAACGTCTGAGCGAGCCGAAACAAGCGTACTGTTCAAATATGTTTCTTATAGTGTTGCTCATTTCGTAAGTTTATTATTAGGCAGCGTAAAACAAGTGCAAAATACTTGCGATGGATGGTAATCCATCGCAAGTATTTTGCACCAGGAGATAACATATATATTCTGCTCATGAAGAGTCGCGAGTGACCTAAGTCACCGTTCGTACATAACGAGCGTCAAATGTTGGGTGACCGTAGTCACCGCTCGTACAGAGCGAGCGTCAGGCGTTGGGTGACTATAGTCACCGCTCGGACAGAGCGAGCGTCGGGCTTTGGGTGACTATAGTCACCGCTCAAGCCCAAAGGGTTAAGCCCCGCTGAAACTAGGAACACGTTACTAAGAAAAATAAAATTATATTCAATAATTAAGAAAATGTCATTACTTAGTAGTTTTTACAATATCTACGGAAACCGCCTACAACTTCATTTGCGATAAAATTAATAATATATATTCTATTTTAACACCAACAATGATTCTATAATTTTAATTTAAACACTTATTTGTGTACCTTTTTTGGTGGAATACTTCGAAATGCCAGTGATGTGAATACAAATTTTAAATAGGTAGCAGTTTAACACAGATGGATAAATATCACGTTGGACGTAAAGAAAGTGTTCAAGAAATGTTATGAAAACGCATAAACGCAGTTGGCTGATTTATTGCAAAAGTTATCTCTACGATCTAAAAGGTACAGGGCCGGACGCCGGTAGATGTATTGCCTTACGGTTACATACTCTGTGCCGATATCATTAATCTTCAGACATGCTATCATTTGTAATTGAAAACTAAGCGAATGACTATGTATCCATTTAATACAAATATTGATATTTTTTTCTCTTATATGTTGAAATCGAAATGTCCTTAGTTTGACTGTGCATTATAAAAGTGAAGAAAGTCAAAATTAAATATTCTTTTCTCTGGTCGTACAGTCATGTAGTAACAATTTGAGGACTCAAACGGCCATGACGGAGAAATGTAGGCTTTGAAAAGAAACAGTTGCGCTCCGATACACAATAGGATAAACATACTTTGGTATGACCTTAGGAGTTTATTGCGTAGCTGAGTTGATATCATTCACATATTGAATAGCACCTAAAGAAAAATAATTCTGGTTTTTGTTTGTGTCCTAAATAATTTAAATACTTTTACGTAAGATCTCGCATTGATTTCGAGTACATGTTATTTTTTTATGAAAGTCATAAGACAACGTAAGCAGGTCATCTAATGGTAAGCAGCCAGCGCCGCCCATGGACATCCGCAATACTAATGGTACTGAGGCGTTGAGGCATGTTCCCCAATCCTGCAGAGGCGGTAGGCTGAAGACGACTCTTGTAGACGTCGTACAATTACGTCATAGTACGGGCACCACAGATGCCTTGCCTACTAACTTTTAAAATTCTCAAGGCAAATGTTTAAGAATCATGTGTATATTAATTAACGACGGTTTGATTGTATATAGTTCTCAACATTAAATTTAAATTCCGGTTTCATGAATGCAGGATGTAATAACCGTCGTGTATCCGTTGCCCTAGCCAATTATGTTTTACAAGTTTATTATATAATATATTATAATTATATTTTATATATACAAAGTTTAAACACATGATTTTGACTTGCGTAGTTATACGTTTCGAGTAATTGGTGTTATTTTAATAAAACAATATAATCTAATATAACTATACTCGTAAATCATTCATCATAAATATGTTTAAAAAATTGTTTACAAAATCCTTAATAAACAATACAAAGTAAACATCATAGTTTTTAGTCTTTAAAAAATTATTATCAATATCCTTTAAAAAGTTACACTGCCTTGCAATGGGATTAACAGTATTTTTCCATTCTTATCTTTTATATACATTCGTAAAATGCTGCTTTGTAAATCAAATTTAACGCTTCTAGTTGCCAGTGAATTACGCAAACCTTTCAAATTTTTCAAAACACATTAATGAATAGAAACACAAGAATAGAAAACCCAACAACTTTATGATGAAAACTGCTATTTATTTAACAGACTCACACAACCAATTTTTTCTATTATCTAATCGCACAGTGAATAACAGGTACAGTATTTTATAATGAAAAACTTAAATTTATAATAATTGAAAGCTGTAATGTTACTACTGGTATTTTGAGCTCCAAAAGATTTATAATTTTTTATAATTAGTTATGCCAAAAAATATTCAAAATTTCTATAATAAATAAAATTAAATTAAAAACATATGTTACTATGACGTACGGAAGATCAGGTATACATATTATTTAGATTTAATTGAATTATACCTGTTAATAATTATCAAGATATATATGGTACAATTAATATTTTTTTTTTGGAAAATACATTGATTTTGTTATTGTTGCTGATTGGCTTTTAGTATACATATGTTGTACGGGACCTTCCGTTCCCGTACCGATAAGGGGGGCAGCGTGACGTTGATAGCAATTGAGAATATCTATTTTTCAATATCTTGTTCGATGGACCAAAATATATGGCCTACGCTGTTTCACTAGCTTGATGAAATAAAAGGCTTCACTTTTCTTCTATTAGGTTCTTAGTGTTCTTGATGTTACTGAACGAAACGAAACGGGGACATCCATACCTCGCGCAGGGGTGTAGGATCGAGCCTCGGAGATGAACTACTCGCGCAGCAAGTCAGAAGTGACCGCCACCCGGTCCTAGGATTTTTGGGCGTCCTTTAACGACTTTGCGTCGTCGAAATATGGCTGAACCTATTCCTACGTTGGCTCTGTCGCTGGCCCTCCCCCTTCGCGGAAGCTAAGCAGCGACAGGAGGATTTCGCGTGGGAACGGACGTCCCTCAGGTGGGCTAGCGTGGAGGGGAGCAAAATGTTTGAGGTGTGAGTGCGGTCCATTGTCGGCTCGGCCGAACATCTTTCGAGCTATCCGGACCATCCGGACGGAACTCATGGATGCTCTGCACCCTGAGGTCCGTCACTATTACGTCATTACGCATTTAGCAAGCCACTCCCACGATGGCGCGCAGACGTAGATGCTGCTGGATCCGGACGCGTTTACACTGGGTTTCTGAGGCCAAAGACCACCATGCCTTCAGTCACTAAATATTTATATATTCTGAACATAGTGTATATATTCAGCTAATTCTTTGAACCAACAATATTTTTATTTTCTAGTTTTTATATAAGGGGTCATGCTAAACAAAACCGTTAAAATGTATACTTATTTAAAATACAAATTTTATACTTTATGATAAATAATATTAGCAATCCTAACACGGTAAAATTTATGGCGAAGGGGCTACACCTGAACACGCAGCACCTACAGAATGTGGGCAGCGACTTCTGCGAGGCCCTGAATGGCCTCAACGACAACACAACCGGCATCGACATACAACTCACTAAAGACATCAACGGGTACGTTTTCATCTTAATAAAACGTTATTTCCCACCTTTTACTCTATGTTGATTTGATAATGATTATATTATATTTTAATGCAACAAAAATACATAAAATAACAATAAATATTAAATAATATAATATTTATAATACAAATAGATACACACTTTATGTTAAGGTTACGCCCCAAAATCAGATTCATATTTATAATTATATTTGTAAATAAATTTAGTTAGATAACTTCTGCTGGCCGGTGCAAAACTGCAGGCCAGTATCGTAAATTTAAAATAAATAGTTATAAATTTAATAGTATCCATTAATCAATATTCTATACCACAAGTTAAAAACGAAACGATCAAAAAAGCGTTTTCTCTTACATCGATACAGCCTTACGACGCCGCAACCATATTAACATTGTATGAAACATTAAATAACCGATAAATCAACTAGATCCTATTCAGAAGTCATCGTCAGATATTTATGAAAAATAAAAATTATTACCTTGATTATAAACCGATTTATTTTTATTTTCATTGACAGAAGTATTGAGATAAATTGGATGGACGCAAGTGATACGGGGCAAGTCAAAAAATTGTTTGAATTCAGTTTATTCCTTCATAAAGTAAAAACCGACACACCGTAAAATGAAAGCATGTACCTATTTTAAAAGCATCTACTCTGTAACTAATTCATATTATGTTATTGAACAAAACAAAATCATTAATTTTTAATGACTGACAACGGCTGTTAACAAATTAACTTACCCGTGTGTTTATTTGTAGCAAATACATTTATTTTAAAGCTTTAACAGGGATGGTTAAATAATCACACATTGAACTTACAGACGACTTTGTAACATATTTGCATTGTTTAGTCTTTGCATCTATGCATTTTAATAATAATGATTTCAACTTGCACGAATTATTAGTACCTTTATGAGTCTTTTTTAATTGCTAAGTCATTTAAAAAATAACTAATGACGATAACAAATGCTTATATTATCGTCGTCTTAATTCGTGCATAAAAATCCCAATTGTATGCCGAGTTCAAGTTATGGGAACTTCAACACAAAAAAGCAGGTTTCCGCTGCCACTCAGAAACAAAGTATTTATGTACATAAAAACAATATTTTTCTATTATGAAAGCAAATCTATGCCTTTCAAATATATAAATAATTGATATAAATAAAAAAATATAATATTATCAACTTAAGATCATTTTGTATTAAATATTCTTCCATAACATCCTTCAAAGTTTTTATACAAAATATTCCATAGATTGGCGTAAAGCACGTTTTCGAATATATTACTAATTATAATAGGGGTTTAAAATATGAAATTTCGTTTTAGCGTTTTTAAACCAGTCACTTTGGATTTAAATTAAACCTGCATGGTGTCTGTGCATTTGAGAATGAAACTATTTTATCATGAAAACTAACATTTAAATTTTAAAAAATATTTGAAATTTGGCTGTTCGACTTTACATCGTTTTTATATTCAGCTTTTATAACGAAAATTAGAGTAATTTTTGGATAACAATTCGGACATGAAACTAATACAGCGGATACTGCTCGTTATCCCGATGCTATGCTTGGAGAGGATAAGGCTAACAAACCCACCGTGCATTTTTCAATATCAATATCAGCCCACGACAGTCCACTGCTGGACATAAGCCTCACTCAAAGCGCGCCACCTAACCCGATCTTTGGCGGCTGGCAAAGACTGGATGCATCAGTCTGGCAAAGACAAGATGCCTTACGCAGATCGTCGCCCCATCTAGCAATTTGCAGAATGGTGAATTTCTTTGTTCTGAATACTATCGACCAGAGACTCCAAGCTCTCTCCATAGCCCTCTGAGCGACTTAGAGCTTGTAAAGCAGAAAGACCATGAGTGTCCACGTTTTAGCACCGTAAGAGAATAAAGGCAGTACGCATTAGTTGAAGACTTTTGTCTTCAGGCTTTAAGGTGTAGGCGATGAGAAGACTTGATGAAGCTTTGTAAATACTGCCCAGCCCAACTGAATCCTACTCTAACTTCTTTCTCGGGTTGTCTCCATTCAATCGCAATATCTGGCCAAGGTAGACATATTCCTGGACAACTTCGAGAACTTTACCATCAAACTTGGCTAGTTCTGGCTCAATACGGTGATTTACCATAATATTCATTTTATCCAAATTCAGAGCGACTAGTTTGGAGGATTCATTTAGGCTGTTTAGCGTTTCTTACAATTCTCTCAGCGATTCTGCCAAGATCACGATATCATCGGCAAAGCGAAAGTGTGAGGTATACTCACGGTTTAAGTTTATGTCACGTTCTTTTTAGTCCAGTGTCTTGAAAACATCTTCTGGTGCATTAGTTAAAAGTTTCGTGGGTATAACATTAACGTTCTAAGAGAAAACACTAGTTTTTTTGTTCAACTTATGCATAATTGTCTAAAATATAGGGACCATACATTATATTATTATTATACTTTTATCTATATATCTAAATGTTTTGTAAATATTGGCACCTAATAGAATGTTAATTATAATTGTCATTTACTAAATGTTTCACTAATAGGAAAAATTTAACATATTGAGTTTGGTTAAATATCATAAAATTTGCTTCGAATCATTTTTATAATATAATGGTATATTTTGGAATAACAATTAACGATGTTTCTTACCCACAGAGAATTAGGAGTTGACAGCGAAGGGGGTTCCGGATCGGACAGCGTCCTTAAAACAGATTCTGATGAGGACTTCGATTAAAAAAAAAAGCATATTCCACATATTATGTACTAACAAAACATTAAAATGTAGTTTATTTTAATATTATTTATGAATAATATAAATTTGGATAAAATTCTTTCTGCTATTTATTTAACATGAGTTTTCACTTTCACTTGCTAGAAAGATAGGGAAGTGAAAAAATAACTAAACATTTTAACAAAGGAGAAGTTTCTAATAAATTATAGTTTATAAGATCCTGTCATATGTAGTGTGTACACTTTTAATTATATTTTTTTATTCAATTAATTCTTATACAAAATGAAATTCTTTTTCTATATTTTTTTTAGTCGAACATTTTTATTTTGTTGTTACATATATTATTGTTACGATTATGTGTATTGTGATCTCAGTAACATATATTATTAAACAATAGTACTGAAATTGTTTTATTTCTTCACAACATTAACAGTATCTTCAACATATATATCCATAAAGTCAGACAGGAAGTCTGTGTCATATTGAACGATTTCTCTGATAGTCACAATAATAATTCTAATTGCCATCAAAGAGGTAGAAACTCTAAGTTGAGATTTCTTACATAGCGAGCTGGAAGTAAAAGGAGTATAAATAAAAAATTACTATTAATTTAATAAATAATATATTTTTATCAACATAAAGTCACACAACATGAGCATTTAAAATAATAAAAACAAATACGATTGCATAAGACATTTCTTAATGTATTCTTTATGGAGCCTAATGGCAAATGATTTGTATATATGAATGGTTGAGAAGAGTAGAAAGGGAGAGAAATATAAATCTTTATAAATACCCTTCAAAGTAATAAAGAAATAAATACATATGAGAAATACATTTTCTTTATAGCCTTTATATGGACGACTCTGGAAACACAATATTCCCCATAACGCAGTTAATTAAAAGCTCCATTTAATTTTGTCAATACTTTTCGTATATCTCAATAGCTTTGTCTACAACTGCTATACTATATTCGAAATCAAAACATATAATTTCATTACCTTTAAAGTTATACAAAAATACGTATTTATATAATTCCTTTGGCGATAATAGATGCCAGATTTCCAGTAACTGTTAATATTTGTTTAGTTTAGTTAAAGTAGTTATTAGTGGACATAAGCTACTGTGACATACAAACATCCCACTGAAATCATCCCATAAAGGTTTTTGTCCTACAGGTATCGAGTATCGTATCACCTTAAAAATATATAATATAAGTTGAATCTGAATAGTTAAAGTATTAATCATTAAATCTTTAACTACGGGAATAAACAACATTTTAAAATCAAGTATACACATGACCTTCTAAATCCAAAATATATCCGCATAAATAATACTACTATATATATATATATATATATATATATATATATATATATATATATATATATATATATATATATATATATATACATATATATATATATATATATATATATATATATATATATATATATATAATATATATATATATATATATATATATATATATATATATATATATATATATATATATATGTATGTGTATGCACTAAAATACCTTAAGATAAAACTAGAACTTACATAACAGTATTTTTAGTCATTTTTTTTGAAAAACTTAGAAATTATTAAAAATTTAGAAAGTTTTTAATCTGACTTCAGAAATCTCTCACCGAGACACCGTAACAACAGCTACGTAAAGATAATGAAATCTCCATCTATTATAAACATTTTACGGGACATTTGGCATGATATTAGCTGGAATAATATAAACATTTTCTAATTTTCAATGTAAAGGTTACATTTTTTTTAAATTATTACGTTATTCTCTCCATAACAACTTAAGTATCTAATATCTTCACAAAATCGCATTACATTATTAAGTGTATTTTAAACTATACAATCGCAATACAACACAACAAATCAGAACTGTTTAGGTTTACAATGTGATGATAAAAATATCTTACTGTAACATGTTATTTTATTCTTAGCTCTATTTCTGTGCTTATTTCGGTCTGTCTATAAACGACAACAGAATAATCACATTTATACCATAATAAGTTCGTATATTATACATTTTTTTTCAAATTGGTCTTTTTTAAACTAGTTAATAAAACAATTCAATTCAGTTCAGTAAACTTAAAAAAATTTAGTTTAGGGAAAAAATCTCAAAAAAAATACTGAAATGTTATCTGTAGTATTTTTGAAACTGAAATTATTAATAAATAAAAAACGATAACATAATTGTGTCATTATTAATGGAGTCAGGCGTTACTTTGCGGAAATCCATCACTATATGGACAGTCAAATGTTTTACTTAGCTAAGATCCGCGACAAGCAAAACAATAACAGAAGTTTAGTGGATTTGTTTGGAACTTAAACCAAAAACTTACCGAAAATCGGCCATCAACTCTCCACCCACCAACCACTATACACAACGCCAAACACACACTATCCATATAATTGTGTCATATTATACGTGTAATAAACTAAAAAAAAAACACACGTGATTTGATACAAGAAGCAATCTAAATGCAAAATAAGAAAATAGATTGTCATTAATCTATATAAAGCAAGATAAAGAAGTCAAAAAAAGTGAAGTGAGCTAAATCTATTTATATCATCCTCATAGGTAGTATATTTGCATACAAATAAAAAAATTCTGATGCAATCCTGATATTTGTTCCAGCAGTGTTATTTTGTTCTTTTCATTTAAAATTAAATGAATTTTAAATGAAATGAACAAAATACACACACACATATATATATATATATATATATATATATATATATATATATATATATATATATATATATATATACGTGTGTGTGTATATATAAACCAAATTTGAGCATAAATTATACTTCTTAGTCTAATACATAATATTACAAAGATATATTTAAAAAGGAGAAGAGAAATGAAATTAGCGAAATAAAAAACTAAATAATGAATAGAAATCAGAAATTGAATCAATGGATCAAACATATAAAATAATAATAAAATAACAAGCGACAAATTAAACTAACTAAAAAAATCCTTATTAAAATATAGTAGAAAGATCAATTTATTAGTGACATGTATGGAAAATCTTATACTACAAACAAGTTATATCAAATTCATTTATTTGTCGTAAATAATACAATTGAATTAAATAAAACATATAATATTTACAAAATTAATTAAAATACACTATTAGCTAGAGAATTTGCTGTAAGAAAATGGTTTCACTTTTCATTTGTTAGTCTCCGCTTATAAATAATACACATAGTTGTTTCAAAAGGTCAATGGAAGACTCGGGCAATTGTCCAAACACAAACGATTGAACCTATTGCATAAATAATACATATTACAAACAGTTTATTTAAAATATATATAAAATAATTAATAAAAAATGATATAAATTAATAAGTAATAATTATTACTTACTAAATTAGGTCACATTTTATTTTTGTAACTTTTTTAATAATTACTTCATATTATAGTTATCAATATTTATTTATTCACTGACCATTTTGACCAATACAGTGCAAATTATCAAAGTCCTATATCTATGTATCTGTCTAAATATATCGATTGTATAAGATTAAGAACTTTAACTTAAGAATCTATTGATTAGCTTTAAAAGAAACGCCGTGCAGTGGTTGTTAGTGTGAAAAAAAAATTAAATTCATAATAATATGACTGACAGAAATCATATTAACGATTTGATTTTAATTTTAAATTTTATAATTATTTTCACACAGCAAAGACATGAATGCATTGTCATCCTTTATTAATGAGTGACGATAAATTTAATAAAATTGAATTAGGAAATACTTAATATAACATAATTTGCATTGGGAAGAAATTTAATGGTGTTTTTTTTATTACATGCTTATATTTTTACACAACATAAAATATTTTACAAATAAAATTTGATTTCCAACTACTTCTTCAAAATGAAAATAATTAAGAATATCGGATGATTGCAATACATTGATGTAACAATCAATCGTTTAATTAAATTTACAATGACAGTTATCCTGTGTCCCGCACAGTTCACATTCACTGTACAAATAAGAAAATCACAATTAATGTACGGAACTGCTTGTATTGCAAACATACGGACACAATATATTAGATGAATACAATTTTGGTTAAAAGCGAACAGCCGAATCCAAAGGGCAATGTGAAGGCACTTACATATAAGCCTCAACGTTCAAGCTCTGTTAAGTGTAATGTAACACTTGACAATTGTACGTTTTGTAATGCCAATAATTATACTAATACTACTGGTTGGTACGGAGACAGTTTTTTAACCCTTTCGCTCCGATGGGCGCGTATATACGGCCTCGAAGAATGACCATTCTTATATGAAAAACGTATACATACGCTATGGAAAAGTGCGCGCGCGTACTAAGAGCGTAAATATACGTTCAAACCATATATATAAATTTATTTCATACTTTACATGAGATATATATCATGTCATTTTTCAACGAATTAAGTATATTAAATTCGTCTTAGTGAATCCCACGAACCGCAAGGGAGGATGGAAGTCAACCCCAACAGAGCCCTGCATGCTGAGGTAAGGCACATAGTACCCGGGGGAGCCCGATCCCGGGACCACCAATTGGCTCAGTGGCGCGGCCCTCCGCGCGGTCAAGTCAATGGTCGCGGGTTCGATTCCCGCATCGGAATAAATATTTATATGGATTTATAAATATTTATTCCGAGTCTGGTAACCCCCCCTTTACATAAGATACTTTTGTTAATCGATTATCTGGCAACGCTGCATGCCTAAAACAATTGACTATAATGAAATATGTCGTCTGCTGCTGCTGGTACTATTGTTCACAATGTGATGTTGGGTTGTGTGGTTCCATGCTTTCAACTTTATCATACCAAAGTTGTAAAGTATATATTATGTTTGGCTCTAAATACTTTAGTAATTTCGTTGTATTAAAAAATAATATTTACAATTTTAATACATTTAAAAAAAATATGATTATAAATTTTTATGCTTTACAAAGTAAGATAATATTACTGAATATAATAATTAAATTTAGAGAACAAGAAAAGACTTGTAATTACTTGGTAGCATTCCGTACGTCGTCAGTGTTAACTACTCAGCAATCCGCTCCGTTCATAACGATTACATTTTGACGCAACCACTCCGTAGCGAAAGGGTTGAATGAGTTGTTGGCAACAAGGTCACATCTCGCCGAGGCCGAAAGTCGGAGTTCCAATGGGGAGTGATGGGGGCGGGGTGGTCAGGGCGCCGGCGTGGGTGCAGCGGGGGGGCGGGTGCGGGGAGGCTGCCGACGTTGTCGCGCTAGAAACGAATGTCCGGACGACAGCAACGCAAACCGTTGCTCTACGGCGTCACGATGGCAGCGCATGCCTAGCTGGTACCATGCTGCCGTCATGAGACGCTGCTCGTTAATACCTTCGCTACCACTACCACTGCCGCTGCCACTCCCACTCCATCTGCGCCATACAACAACTTATGATTTGGCAACACAAATGGTGCAGTGACAAATAGTTCGCTTTAGCAGCCAAATTAGTATTTGTATAGCCAAGATAGTAACTTTAGATTTTTTTAGCCACTTTGGAGATTTTTAAATAAAATAGGAGAAAAAAATACGCAACCCTAAAATAAATGCTTAAAAATTAACCAGTGCAAATGTAATTTTTGTCAAAATATTCATATATCAAATGAGAATGATCCAAAAAAATTATCAGCCAAGTGCACACACGAGATTTCTCGTTTCCCGATGTCTAATTTTTCCAAAAACGAAAAATCTCGCTTCCTGATGGGAATGTGTAAAATTATGACAACTCAAATGGTGCAGCTACACGTAGTTCGCTTTCGTATTTAGAATACCTAAAATTTTTTAAATACCTAAAAAAACTTAATAATGCCGTTTCATAGATTGACATTAGTTTTCTTAAGGGACCATTGTGGTTCTAATAATAAATGACTGTTTTACAACGTTGTACAATGTACTGAAGGATGTATAATTACTGTTACTGGTTAAAGTATAAAATATGTGTACATCAATGTTTATTGTAAATCGGCATACATAGTTTACTTAGAGAAATAAAGCCGTATTCATCGTTAGAATTTTGTACACACATTTTTGTACAACATTTCATACAACATTTGTTTTGTACACATAGTACGATTATTTCAATGGAATGAATGGACTTTCTGCAGCTTTTTATAAGTGTTGTGACCGGTGGAACACGAGAGTACGTCAACGAGTAACAGTAATACTTGTAAAAACTTGAACGATTATTTCAGGAAACAAAATTCTAACGATGAACAGGCTATAATGAGTCAATACCCCATACTATTTTGGCTAAATTGGGGAGTTTTGTAAAATTTGTAGAAAAAATTCACAAGGTGTATTTGAGTCCGCAGATTCCAAAAAATAGCTTAATCGGATATAGCTATTGAAAAAAAATGGTCGAGGATCAAGGAGTGTGAGATCGAAGGGCATATTTGTGTCGACCAAGTGTTCGAAAGCCAGTTGGTCGACCCAGATATCGCTGGAGATCAGGTGGACGCTGACGCTGAACTTCAAGCCAGGAATTGGCAAGAATTAACGCAGGACAGGGAAATATGGAGGTTTCGGAGGCCAAGCTCCACTTCGGTTCACTGAGCCAGCGGAGTAAGTAGTAAGTAAATATGACTATTGATGTCTTGTTCCAGGCACCCATCGATATAATCGACGTTTAGATGACTGCCTTTTATTATTTTATTTGTTAATTAAGCGAATCACTTACTCGTGTCGATTGTTGTTGGCGGGCGCTGGGTCGGCACGCGAACCACTCGCGCTGTTCGTCCCTGCCCCGCGGGAATACCCGAGCGTTGTGTCACACATTGACTGTTGACCTGTGTTCATCATGTTTTACTTAAAGATTTGGTATCTTCGGAGCAAGCGAAGTAAATATTATAAATTACATTAAGTAAATATTACAAATTTAACTACCTTAACTACTTTTTTATGTGATAGAAAAGGAAACGAGCAGGCGTGTCACCTGATGGAAAGCAAGAAACGCCGCCTATAAACATCCGCAGTGCCATAGACATTGCAAAAGCGCTGTCGGCCTATAAGGAAAGTGGGCTAGGCTTGTTTTTAAAGGTTCCAATGTTCGCCTTGACGAAGCTGGTTCCACAGGGTAGTGATGCATGGAAATAAGTTTCTTAAAAAACGCACCGTACTGGATTGCCTCTTATCCAGATGGTGGGCATGAAACTTTATGAAGAATACAAACTTTGGATTATACATACATAATTGAATTGATACTCTTAAATCAATTCACCACTGTCGTTGTCAAAGCTATTATATATTATATTATATACTATTGCGATAAACAAATTATATCCCAACCTCCTGGATGATTGACAGTACACCACCGTGCGATACAGTTACATTATTCTGCCACGAATGGTAAAATAAACGCACGATTGATAACTTGTTTTTTCAAAGCACAATACAAACAACATCAAAAGTTAAGGTAGAAATTACAATAAAGTACAAATTTTCGGAATAACTTGAAAATTAACATTAATGTGCCTAAAGAATAGGCCTTGGCTCAGCTTTAATTCTGTAGTTGGTTAACTACAGCACTGGTCATTCTGCCAACACCTGTCAGTGTGCATTATACAAAAAACAAATCTAGGTATTTCTAAAAACGATCTAGATATTTTTAACGATCTACCAACTGCAGTGTACCCGAACCTGCAGTTTTCAAGAGACAAGCGTGTGTCCACAAAAGACTGGCAACGCGTTTGTGACACTTCCGGTGTTTCGGATGTGTATGAATAAAATACTGATAAATATAAATACTGAATAAAATACAAAAAAAAAATACTGACCAGTGGCGACAGTCCGAGGATCTAGCGACTTGATAACCTCCTTGGCTTTCTCAACGCATTTCTTGTATTTGTCTTCGTGCGCCAAAAGCTCGGCCTCGCGCGCCGACAACGCTTCTTGTAATTTGCTGACACGCCGTCTTTCCTCCGCTAAAGCCGCTTGCAACTCTTCCACTTGCAGAGCTGTAGAAAAAAATATGATCCCGACAGTCAGTTAACAAGTCGACGAGATGCAATCGACTGCATCAAATCACGTTCATCAATTAGTATCATGTAAATTCAACACATAATTATTTATACAAGACCAGCCGACCCCACAGACGTCCTCTCTTAGCTATGAAAAATCAATTTTAATACTTATTTAATTAAAAAAGTTATTTCAAAAACAGTGTTTATATTTGTCAAACACAAGACGTTTAAAGCAAACCTTCAAACGCGGGAAGTCCAAAGCGAACTGTCAAATGCGCAAAGTTTTAAGGGTCATGAGTAATTTTTATTCATCAAGCTTATGAGTAATTATATAACTATTTTTTCCAAAAGAACCTTCTACAAAATATTAGGAAATTATAAAAAAAAAATCAATGAAAGCCGTCGTTCTATCATTACGGCGTGACCAAGGGAAATAGGGAGTCATTTATATATATATATATATATATATATATATATATATATATATATATATATATATATATATATATATATATATATATATATATATATATATATAAAAGAGTGTCATACACTTTCTCTGACTGTCTTCAATAGCGGATGCTAGCCTCGGATGGGGGGCCTCTACACTGGCCTCCAATTGCATGATCCGCTGATTGGCCTCGCGATTCAACGCGCGCTGTTTCTCCAGGCGCGACGCGTAGTCTTCCAGGAGGGCCTGTATATTTAACATTCAAGTAGTAAATTAGTAAAAACTAGAACTATAGATTTGAATTCGAATATAGAACGTTATCAACTCTTTCATCAACAAAACACACACCACCACTCTCCCACAGTGTACACGACACGATTCGCCTCAACACGAAGCATCAGCTATAGTAGACTTAAAATAAATTTTTGCTAAGTATACATAAATTGGCATCACCTATAGTAGACTTGAAAAAGAAGCTTGAAATATTTTTTTTTATTCTTATAACATTAAATTTTTCTGGGTTTATTCCCTATGCGTTCGTGCATCATTCAGATGATTGCGATGAAAGTTCGTATAGTTTTTATGGTGAAAGTTTCTGACATAATACTATCAACTCCAAAACCCACCCACAAAAATACTTACACTCACCACTCTAGAAGAATAATCTAGAATCTAGAAGAATAATCTAGAATCTAGAAGAATAATCAAGATGGTTTGACTTATATTTCTCCCGTCCAGTTCGCCACTGTATTTCTGTCTGTCAATTGCACGAGGCGAATGCTACCTCGATAATTCACTCACGAATTTACACTTGGTTGTGATGAAAATTGTTTTCTATAGCAACGGTTGCTATAGATATCGCTACTTATAGCAACAAAAAATGAACATTACACAAACAAACGCCGGGTACAACAGCCAGTTTATTTTAATCTAAGCAATACGTTCTAAAAGAGGCAGAACTAACAATGTACGCACCTGCACGGAAGCTTCGTCAGTTTGCGCTCCTTGGTTTTGTCGCAGCAGTTTGTTCTCATGCTCGAGTCGAAACAGACGCTCCTTTAGGTCGTTAGGCATCAACTCTCTAGACACATTATCTTCACTTGCACCTACAATTTTATTCATTAACATTAACCTAATTAAGCCTATATTTGCGTGTATAAAAAACGCTGTCATGCGTAAAATGTTTTGTGTGCAATGTAAAAAATATATTTCCCAATTACAACAATAACTCTCATCCCAAGTATATTTAGTGTAATAATTGGGTGGAAAAATTGGACGAACCTATCATGCATGGTGCAATGTTTCCGCAGCATCCTTTCACATTGACGATACATTGTGACCACCATTCGCGGGTTCTTTCTTTCTAATTACTGTCAATCAATCAATACAGCCGAAACAGTCCGCTGCTGAACATTGGACTTCCTCACTAAAAATGGTGCTGTCGCTTGGCACACCCAATAGAGATGGCAATTTGGTTATTTTCTTTTATGGCAATTAGTTATAACTGTTATGCCAGTGTCAAGTAAAATACCAAATCTCTTATCAAATCAATCAATATCAAATCTCTTGAAATGTAACTAGTCAGCTTGTCACGTTACGTCTTGATAAAATGGCGGCTATTCTACCAAAACCTGCTTATGGACTTTTTCATTAAATTTAAAAAGTCACGATACACGCATTTATTTTAAATCACTTTACTTGAACAAAGTACTTTGGTTTTTAATGCTCGGGTAATTCTTCTGCCCTACTACTAGCCTTTGCTCCCTTAGTTGTCAGTACGATACCCACAAAAAATGACTAGCCCGTTTTTTGTGCCAGGAATCACACATCATTGTAATTACTATATAGTATGTAAAACACTTATATAATACAATCAGTGGATAACAGTGTTCATAACCTGAAGCTAGGCAGCTATCATACCAGGACCGTACAATTATCGTATATGGATCAAAATTATCCTTATTAGTAACCTGAAAAATAGCGCTCATCGTACCAGGGGCGTAAAATTATCGTATCTGACGAAAACTATTTATCGTACATGTTCAAATAACATAAAAAACATTCGTTATTAATACAATCGATATAATCACGAACTTATATTGCGCCCGACACGCAATTTTTCGAATTTTATGCTTTTCTGCGTGCACAGCGTAGTAGATGGTGCGAAAATTCGTACTATTCAAGAATTTAAGAAAATGGCTCCAAATTTAATCAGCCAATTATTAAATTTATTCATACACATATAAAAATGACAAAATGTGTAATATCCACACTGTGTCGCTCTGTGTCGTTGTTAAAAAGCCCCCATACTATAAAAGCTTCGATTTCGTTCAAAAAGAATTTTTTTTGGATATATATTTTTATTATGATATATTTGCGTACGATAGTGAATCACTATCGTACATCGTACTTTGGTATGAAATAATCGTACATGTATGATAATTATTCTACGGTTGCGAACACTGGTAGGTAATCGCAGCATCCCTCACCGACGGCGACTGTGGAGCAGCGCAGCTCGTCCACTGTCTCGCGCAGTGTCTCCCGTTCCTGTAGCAGCGTGTCGCGCTCGCGCTGCAGCGACGCAGCGCGACTACTTAACTTCTTATTCTCTATTTCCAATTTGTCTGCTTTTGTAATTTCTGCATCTAATTTTTCGTTTAAATCTGTCACCTGAAAAATTTTACCGTTTTTGACAGTAAATAAAAAAATACATTAAAAAGATATATAGATAGACCCAGGAAGTGTGGGAAGGATTACATCCAAGAAGATTTGACTATCTTAAGGAAAAACAAATTGGAAGCGCGTTGCCCTGTATAGAGATAACTGGAGTAAAATTGTGGAAGGGGCCAAGACTCACACCGGGTTGTAACGCCAAAGGAAGTACACAAGATAGATAAATATATTCTTTATTGTACACCAAAAAAGTTATACAATTATTGATTGTAATTATTATAATAATCGCTTACAGACAACCGTAGAATGGACACAATGGTAAAAAGATTGTGTAGATGTAGTAGTATATTTTATATACTTTGCTTAAATGTTACCTATACATATTAACAGTACCTATACAGTATCTTTCAAACTATCCCAATGGCTGACTGGTAGAGAATGCTTTATGTACCGTATACCTCTTTATAGGGATTAAACAAAAAAATAAAATTAATATTTCATTAACAAAAATAGAAGCAAATAGTTTCTATTGTGCTTGTAAAATATTTTAATTAGGCTTTCAATAATTTGACGACTAAAGTTACAGTTAGAAAAATAATTAATAGGTAATAAGTTACACTCATTAAGTTCTTTTTTAAAATTCTTACATAATAAGTAACAAATATAATATTATTCAATAGTTCAAATGGCACTCATCTTTTTTGGACTTTATATATCTCGTATCTTATTTAGATTCTATGTAAACAAAAGTAATGTAAAACATAGTAAAAAAAAGGATATATATTTAAAAACCTTTTTCTATTAGTATACTATTTTGCTGGTTTTTAAATCATCATACAGCCGTAAAAATCCATTGCTAAACATCGGTCTTCCTCACGAATGAGGTGTTTTGCCGAAAATTCACACAAATTAGGCAGATTGGAGGTCACAGAATGTTCTTTTATTACTCAATTAAAGGCTGCTCATCCATTTTATATGAATGATATAGAAAGAGAACCGACCTGTTTTTTATATATGTCGAGCTGTGCGCGAACGGCATTAGCGCGGGCGGCCGCCTGCTCGTGTTCGATGGCACGTTGAACATGCTCCATATTGGCGCGTTCTAGTAATTTCACCTGGAATCGGAATCGCTATTTTAGCAATATTATTATTACAGTTCACAACTGAATGTAACTCGTTCAAACTTTGAGTTACTGCATATACAGTAATTTTAATATTTTTCTGTTAGCCGGGTCCAAGCAAAAATCACCAAATAATATAGAATTGTCGCCAAATGTCCAAACATAAAGGAAAATGTTCGATTGGGGCCATGTGCTCTATTCTCTAAATTCATTAAAAAAGTACTTTTTCCTCCTTTTTTTATTTTAATTTTAAAAAATGATGAAAATTTCGACTTTATTGGGCTAGGTTAGGATATAATTACGAAGAGGCTACTTCTACGTCTTGCTGCTGCGTCGGTGACACAAATTATTGGCAGGATAGAGACTAAATTATAAATGTATACACATCAGTATGCAAACAGACCTGTCTTCTTAGATCGACATGCTCTTCCATACGTTTTTTATAGGAAGCAACCGTGGCTTCAAGCGCTGCTGCCTTGGCTGCTGTCTCTCGTAACGCGTCTACTTCATCCTTTAACGCCACATTCTCGGAGGCGGCCATCTGCATGTTGCACAAAGTTTATGAAACAATATGTAAAAATAAAGCTTTAATATTTCCATACTTTTTATAAAAACACACGCAACACAAGGGCACGTACACGTGTACGTACTGCACCCACTTGTACATACATTTATATATAAAATATAACGTATGTTCATACATTTTATTTTATACCCCTTCATAAAATAATGTTTGACTCCAATAACACCCTATGGTAAATGAGAAAGTAGTCCTGGATGTTAAGCACATTAATCTAGTCTCAAACACAGAGGACTAATATACATACTTATGCGTTGTACGAGTTAAAAAAGTCAAGCAAAACGCTTCGTTCGAATACGTGTACGCCATCAATAAAAGAACGACAAACCCCGTGTTCGTCGTGAAATTTTATAACGTTACTAAGATGAAGTTTTAGGGTTCCAAGATATATCATTTCAAAATCTTAGAAATAAACTATTTTACGCCGATGTCTTACACTTTGTCTTAAAATTTGGCATTAGCGACTTAGCGTCTACATACTTGCGTACGCCTGCTAAAGAGTGTTAACTTCTTTACAAACGTACACTTTTTAAAATCACACACATCTACTGTAATATGCAGATTTAGCCAATCGCCACGTCAACTAAAAGTTAAACTATGACAGTATTCCGTACTTATCACTTTGGTTTTCCATTACTTCACTCTTTTCAGGCTTGCCTACCTGTAGCTCCTCATTCCTAAGTTTGAGCATGGCAAAGTCCCGCTCAAGTCTGTCCGCTCGAGTTCGTTGGTCATCTCGCTGTAGCTCTACTTTGTCTAGTTCATCTTTAAGTGCATCCAACTGTGCGCGCATGTTGCTATAGCGAAGTGTTCCGGCGTGAGCGGGACCCAACGAAGATCCACCTTCATCTAACTCTCGCTCGTCCGAACCAGCACCTGCTTCAGCAGAAGCCTGACGAGCTGCTGTAAGCCTGTTTACTTCGCTCAGTAACGTCATTTTCTCTTCTTGCAGGATTTTCACCTAGAAATTAATTTAAGGATATCTAAGTCAAACAAATATTATTTATTTAATTGAAACCAACCGCTTAGTGGCGGGACCTCACACACACACATCACACATCACAGATCATCACAGTCACAGAGTCAATAATCGCGGGTTCGATCCCCACATCGGCACAAATATATGTGTGGATTACAGATATGTATTCCGAGTCTGGTAATACGCATTGCACAAGCGTAGTGGGTTAATGTCCGTTCCTCCAGAAAAACTATGAAAAAAAAAGTCACACAAGTAGTTACAACAAATTTTGTTTGGAAATCCAATCCATGTCCGCGTCATTCATAAGAGAAATAACGTCGCATGTTTTTAGTTAGGTGGCGTGACTCAATGTACCAACTCGCCTCATTGATACCAACACGACCTAATTCATCGGTGCCAGGATTCTGTTCTCAATCAAAAACGAGGATGTGACATCAATTATGAGGGTCTTATATAGATACCAGAAAATTTCATCTTGCTGATTAATGGAGTGAGGCTTAATGGTTGTCTTCCGTAAAGTCTACTATACCTGATAATGCCTCGTGTTGAGGCGAATCACGGGTTGTGTACAATATGGAAAGTTGGTGGTGTTTGGTGTTGTTGATAGTGATTGGGAAGCGGAGAGTTACCTACGGCCGTTTTTCAATTTTCAATTCGTCCAGTCAAAAACACACATTACTATTTTATTTTTGTTTTTGTTAGTTTGTCGCGGAACTTAGCTAAGTTTTGACTGTCCACGTTTCAATTTTACGCTAACAATCTAACAACCTTACTCACAGGAATCACAGAATAACTTTCTGGCACCACCCACCTTTCTGGCAGAATTCTAATACCATTACAATAAATGTGTTCGTCTTTTGAGGCTATTCACGAATCAAGCCATTTTTCGATGTCTTCATATGAGCGGAACTACTGAACAGCCAGATCATATGCCATCGAACGAAACAAGTCATAATCGGACGGCGCAATATCTGGGGAATACTTCTACTTCTACTTGTAATACTAAGGTGGGATAGGACTTCCCATTTGAGCGTTTCCACGTAGGCTTTAACGGGTTTGACAACATGAGGCCGAGCGTTGTCAGCAGTGCAAAGGAATCACTTTTTCATGCCTTTTCTCGTATTGTGGCCGTTTTTCACGCAGGGCTCGGCTCAGTCGAATCAATTGAATTAGTTTCAATAGCTCACAATAAACAACACCGACCTGGTCCCACCAAATACATAGCATAACCTTCGCAGTGTGTATATTTGGCCGAGCCGACGACGTAGAAACATGACCGAGCAGTCCCCATGACTTTATTTTCTTTGGATTGCTGTAATGAATCCATTTTCATTACCCGTCACGATCCGATAAAGGAAACCCTTCCTTTTTGCCACTGGAGCAGTTGTTCACAGGTGAAAAAACAACTCAACGTCCCTTGGCTTCAAATCATAAGGAGAGCCTAAGATCTTTGCTTTTGAATCATTCCCAATGCATGCAATCGCTTAGAAATGGCCTGGTGGGTAACTCGTAACAATGAAGCGAGCTGTTCTTGGCACGGTTCATCATCGAACAATTCTTCAATTCAACATCTTCGAATGTTTTTGGCCTTCCTTCGCGCGGACAATTGTCAACATCGAAATCACCGTCTTTAAAGCGACGGAACCAAACGCGGCATGTCGTTTCACTTAACGCAGCATTTCCGTAAACCTTTTTTTAATTCGCGATGCGCTTCAGCTGCCGTTTTCTTTGAATGAAATAAGAAAAGTAACACTTGCCGCAAATGATGATTATTTGGCCCAACATCAGATATTTTTACACAACTAAAAGTATATGATGCCACAATAAAGCCACTAACTGGTGGAGCTGGAACTATCTAATGACAAACAGTGAGAACTTATTTGCGCCCTAATATTTAAAACTATATCAAAGTAAATATACACTTTCAGAGCCAGGACATATTTCGACAAGAATTTGTTTATGATTTGTTTAAATTACATTGATGTATACATACATACATCCCGTGATTGAGACACTCATTTTGTATGTTATAGTTCATAAGAAACAGTTTCACTATCTACGACGGGCAACAGACGCTAAAAAATTTGAAGAACTGCTTAGTTCAAAACAACAACATATATTTTCATTAGGTATGTTACATTACAAAGTCCTTTCTGCCTTACAAATAGAAAACAACATAATAAGACAAAATTTTACAACCCGCCTCATGGTTATTTTAACAGTTTTGGTTAGATCACTGTTGGATTCGTTGCAGATCAAAGAAAAAATGTAATAAAAGATTGATGTCAATTTAATAAATATAATGGAAATTTTAATTTTCTTACATAGATTTTAACAAACCTGAATATCGAGGTCATGGCACCTCTGTGCCAGGACTTCTTTCTCGTCAGCATCAGCTTCAACCGTTACCGGCTCCAAATGCACGCTGCCACGATTTGGACCCAGTGTCAAACGTTCTAGTTCCTTTCAAAAAGCCATCTTCTTTAGGTGTTCATCATTCACAATACACTCTTAATGATACATGTTTATATAATTTTAAAGAAAAATTAAAACATCAATCGAATTAAAACAAAATGTTATCTTTGTAATAAACATTAGAATACGAAGTATTCGTCATTTTAAGATAAACATTTCAATAAAATTCGCCAAATTTTTTAATATTCCAACGACAAACGAAAGGTATTTAATCGAAGTAGTGCAACTGCATTAGGAATGAAACGTTAACTGATGTACCTACGTAACGTGCATCACGTCACAATTTTCGAGGTCCAAGGACGAATGCACGTAACTAAACCGTATGTATTTCTAAAGCGCCGACAACGGCTGCGCTCGGTTGAAAGTACTTGCTGTTTTGTAAAAAAGTTACTTCATATTTTTAGCAAGAAATATTATTATTAGTTCAAAATGTGCCAATTGAGCTCTCTACTTTAATATCTGTTGATTAGTATATTTTCGGACTATTTAAAAGTAGTTATGGTAGCATCATGTTAAATAATATTAAAATGTTTTACACGCATAGCCCCATATTAGGGTTTCGTAATCAGTGGATTCCATTAAAAACACAATCCACACATACAACTACACAGACTACGGAACAAAGAGATATAAATATTAACCATACAAATATTATTTTCAAATGCAGAGTCAAATCCACAAAATCCTTGACTCGAAAGCTTTCTATCGGCCTCTTAAACATTTGGGTTGTAAAATTGTTTATTTGATTACGTGGTTCTAAGAAAACAACACAAAAAGCATGTTTGAAGACGAAATCGAAAGTAACGAGCTTAATTAGAGCAACGGAAATGATACAGCATTTTCTTTCAAATTACAATACATACGGAAGATTTTAGGGTACGAGATCGATCTTTGCCTATATGCTGGTTCTCTATAAAAAATGCCACTGTTGATGTTAAAAGTAGTTAACAAGTATTCTATTAATATTAGTAGTAGTTGTAGTAAATATAATATTATTAGGTGTACAAATAAGTTTCCGCAGTTTTTTATAAAAAATTAGGAATTTATTGTAAAGGAAAAGTACATTACGTTTTATTCAAAGTATTTTCCATCATTTGCCACTACTTTTCCCCATCTTTCTGGCAACATTCGGATACCCCGTCGAAAAAACTCTTCATCTTTTGACGCTATCCACAAATCTACCCAATTTTTGGTGTCTTCATATGATGTGAAGCGCTGCTCAGACAGACCATGTGCCATCGACCGGAACAGGTGATAATCAGAAGGGGCTAAGTCTGGTGAATACGGCGGGTGGGGTAAAACTTCCCAGTTGAGTGTTTCCAAGTATGTTTTTACCGGCGCCGCAACATGTGGACGAGCATTATCGTGTAAAAGAATAATTTTGTCGTGTCTGGAGTAGTAATGGGCGCGTTTTTCCTTAAGTGCCCGACTCAATCTCATCAATTGTGTTCGGTAGAGAGCTCCAGTAATGGTTTCGCTTGGTTTCAGCAATTCATAATACACGACACCAAGCTGATCCCACCAAATACACAGCATGAGTTTTTTTCCATGAATATTCGGCTTAGCTGTCGATGTTGATGGTTCGCCGGGCTTAACCCATGACTTTCTCTTCTTTGGATTATCGTAGTGAATCCATTTTTCGTCACCAGTGACTATACGATGCAAAAAACTCTTTTTTTTATTCCTGGCAAGCAGCATTTCACTCATGCATAATCGGCGTTCAACGTCTCTCGGCTTTAGTTCATATGGAACCCAATTTCCTTGTTTTTGAATCATTCCTAACGATTTTAAACGATGTGAAATTGCTTGTTGAGTCACTTGTAGAGTAAGTGCAAGTTCTTTTTGCGTTTGGGACGAATCTTCCTCCAATAGTACTTCTAATTCCATGTCTTCGTACACTTTCGGCCTTCCACTGCGTTCTTTGTCTTTAACGTCAAACTCACCGTTCTTAAACTTTTGAAACCATTCCTGACAACTTCTCTCACTTAAAGCAGCTTCACCATATGCTTCTAGAAGCAATCGATGCGCCTCAGCTGCAGATTTTTTCACATTAAAGAAGTAAATCAAAAGTTCCCGCAAATGATGCTTATTCGGAATAAAACTTGACATTTTTGCACGAAAAAAATTACGTGATGCTGATACGGAATCACTAGTACTTTAAGGTTATGGTGTTGCCAGATGACTAAACTTGGGATATTACGTTTTACATCTGACAATTTCTCCATAACCTTCTGGTGGGGCCATCTTTTGACAAACCGCGGAAACTTATTTGTACACCTAATAGCTTTGCTAGTCTTTCTGCTATAACTTTGCTTATTTTATCTTTTTCTAGGGGTTCTATAAAAAAATACATTTCAATATACTACTATGAGTATATTTAAATGTATTAAATCATGGATAATTGACACTTCTGGTATTAACCAGAAATATCTTCTGCGTTTATCTTTTTACTACTTTCAGACAAAATAAATTGATAATTTCATTGCCGTTACCTGGATTGCTTGCATTATTGACCGCTGGCATGACACCTCCATTTCCATAATATTAGTTATATACCCTTCCTTTTTAATGCAGTTAACTGCACAACCTAATGTGTAGATAAAAAAATTGGTTTTTATACTGCTACTAATCACAAATGACACAGAAAACTTAAATTCTATATAAAAACTAATTCCCCAAATTTATTCCCAAATTTATTAAGGTTTGATTGTGTTGTTAGTCAAGTAGTTGAATGCAAATTATTATTAAACTTCAAAAAGTTTTATTATTAGTGAAAAGTTCATCAATCAGCCTGCAATAGTCAAATTTCTACCTGCACTGTACACAGATTATGCACTTCATTTGATTGGCTAGCAAAATGGAGGATAATAGATAGCAACGAAGAACATAGTTAGATAGATAGATATTTTAAAATTTTTAATGTCCCAGAAAGAATGGATGGAAAAAAAATACGTTTTTATTATGTCGCAAATTAATGAAATTTGTTGTGTTTTTGTTGTTGTCTTTTTCCTCACGGACTATACCATTAGAAATGCAGTAAAGAGTATGAGTATCTATTGTACTTTTTAGGAGAAAAAAATATCTTTTCTTCAATTTTTAGCAAGAAATTTGTAAAAAAAATAATTTTGACAGTCTTCATACTTTTCGTACATACGTAGATCTTCATACTTTTTTTTCACGAAAGGCTCTCAACCTTTCGTGAAAAAAAAGTATGAAGACCTAAGCGGCCAACTATTTCAAAAATATGCGCAGTTAATACAGATTACAAAGTGGTATAAAACATAATTTTATTTAACGTTAAGATGTAAAAAGAGTAAACTCGACTGAAAAAAGAAAAAATAATCATGTCTTAAATTGTTACAACATAGGCGTTAAATTGTGCATAAATCAATCTTTATTTCATAAAAGGTGTTCGAATTGTCTGCCACCGACTCTGAAACAAGCTCGATATCTTCTAATAAATGCTCTTCTAAGAAGCCGTGCGTAGCGCCGTTCAGTTATTTTTAAAGCGGCCTCCTGCACACGACTGCGTAATTCCTCCAAACTTGAAACAGGCTTGAAGTATACCTGTTCTTTTAGACAGCCCCAGTAAAAAAAAACTTAGTGGATTTAAGTCCGGGGATCGCGGAGGCCACAAAATGGGACCCAAACAACTAATCCATTAATTCGGATACGTGGCAAAATTCTGTGGAGTGATGAATCTACTCTTAAGACGGATACTTCAACATGCATAATCTGCACTGCTCCAAGATTATCTATTCTCTCTGGGACACCTGCATAAATATATACCGACTGTAAGCTTGATTCGAATTTGAGAATTTTATTTCTGACTGTGTGAAGGTAATAGTTAGTTATTTATATATATATATATATATATATATATATATATATATATATATATATATATATATTCACGCCTATCCCGACCACGGAGCTCTGTCCGCTGTCATTTTCAACAATCGAACCACGTCGCTGTCATTTTCAACAAATTAGGTATATTAAATTCGTCTTGGTGAATCCCACAAGCCGCAAGGGAGGATGAAGGTCAGCCTCAGCAGAGCACTGCATGCTGAGGTAAGGCACCATAGTACCCGGGGGAGCCCGATCCCGGGACGGTCGGCACGCTTGCGACTAGGCTCGCTCCATGCATCCATTGGCACGGCAGACCGTGGATTGGCAGAGAGGAAGGGAAAGGATAGAGAAGAAAGGAAAGGGCAGGAAAGGAAATGCGGATTGGGGGGGTTACCAGACTCGGAATAAATATTTATAAATCCATATATATATTTATCCGATGCGGGAATCGAACCCGCGACCATTGACTCCATGGGCGGAGGGGCGCGCCACTGAGCCAATCGGTCGTCGAAATAGCTAGTTATGAGTGTAACATAGCCAAGACATTTAATTTTGTTTCAATTAAAGTATCCCATTTTTGCTGAAAAATACTAAGGAAACATTTTGAATCTCTCTATCATTAATATGGTCCTTTAACATTGCACAACTATGCACATGCCTGTCTCAATATAAGGGGATTTACAGTGGGTGATAAGTTGGTCAGGCAAGTTGTCAACCAATGGATCTATAACAAATTACTATCTCTATGTTTGGATGTTACACTACTATCATCATTCAGTATAGCTATGCTATGCTGCTTATAAATTCATAAAACAAATTAACTACTTCAATACATGATACAAACTTATAGAATCAAACTAAATTAATTAATAATTAATTGAAACTAAAATTATCATTTTTTATGTATACTTACTCAAAACCAATTGTAACAATCTTCCCAAATCTGCTGGATCTGCATTTTCAGCAATGTTTACAACATCTGGTCTAGAAAATTCCTGTAAACTCAAATTTAGTATATCTTGATGATAATCTGGAAAAAAGCTTTACTTTAAAAAACTCATTTCTCTTAAAGCCATTTATCAATTACTATAATATATCATACTTTTTGTGTATAACATTATGACAATAAATATATTATATTATGGGCCAATCTTAAATCTTATTAACTCATTGCATCTCTCATTCAAAAGATATAACAGCATTGAAGATTTTTTTTTTATTTTTAGAAAAATGATTATTATGGTATTTATTTGGATTGTTCAAGTTTTGGAAATGTTATTGATTTAACCTATATTTTATTAAATGATAATAAAAGTACACCAATTATGATATTAATTTGTAATTACTTAATAAATTTGTCACAAGTCAAACTGTAACTCATGTTTGATTGGTACAACTTGGGACCGATTTGATAAACTGTGAAATAGCTTGAATGCTGCACAACTCAATTTACATTTTGAACACTGGGCGTTAGAACCTAAAATTATAGATTAAGGGTTAACCCCTTCGTTTATTATAATAATAATCTTTAAATCATGTTAATAATATATATATATATATATATATATATATATCATTTTTTGAATGTAATATTCATATATAAATAGAATTTTTATATTATACTATATATCTGTAGGCACATACATGAGTAAACTAATTCAATTGATTATCATTTGGAAATGATCAAAAAAATTTCAAAATCAACAGCCTAACACTTTTGATAACATCAATAATCAAATAATAAATCATTTGAAACTGTTACTCTAATAATGTAAAATTGCTTATTTAATTAAACTAAACTGAATCTTGAAATGTTCATAATAGTGGCCTGTATTATTTATAAAAACATTTAATTATAGATCACACAATCAAAAATTGGTAAGCCACTTCCACATATTATGAACATTGTTTCCAACAAAAATATTATTAGCTTAGAAAAACAAGGATGCTAGTAATAAAAAACATAAAAAAAAATTCTATAGTTAAATTTAAAAAAGCAAATACAGATTTTTAAATAAGTCTATGACATACTTTTCCTCTTTTTGAAAAATTTCTATTCTATACACAATCCACACCCCATGATTATATATGTTAATAAAAAAATAAAAAAGCCTAATGTAATTAATATTTGTCTGTTACCCAAATAATAGAAACTTCTTATTGAACCTTTGTTAAGCCTAGAAAGTTTTACTTACAAAATATGTTGTCTAATAGTATTATAAAACTTTACATACCCACAACACCTTCCAGTATTTTCTTTAAATTGCTTACTTTTAATCGCCAATTATGGCCCACCTCTATTTTTATCTTTGAATTCCATATAGAAGTAAAATATTCTGGTGCAATTTGGGTAAGAGCCTCAGCAATAGCCACCCCATCAGATAACTCTGCAAAAGAAACCTTAATTAAATAAGTCCAGTTACTACTGTCACATCAAAAAAGTATCATTTGTTTACATATGAAAAAAGGAAATCAGACTTTATAAATGGACTTATGGACATTATCATATAGGTCCAATAAAAATTACAACGTGCAAATCATTGTAGACAACATGTAATAGTATAACAGCCTACAATCCAATAAAATGTAAGAAATGTCAAAATGGTTTATTAGAAACGCAGTTAAACTAACTTATTGAATTCAAAGAAAAAGTACACGATACATGCAGTGCATGTAAAACTAACCTGATGGATTTCCATGTTTAGCTGTAAGGTTTAGAGTCTGCAACCACTTGATTAAGTTGACACATAAAACTGCACCATTTCCTTCCATTCTTGACAAACGCTCTTATAAATACAATGACACAGTGCAAATTATGAATATTCATTAGATTTTTACTAATTATCTGACATGTTTAATAAAATGAGATGAATACAACAATTATTTAAATTTAACAATAATAATCTAACATTAGATGATCGTTGACAAAACGTCACACAGTAACGTGTGACGTTTTCTTTTTTAAATATGTATACTGTAAATAGGTATATACCATAGCCGTAGAGCGAGCACAGATCAAAGTAAAGAAAATAAAATATAATTAATCAATAAAAAAGAGAAATTAATTTATCAAGAATTGCAAAAAAAAATATTATAAAAAGAAACTTCGCAGGTAGTACTAACACAATTTTAGGCTTGATACTGCCTTATACGATAGTTCGAAGACGAAGAAACAAGTTCTCGCTGATCTGGACGATTACGATGACGAAAAAAATTTCATTACCCAATATACTTCAAAATGTCCAGTAATTGATGGACCACCCTTTAACTGTGGCTAGACCGACCGATGCCCCAATGGGAAGAAAATATCATCTCAGTAAAAGTGTCATGGTTTACAAAGTATCGTTTAATAGTATTTCAAAAATTTTCTCCCTATCATTATGCCATTACTTTAAGTTTATATTACTCTTTTTCCTGCCAACTTGCCAATCTTATATAAGCATCAGTTATTATGTTTAATTGTGGTAGCGTATTAGACAATATAATTCGATTAAAGCGTATAAGTGAAGTAATAAGAAATAAATGCGTGTATCGTAACTTTTTAAGTTGACTGAAAAAGTCCATAAAGTTTTGGTAAAATACCCACCATTGTATCAAGACAACATTTCAAGATACTTGATATTATTGTATTTTACTTGACACTGGTGAAAAATTTTTCAAAAATTTTAAACTTCCACCTTTGACCACGTAAAATGAAAAAAATAAAAGTATGTAGTTTCTGCTGCCGATTATTTTAAAAAAGTTGCTTGACTGTTGGTATGCCAAGGAGCGAAATAAATTTTCACTTTATTTAACGACAGATTTAAAAATAAAGTCACTGTTCAAACTTGTAAACATTCCTAATTATTATTACTTATACGAAGTAATTTAAGTCAGTTTTGCGAGGTATTGAACCATTTTTTTTTTTGGTTTAAGACAGAAGACAAGGAATCGCAAAAGTACAGTACGTAATGTTTTAAAACTGAATAATTTATACCCGTTTCACGTACAAATCCTTGAGCCTGCGAATTGTGTGAAAAAAGGAAGGATATAACCTGCTGATTTGCCTTGCCTCGCTGGGTTATATCAGACTCCGATATTTGCATTTTTTCCCTTACTTTTGAGACCCGTTATCGTTTGTGCAGCGACTCAAGATTCAAAAACGAGGAACAGTTTAAATACGTCGTTGAGTCATCATTCCAAACGTCAGTATGGTGTCAAAACTCTGTCGCATATTTTAAGCCGGGTACTCATTAGCGAGCTATAACCGTAACCGTTGCATGTACTGTTACCAAAAAACAATGTGTACAAGGTTCGCAAAACCTTTTGCGAGCGGTACGCGTGCGCATTGTAGCGAGCCGACGATTGCAACTTACTCATTTCTGTAGCCGTAAGTTGCACGTTAGCGTGACCGTTACTGTGACCAAAAACATAGTGTGTACGTGGTCGCGAGCGTGCAACGAGCGGTAAACGAGCAACTCTCTGCGAGCCGACGATTGTCGGTTTTTGCTGCGAATCAAAGGACGCTCAAAATACGCTCGTGGCCCTCAATAATGAAGGTTGTTGCACGCCGCTGCGAACCATCAAATATTTTAGTGTTAATTCGTTAATTTATCATGATTTCATGGTCAGACGATAAATGTCTTCTGCTAATAGAAATTTTTGTAATGACCACAAATTTTTTGATTTTTTAAAATAAAAAGTAGACTTCTTTCCCGATACATTTCATCATCTTCACCATCTTCGTTGCCGTTTATGATCATCGAGTAAAGCATCTATAAGTATATATGCTGCACAAGCGAGATACACTTCGTCCAAGGTTGTGAAGTCACAAACCAAAACTGCCGACAGATTGCTTTTTTTTTATGGGATAGGAGGGCAAACGAGCAAGCATGTCGCCTGATGAAAAGCAATCAACGCCGCCCATGGACAACCGAGACACCACAGGACTCGGAAGTGTTGCCAGCCTTTAAGGTATAGGCTTGTTTTTTAAAGGTTCCAATGTCGTAACGGTTCGGAAAGACCACCGAGGGTAGCTGATTCCACAAACTGGTGGTGCGTGGAAAGACGTTACGAAAGAAACGCACCGTAGTAGATCGCCACTCATCCAAATGATGGGGATGAAATTTTTGCCTTGCAGATCGGCTTGCCGTTAAGGTCACAGTGATATGTACTCCTCATACACACTAGAACCTCGTAACTGTATCTGTTATATCGACCGACCAGGCGACCAAAAACGAAAGTCTCTCAGTTCCTAACAACTATTCCTTGCCTATTTGATGAATAAAATTCCTCCTTCCCTTCAGTATGACATCTTTGTAAGCGGAAATGTTTGACTATGATTAATATCAAAAATAAATAGGAAACTCGTTGTTATTGTAACTAAAACTAAAGTTGTTGCTAAAGCTTTAATGACGAAAAATAAATCATTTCATCCTCCAGCATCCTTCTCATTAAAAAATAGCATTCCTTGTATTTGAGTTATTAATTTTTTCTTGTTTGAACATTTCTTCATTTATACAGTATAACTGTATTTGCCGGCTGCAGTATACCAGTGAGTTATGTAATCCATTCTACTGAAATCTGATAAAACACGCCAATACTATTCGGAGGTGTCGCCACACAATCTTTAAAAATGTACAAAATATGATTAAGTCCAATTTCCACACTTAATTCATTAATACATCTCTTTTCTAGTTTATTTTTAAAAGAAGACAAAATCGCTATTAATTTTAGAATCCACAAACTGTAAATATAATAATGGAAAGATATTGATGTCACTCGGTACAAAGTAAAAACGACTCGCGAAAATCGATATTTGACGAATTATATTCTTAATTTGCAAGTATAATTCTGTAAGCTGCAAAATATTTTCTAAAACTTGATAAATCCATTACTCTTGAATAGAACGCCATGGCTTTTAGATTCATATATCCTCATTATAAGAGGTCTGTTTCAACAGGACTATTACTCTCCTTTGTTATATATGTAGGAAGATCACATCCCATGTATTTGTCTTGCTTGACTGCATTTACAATTATCCTCTTCCATAAGGGATCAACACACAGCAAGTGTGGATTACAAAACAAAATAACCGATACTCGCGCACGTGTTATAGCAACATTAAGTCTTTTAGGATTGGATACAAATCCTAAAGAGTGCTTCATATCTTTATCTATTAGAGATTCTGTTGATCTCACACTTGATATAAGGATAATGGGTCTCTCTTGGCCTTGAAATTCTTCCACAGTTCCAATTTTCGGTTGAGGTAACCCCATGGAATTAAATAAAAGCCGTAAATATCTGACCTAAAAGAAAAGTTGTTTTATTAGGGATGTATTGCTTGATGAATGAAATTTAACAACAAATTTTGTACATGTTTAGTTTGAAAAATTAAGTTCTTATCTTTGCCTTCTTACAGTAGAAAAGACTCCTAAATATATAATACTTACAATAAATAACTATAAAAACAGGTTCTAACATATATCTAGTAGATGCAACTCAATAAATACCTGTGCTATGTAAGGTGTTATTATTCCAATTTCATCCACACTTATACTTTTTTTTAAAAGTTTGCAAGCAGTCATGGCTACCATTGATGCTTCTTGAGGATTATACCATGATGGACTATCCTTAGCTTTAACATTATAACCTTTAATGCCATTTACAAATATACCTCCTATCTGGTCATTACAATAAAAAATATCAGTAATTGCATTTATGATTTTAATTATCCACCTCTGATTTCTATCCATTTTTGCAACAAGAGATGAGTTATAAAACATTTCACTCGGCAGAGCTATTACTTCTTCTAAAGATCTATAATTATTATTTAATTTGGTCACAAATCTATTATCATAACCATTTTTAAAAGCGACATAATCTCTTTGATAAGGGAAACATTCTAAAATTCTTGACATATATGACTGGTCCATATTAAATTCTCTGCAATAATTTGAAATAACTACAGGACCTAACTGCATTGGATCACCTGCAAGAATAATTTGACCATTCTCTTTGTCTATAAAAGTCATTGGTATCATAGCTTCAGGTTCTGTTGCTTGTCCTGCTTCATCTATAATAATATGAGTAAAATGACCATTTGGCAACCCAATTTGGGCTAAAGCGCCAAGACAATTGCAAGTTCCAATAGTGACTCGATGTCTTCCAATTAGTGAATTTTGGCAATCTATATTGGTTCCCTTTTTTAATATTGGTTTTAACGGCGATTTAACTTGGTTATCAATATTGAGTGTGGCGCAAAATGGCTTTATATTATCTGGTAAACTGTCAGAATCTACTAAATAACTAGCTATGAGCCTTACAATTGATCCTTTCACTCTGTTTTGATACTTTATAAGTAGCTCTGTAATCAAATTTGAAGCACTGTTAGATGGCGTTGCTACAAGAATCCTACTTTCTGGAATACTAGTCAAGATTTGTAAAATCGTTTCAACCACTGTAACAGTCTTTCCTGTTCCTGGTGGCCCAAATATACAATATGGCATTGGTCGACATTCTCCTATTAATATGTTAGTAACAGCAGCTTTTTGATCTTCATTTAAATCATTGTTATACCATTGCATGGTTTGCAATTTCATTTTTGACATTTGTGAGGATCTTAATTTTACCTTTGATGGAAATAAAATATTTGGGCCAAGATTGGGTACAGCGTAATTAATTGCTTGATGGCATCGTCGGAAACTTGCTCTATTAAAATGAAATTCTATAGCCACATCACTTCCACCATATGATTCATGAAATTGTGGATTGAATTTCATTAATACTAAATCGCCATTTATGCAATGAATATAGCCCTCATACTCAGGAGTATGGCAATCCCAAAGGTTCTTAACAATTGCTGAATCACCTATTACTAACGATGGTCTCCTTTCAGACAATCCACTTATTTCAACTCCAAGATATTCGTGGCACCGAATTAGAAAGACTTTTGGCATATCATATACTCTTATATTTATATTTATTTGTATCTCTTCCATGAAAAGTAAAGTATGCCACCTGTCAATGTAATTGTTAATGTTTAATTCTTGTGATAGGCAAGACAAATTTGTTTCTATATGTGCAAGTATATTTGTATATTCTTTATTATTACTATAACCAGTCTGATTTGAATCTCCAAGAATAATGTCCCATATTTTTTCTGGAATGGGGAAGATTCCTAGTCTTACTGCAATAAATGCTGGAGGCTTGATAGGTGTCACCCCAGGAACAGGAAACTTGCCATTTTTCCTGATTTTTCTCATACTTTCACACTTCTCATACTGTGTTTTGTAATTATTTTGGCTGCTAAAGTAAGTTAAGGACTGTTGCTCTTCAACAACATTAATTTCAATGAATCGTTTTAATTTAAAATCTTTGAATAAAATTATCAGACCTTCCTTAGTATTTCCTAAAAATTTCGGATATGCTGTTATTGTTAGACAAATTGATTGATGAGGATGTAATATTTTAGGTTGAGCTAGAAGTGGTTCTATTTTAATTTGTGAGTCTTTCTTTTTACTGAGTATTATGTATTTATTGAGTACATAGGAATTACGACTGTTATTCTTTATGTTTAATAGTATTTTTGATGATTGATTAAAACATATATTTTGAAATTTCAGAGGATATGTCATTTCTATTTCTCTTTCTCTTTCCAACTTTAAAGTGGCTTCATCTTCCACTAATTTATATTCATTTTCTTTTTCATTTGAACTCCTATCTAACTCAATCATGTTTAAAGCCCTCCATGAGAACATTCCTTGATTACTTTCAATTGCTTCCATCATAACCTACAATAAAAAAAATTCAATTATTAAATTAACTAGAATAAAGTATCATATATTTCTTTAAAACTGTATATATTTATTATATCAAATACAAATGGTGCCGATCTCATTTTTAATTTCATAGCTTTAATATAATTTCTTCAAATTGAACGAATGGTATGCTATCTTGTCACATATATTTCCATATAAGAAATGCTACACAAAACCCTGACTGTAAACTTTAATGTCAAATTGACCATCTTATTAATGGCATGGCTAAATTTCTACAGTAATATTTGAACTTACATATGTTATCATAAAGGGTTATTGTTTATGAATATTAGAAATTTTTTGTACGAAACAATGTCTTATGTGTTAATTAAATTGTAAAAACGCTTATTAAAATAATTAGAATGCGTTTTAAATTTTTAATGATAATAATAGAGATTATTTCATCACCATTAATAACAACCTACAGCTGTTCACTACTGGACATAGGCCTATCTCAAGATGAGCGACTTGCATCAGATTTTCGGCTTCACGCAAGCAACAACGCTACAACCATCTAATCAGGGAATGAGTCATACTATGTTTGCCCTCTCCACACCGACTTTTTTCGATTTATGTTTTAGTTTACGACTCATACAGGACGAAGAAATAGGCTTTGAAATATTGCTTCGTGCATATTTCAGTTATTTCCATGAATGACTTTAAACTTGTGAAATTGACTTATTGTCAGTGTCTATGTTTAGCACCATAAGAAAATACAAGCAGAATGCACTAATCGAAAACTTATCTACAGGCTTTTAGAGTGAGTTTCCTAATAGCACTAATTTGGAAGCTCCTCTTAAATCTCCTTAATAATTTAATAATATCTTTACATAATGAGAGGAGGGATATAAATTCTTATCAAATTGTTAACACTCTGTTATAACTATAAATTTGTCTTATATATATTTTTTTTTAGAACTAAAAAAACTGGAAAAATCTGATAGCCAAAGCTCTGACTTCATGCACAGATATTTTAAACTCACTTTAGATCCTACTTTTGGTTCAAGTCCATGTATTAATGAACTGTTATCAAAATAGATAATTCTATCACATGTGCCATTCGTTCCTGTCCACTCAGTTATATACACAGATTTTGTCTTGATCCTCAAAGGTTTAAATGCAGTAACTGATAGTACCTGAAATTATAAAATGAATTGCAAAATGTTAATGATAAACACCATCATAGTCCACAATCATTAAGCAAATATTTTATTAATTCTCCCTTTATGTGATAATTGCTTAATTCTCACAGAAATCTATATCCCAGATGTATAAAGAATATATTTAAAAGGAAATGAATATTAACTTACTAGAATATAGTTCATATAGAGGTGTTTGATGACCTGAATTGCCTCAGTGTCACAGTTATATGAGTTGTGAAAAATAAAATATATACCCAATATATATTCCTTCCAGCACTAATATGTGTCATGACTATTTATAATTTTAATAAAAAAATTCATTAGATATTATCATATCTGACTAATGTAATCATTACTTTTTTTATACTAACTAAATTTTTCAGAATCAGAATACTAAAAGCATAATTTTGAAGTTGGAAATATAGTTTTTCTCCATGAGATTATTACCTTAAATTTTAACACATTACATACCTGATTCATGGAGATATCAGATAAATTTGATTTATCTAACTGAATTTTACATTTGAGTTCTAGCCAATCACCCTTTATCGGTATGAATGTTCCTTCCACATCATCCAAATTAAATTTCAAATCACTTTTTTTAATATATACATAGCGATCATGTCTATAATCAACTTCACCAATTAGAACATGTTCTGTGACTTCATAATTATTTTCTTCAGCATCATCCACTTCTCCCCAAAATAAACCTTTATTTTCTAGAATTCTTACAACAACAATAGACTCATTTGAATCTTTATATCCTAAGTATAAAATTTGGTCATTTACTTGAAGATTTAAAGAACATACTGAACGGTCAAAATAAAGCATTCCATCTATCAAAACATAATTGTCATGTAGGTATGTGATAACCCCTGAAAAAGAAAAGAATATTGTCTTCTACCAGTTATTTAATATGGTAGAAATTGTAGATTTTAATAAGTACTAATTTCACTTTAAAATTAATAAAGTTTTACTCTGATATTCATGTATAATAAGCACTGATGGATCTAGTTGCCTTGATTTCTAATTTTTTAAATATTGCATGATAGATATATTTTATCTATACTTTATTATTCCTGTGGAGCTTTACTTTTCAAGTAATTATTAAGTTCTTATTACTTAAAATAGTTATTTTTAAAAACATATTAAATATAAAAAATTTGGGACAGCTATCCCTAATCTAGCTAATCCAAAATTCTTTGGGTAAAGCTATTTATTTTTTAAAATATTACTAAAATTGTAACTTGAATTAGAAAGCCAAATAAGTGAATCAAAGAATTGACCAAAAGAAGCAACAAAAATTAATAAAGGAATATATCATGATTTTTGAAAAAGAGGTCACTATGATGCAGTGTGAGGTGCTGATTGTAGAAGAAAAGTTGAGTGATGATGAGTTTGTATATTTGAGGTCATTGTTTACAAGAGATGGAAAATGTGAAAAAAGGTGACATTGAAAGGCGAGCTAAAGTTGGTTATCAGGTTAATGAAGCCCTGCACTCTATGAAATGTTAGAATGTGTTTATAACCACCAGGGTTCATTGGGAAGTGCTTGTTCTGACTCTGATGTATGGTAGTGAAGGTTTGACAGAAGAGTTTTTGCATTGGAAATGAGAGCATTAAGAAGTATGCATAAGTTAACTTTGAATGATAGAATAAGGAATGAAAATATAAGAGAGTGATGTGGAGTACAAAAAGGTGTTTTGACTAAAGTTGAGAAAGGGATAAGGGGGAAGTCAATGACATAAATCATTTGTAATAAATAACATAAAACCTAGCACCTGTGTGCACTAAGTTGTGAAAGGATCAATAAATCATGTGGAAAATTTAAGAATAAACTTTAAAATGTACTAAGACTTTCAAATGTACCCCTACCTAAATGACATGTGCACAAATTTCACAAGTTATTTCATAAGACAATTCTTCCTTAATGATAAGAAAAATATGTAGTCACCAAAGCAATAAATAAAATAAATGAATAAAATAATTAAATGAAATGGAAAAAGAAAATAAATGATAATAATAACCAAAACATCTAGAAACATATTTAATTACTTAACAAATCACCTACCTGTTTTTTTAAAACAAACTGCATTTGTTGGTACTTCAACTTTATCATTTGAATACATATCTTGCTTTTCTGCTGCCTCTAAATCTAAGAGTTGATCTGCTAGGAAATTATCTTTACTATCATCATCAGAATTCTCATCACAATCATTTGTAAAAATATAACTAAACCAAGAAATAATAGTGGACCACATTTTTAGATAAACCAAATATTTTCAAAACTAAAATAAGAACCACCCTACTGTACAAATCCTTTATCATAATCAAATTTCCAATCAGTGGACTTAAGAAATTCAAGTTCCTGTCTTAATGATTGTATCCGTTTCTGGTGCATGTCTTTCTGAACAGTTTTCAATGAATCCTCAATACTGTGCCCGATGTCCACATGACTCAGAGACTGATCAAAACATTGAATTCTATTCTGACTTGAACTCTGGAAAAAACGAAAAAGTAATTATTTTTATATTTAGCTTTAATTAATTTTAATACAAATAGATTAAATTACAAGAAATAAAATAATAGTGATTGTTTTCGTTTCTATATCAGGAGTACCGAAAAAACTAATAAAAATTTACTTGTGGTGTTTCTGGATCGGATAGTGAATATGCAGATTGCGAAATATTGCTGGAAGTAGACATAACTTTAAAAATGAAATTTAAATCATTATCAACATTGTTATATGCTTTTGAACTATGTGCAGTTCAACCATGAAACAAGAAAAGTTAGTGCTGTTTTACACCGTATATGTTCGACTGAGTAACGGATGCGCCATCTAGTATCGAGTAACGAATTGTTACTCACGAATGCATTTCGTTATTCGCATTTTGGGTATAAGTTCACTTGGAGTTCTAACCTTTACTTATTAAATCAAACTAAATTTAGAATAAATTATTATACACAAGTCTAGTTCAAAAAACGGTAAAGTTAAAAAATACACTTTACTCAGCTGAGTATGTAATGTATAAGTATGTTTTCTACAAATTACGATTACGACTCCATTAATTGCTCTGTGCTACATGATGAGGTATCAAAACTAACGAATAAAGTAACGATACGATAGTAACGAGTACTATATTTATATGTGGATTCGAAGATGTTAATGCTGGTAGCCTATTGGCTTTAACAGCTTTATCGCATTCAGGGCCCAGGGCCCAAGTAAAATATAATTGGGGATCTGCGCAAATCGCAGACTCCATCGGCCTGACGCCGTGTCGGAGGTACACATATGTGTGTGTGCTGATTTTAAACTCGTCATGATTCTACGTTAAACATGTAGGGGAGGATTGAACTTTAGTAACTATAGTCCCTATTAGTCCCATAGACCCTAAGGTCTAGGGGGTGAGAACCGACCGGGTACGTGAGAGAATCTCGTGTAAGCGGCCGGTGTAGAAGTGTTCCCTACTCTACATGCTCGGCTAGAGCCGGGGTGCGTGTGAGCGTTGGTGTCGTGAGTGGATCCGAACGACGCTGTTTCGTCGTCCGGATCGTGTAACACGTTACGCGGGCGTCGTCTTTTCGGGCGCGCGTTTAAATCGGGTGAATAATTTACCGATTGTACCACCAGTGGATTCGGATGGGATTCGGATCTCTCAAAATGTTTCTTAGAGAGTGTTTTAAAGTGTTGTTTGACGCTCGGCAAGTTAAGGTCGCAGTGGAGGTCGATATTGCGCTGGAACCACTGAGCACCGGTGGCTCGACGAATGAAGCGATTTTGTATCACTTGAAGTTTATTTATTTTTCTTTTATGCACGTAATTTATATGTATAGAAGTATAATTGTTATAGTAACGAATACATACGGCTACGCTTTTTTCGTTACTTTTACATCTCTAGTAAAAATCATGCACGATCGTACGGTTGAGGGGACACTCCATCAATATCGATATTAATTCGAAATATTGAATACTATAAAACAAATTACTTCATTTGGAAAAATAAACATATCTTTCATTTTAATCCCAACTCGTTTAAATACGTCTTTCTTTAATTTATTTCATTGAATCTTTCTTTTTCTTTAACGCAATAAAATATTTAATTACTAAAAGGAAATAAACTATTACACTCATATCATATATTATATAACGAATTATACCATATATTATATGGTCTTATTTACAGGACTTTAGTGCCTCCCGAAATGCTATAATATACATTAAAAATGATGATAGATTGTTATTGCTTTGCTTTGCACTTGTTTTTAGATGATTGTTAAAGCGTCTGCGTTTTCCCTTACTGTTTTTACCACTTTTGTAGCTACTATATTTCTTATATGTGTTTTGTCAGTTATAATATTTCATTACATGTCTATCAAAAACTATGTATCGGCGGTAATTTCAGAAACGAACGCTCCAGTGCTACCGCGTTACCGCGAACTGTATTAAAACGATGAAAGGATACAACCAACAACACGATTGTAGACAGTCAAAACCTTTACTTAGCTAAGATCCATGACAAGCAAATAAAAATAGAATAATAATGTGTGTTTTTTTACTGGAAGACGTAGATTTATGGGAAACTTAAACTAAATCTTACCGATAAAACGGCCTTCAGCAACTCTCCACTTCCCAACTACTACTATCAACAACGACAACACCAAACACACACCACTACTTAATCCACAATGCACACGACACGTGTTTCGCCTCAACACGAGGCATCATCAGATATAGTAGACTCTACGGAAAATAACAGTTAAGTCCTTACTCCATTAATCAAACCACCTTTCCATATTGTACACGACCCGTGTTTCGTATCAACACGAGGCAACATCAGGTATAGTAGACTATACGGAAGACAACCATTAAGTCCGCCTCACTCCATTAATCAGAAAGATGAAATTGTCTGGTATCTATATAAGACCCTCATAATTGATGTCACATCCTAGTTTTTTATCGAGAACAGAATTCTGACACCGATGAATTAGCTCGAGTGTGTAGCAATGAGCCAGTTGGGACAATGAGTTACGCCAACTAAACAAAACATGCGACATTATTCCTCTTATGAATGACGCGGACATAAACAACATTCTGGATACATCCCTCTCTTCTCAGTTTTCCTAAGTAAAGTATGCGGAACTTTTCCCGCCAACATACATCAGTGACGTTTTGTTTTTATTTCATTTTCATATTCTTATATTTTTATCAGTTATATTGTTTCGTTGTGGTGGCGTATTATGCAATATAGTTCGATTAAGGCGTATAAGTGAAGTGATAAGAAATAAACGCGTGTATCAACAAGTCGACGGAAAAAGTCCATAGGTTTTGGTAAAATAGCCACCGTTTTATAACATAAGATTGGCTATTATTATATATTACTTGACATTGGCATAATAGTAATAACAAATTACCATCAAATAAAATAAAAAGCATTTTTTGTTTTTTTTTATACTAAAATCGACCAAAAACCCGGCGCATCCAGATTGATAGAAATATACAATTTGAACAATACTTATAAATTTTTCATTATCGCCATCATTAATTAGTCATACTCCATGTATAAAAATTAATGCAATAAAAATAGTTTTATTTGGATTGGATTGTGGATAAAACTCGAACGATGCGTCGAAAAAATTTAAAAACACAAAGAAGAACAATTACAAAAACTGCTGCGTGTGCTGGTTCACCTTTTCTTTGTTTAAAATGTTTAAATTCAACACACAAATCGTCACCGGTGACTCCCGCGTCAAAAGCATCTTAAGTATGGTACATATAATAATTTATTTGTTGTTAGCAATACTTCATGTATAAAATAATAAAAAAATTATCGTGACGCCATAAGCAAATCCTACAAAACTGGCGTGGCATTTAAAATGATAATATCCATACGTGTGCTAGTATTAGTAACATAAAAAAATGTGTTATAGGTTTCTGCCACTATTTCTTGTTTTCACAGATAGATTTTGTGACGTTTATTTTGAGATTTTTCTCTGACTCAAACAGTTCATAGCACAAAACCACACCATCTTCGCAGTTTTATTATGGATTAGTTGGCTCAAAATAAAATAATTACACCTTGTCTTGTTTATTATGAACGGAATCTCACTGAATTATATTACTATTATTTTAATTTAAAGAATTTGTAGGAAATCGTAAAACAATAATTTCAAGCAAAAATATAATATAATAAAATAGTACAGAATGTATTTAATAGTCAGACACATAATAATTTGTGTAAAATAAACAAAATAACCAAAATGCAAACGACCAATTGGCTCAGTGGCGGGGCCCTCCGCCTGCGTAGTCAATGGTCGCGGGTTCAATCCCCGCATCGGAATAAATATATGTATGGATTACAAATATTTATTCCGTGTCTGCTAACCCAGCCAAACCGTATTGGACAAGCGTGGTGGGTTAACGTCCGTTCCTTCAGAAATGGAGAGGCCCGTGCTCAGCAGTGAGACATATATGGGCTGTTAAAAAAAACAAAATGCAGTATGGAATATATTTTTTATATTTATAATATTGTATGATTAAAATATATTATTCAAGGGAATTCTTTGTCATCGATGTCGAAATGTACGCCTACTTGTCTGCGAACTTCATTTTCAAGTTTAGCAACGATGAGGCTGTCTCTATGGGTCATGCGGGGTGATTCCTTGCGACCTGTTGGTGATAAAAAATAATTAGGTCTATAAGGTCGTTTTCTAAACTAAAGGATTAACCTTTTTATGGAGAAATCAATGAACAATAGTTAATTTACGCAAGATGATTATAAGTGAAACTTCTCTATTTTCACAAAAAAAACAATATAAATTGACAAAAATAATAAAAAATACATTGACTCAAGCAGGACTTCACAAGAATATCCTTTCACCGTGCCGTATTATTTCAAGTATCTTGAAACTTTCAACCGCTGGAGTAAACGAGTGCTGGAATTGAGACCGTGTCTTGGCAAACGTACCATGGGACGCATCCCGGCTAGATGATAGATAGACCCCGGAGACGATCTACACAGGACAGCTGCCAGAAACGGGATGCATGAAGCCCAAAGATCATTCTAGGTAGATATTGTTCGGGGAGACCTAAGTCCAGCAATACCGCGTGCTGTTGATTAAAACTTTCAACTACCTCGCCACCAATTTCAATACCATGTCCATGTTTATCTCATGTGTTTTAATAACATTTGTCTTCTTTTAACGCTTTAAATTTAAATTTATTACAATTTTAAGACAATAAAATTAAACAGAATAAATTTCTCCTTTCCACTTTTCATTGTAATTTAAAACTAACTTTTAGTTATTATTGGAGTTGACAAATTTATTACTCACCTTCTCTAATGCATCGCGCAACTTCCATCGCTTCATAGACCAATCCTGCACTGTTGTCAAAGTAGTAGGGAAGTTTGGAGGTGTGCAACGGAAAGTTTTCTACTTTGCCATCCGCGTGTATGAGTGTTAAGGGGAAATGGAACGGATCCTCCACCTAAAAATATCGATTAAAAATGTTATTATCTTGTATAGATAATATAGTTTGGTATTTTTTAATTAACAGCCATGTTAAAAATATATTATTATACATAACTACCCGATGGGAAACATTTCTCTTGTTCAATCCCCTGGATGATGAATTTTTAAAAATCCTTTCTAGTGTACTGCATGATTTCACGTTTCTAGTCTGGACCCGCCACTTTAATTTGTGCATTGGTTACAGTAAATTTGAGAGTTTTAAAGGTTAAACTTGTATGTGAGCCCCATACAAGTGGAAGTGGTATCGCTAGGACGCGGGTCCAGGAAACACGTTCACAGTTCATTGCACAATTTTATTTGAATTTTTTATTATTTTCTATAAAAATTGAAATTACTACGATTTATTTCGTTATTTTTTTTAGATATTTATTGATTTAAATAAATTTTAAGATTGAAAAAATTAAATATTTATAATATGATTCAATAAATCACAATAAATCCTATAGACTTGATATATATATATATATATATATATATATATATATATATATATATATATATATATATATATATATATATAGGAGATGTTTTTATTAAAAAACAAATCATTCTTCTATTTGTACCGTTGCATTATATACCCTCTTAGCCCTTGCTAATTAACAATCAATAATACAAATTAAGTGGATCATTGACCAAATTAAAAATCCATGTTTGAGATTTATATAGATTTGGAAATTAACTAAACTTTCCATTCTTAGATAATGATTTTAAATTGTCGTAATGGCATGGAATTAAATGTACGTACAACACTTTGCCATATTTTACTTAATTTTTGAGTGTTTAAGAATTTTCAGACGCTATAGGTATCGGCTTATTGTTATTATTGCTTTGTTTATTACATAACGTTAAGAAGTGAAATCAATTATTATAAGATTAGATACGCTACTAGGAACAAATTTTGAAATGATAAAATATTTGCAGTTGTTTGTTATCAGTTGATTAATTTTATCTAAAGGTTTGAAAGAAATATTATATTTGCTTACATAACAATTGTGATAGCACTAATTTACCGAAAACATACTAGAAAATAATTTTAAGTGATATAGGAAATACACAATTGAGTAAGGTTTTCAAGTCATATACTTTCAAATACTTTTTATCAAAAATCACTTATCTTTTTCCAAAAGTATCTCCTGAAGAAAAATTTAAGAACTGCTTTTTACCTAAAAATTTTGATTAAAAATTAACTTTCATGTCGGTGAACCATTCACCATTCATAGGGACTAAATCTATCAAAACGTCGTACGTTAAGATAATAAGCGAAGGTCAAAGTTAGCAGACAATTCAGCATAACAATCCTCATCTTTAGCGAGGCGAAGCAGTTTGGAAGCCGAAAATACTATATGATTACATGTCGCCAACTATTTATAAAAAGACAATAGAAAAAACTATTAGAGCCGATTTTTTCTTAGCTCTTGCGCCCACCTTTAAGCCCACCTTACAATTACGTATATAATACTGAGTAAAATATTGTATGAAATAAGCAATTACGTACCGTTGCATATCCTTTGCTTCCATATACTGTTGCTTTGTTCCAGAGCTTTGTTTTTGAATGAACATTCAGCACAGCGCGTCTGCCTCCAGAATATTCCAAAATGACTATATCAACAGCATCTACGCCATGTTCGTTTAGCTCTCCGACCGCAGTCACCTTCGTGGGTTCATCTTTGAAAATGTACTGAGCGAATTGAATGGCATAAACACCAATATCCATAATAGCACTGCCACCTAGCTCCTTCAACCTAGAAACATTGGATATATTTTGTTTCAAATGGTTGTAATAAAAAAAATTACATCCTTCGTTACTCATATTGAGATTGGAAATTTTCGACTTATCGAAGTCATTTGACTTTATCCAAACAGTAATCAGAGAACTGCAACATTATAATTCCAACGATGCAGCCCTTAAAATCTATATCAAAATCATAGAAAGATTATATGATAATATTAAAAAACTAAAAAAGTCATAATCACAACCCAATACTAGAAATTGTTCTTCATGCAATTGTGATAGTCTTAGCAGGGCCGTCTTTACCCGGGAGTTCAAGTTAATTTATAAAACATGTTGATTTTTGTTTGTGCATTTTTTTGGTAAATTACAGAACTTTCTTAAAATGAATACATGAAAGATTAAAATTATATTACTTAAGTTGGTATGGTATTTACCTATTAAATAATAATATAAAAATATATAATATTAACACGAGTTTATGTTAAAATGTTGATTTTTGTTTGTGCATTTTTTTGGAAATTACAATTAATTTTACAATAACAGGGGCACGGGCTGATTACCCGCACCCCAGCGCGGAATATGCTTAAGACGGCCCTGAGTCTTAGAATGAATTTTCAAGTATGTAGAAAAACGCACTTAAATTTACCCGCTTTTCTCTTGATTTGCATAACTTACAAAGAAAGCAAATATGGCTTTGGGTTTATGTGTAGGTATAATACTTACTTTATTCTGTCGATATCAGCTATTTCGACCCCAAAGTTAACTTCCACGAACGAAATGTCTCCAAGTTTGCCTTCATTGATCTCTTTCTCCAAAGCCAAGTATGAAGGAGAAAACCGAGACCAGATCGCCTCCATGAGGAACAAGTTTTTCTTCTTTGCCATGTTTACTAAACTTTGTGCTTGCTTGTAATTCTGGCACATAGGCTTTTCACAAAGTACATGCTTTCCGTTTTGAAGGAAGAGCATGGCAAGTTCATAGTGGTACGGGATTAGGGATCCGATATAGGCTACATCTATAAAGTTGAAAAGTTGTTACGTTAGTCATGAATTAATTTTATTTAAATGGATAACAGCGTCTGGGTGTGTGTGGCGACACAAAACTCCTAGTGTGGGGCTTTGAGTGCATGTTCATTTTGTAAATATTGCATACTGTACAAATATTCTCTACTTATCACTTCAGCTGAGAAATCCGTGATTTAAATTCAATATTAAACATTAATTTTAAATATTTATGGTTCCAGATTGTTTGTTACGTATATGATACGAACCAATATTTTTAGCAATTACAAAAATTAAATGGTTTAATTTTTATACGTTAATACCTTTAATCGAAATCAGCATCCGCGATAATAGCGGACAGGTCACGTGAACTTTAACGCATTATTATTGATACCGAATATCAAAATATCAGCAATGTTTTTATCAGGGAGAGAAAAAATCTCCTGTGACCCTGACCTAGCAGATATATAATCACAGTGCACTTACGGCATAACAAAATTATGTTGTGCGTACTTGTGCGCAGTGATTCTCATTACTGTCGCTATAGGTTAAATCCCCATTGCAAATTACATTTTTATGCTGCTCTATTTTTAAAAGAAATGATGTAGTATCGATAATTTAGATTTCAATTTTTATGGTTTGGCTCCTTATTAGAAGTACCTGTTGCATTATATACTACAATTCCTATTATTCGTTCACACTCTCCCTATATATGTTTATATATCAATTTTTAAATGTTAATGAAATACTTTTTATTCATTCGCTCGAATTCAAATACATTTTTTCAACTTGTAGTGAATGACACTTGATGTTAATACAGTTTTTTCAAATATGCATTTATTAATTTAATTAATTTTAGTTTTATATGGAAGCAAACAAATTCTCTTATATAACATATTTAGCAGGACAAGCTTGTGAATTAATTCTAAGGAGAAATTGATTTTAAAAATTCGTTTTATATTTTTTTTTATTTCTTATTTTAAATTAGTTACCATATAACAAAAAATAATAAAACCTAGATTACCGATTTCAAATCATCAGACGCTTACTAAAGTTAAAGGTAGCAGTAGTTTTAGCTTATCGCAATAAATTATGATAACACCGACTATCAATACGTTTATTTGTCCAATATTTAATATAAAGCCTATCGTGGATATAATACTATATACCTACCTACTCTACTTTTTTATCATTACTTGATTTGTAATTGTATCTATGTTATTACGTTTTGGTGATAAACACAGGTAGGTTACATTAGGTATGTTACTAATCTACCTTTTTGGATTTACTAACATTGTTAATCATTTACGCCCGCAACTAAAATTTTACGACCGTTTCCCCACAATTGCTTCAAAAAAAGAAAAAAATCGATATAAATATCCCTTTTTTATTTAAAAAAAAACCCATTATCCTCATCTCATCATCATCATTATCATCGTGTCCTATGGATTGGCAGGATTACCATCTCTCGGAACTCGGACTCGGAATATTTCTGTAGGCCATACATATTATTTATTCCGATGCGGGGATCGAACCCGCGACCATTGACTCCGCGGTCCAATTGGTCATAGCCACTTATATATATATATATATATATATATATATATATCAAAACTGAGCAAAAAATTCACACATATCTACATTCATTCATTCATTTTCACGTACGTGTATACTGTTTTTATACAGAATAAATAAAGCTAAAAAAATGAGTGCCGTTTTTAAACGATTTCAAAAAAGTTCTCATAGATACCGATATCGTTGCTAGCTGCCATAGCCTGATAGGAATCGAACACTTTGGCAATGTTGTGAGTTTTCGCAAACTCTTCCGCTTTGCTCCTGTCTCGAGCCGCCACTGCAGCTATCACTTGGTCGCCTTTGTTAGGGTATGAATTAAAAGCGTTGACGAAGTCATGGCAGATTTTGGCAGCAGTTACAATACCCCAGCGGATAGTCATCTGTTAAAGTATGATATGAAATATTTACACCATTATAAATTATAGAGACAGTTATCATACTGGGTATTTGAACGACATTGACTTCAAAACCAAAAAACCAATTTTTACAGATTTTGTCTGTCGGTCTTTTATCTTTGATACTGTTTCACTGGCTTTGATTGGATGACCACGCGAATTTGGCGGACTTTACACGAGCTCATTTAATTTACTTTATATTCTAATTCATGGAAAACAGCTCATATTAAATAAATCATGCCATAGTAAAAGTGTTGGATCAAAATTAGCATCACAAAGAATAAGTTACTTTTATTATAGCTTTCGTTTTTTTATATCTAACTGCTTTTCTATTTCTGTTAGTTATATTATTATATAAATATGTATGATAAAAATCAAAGCTTTTCTGATGTCCATCCAAATGTTAGCATCTAACTTATATATTTACAAAATCGTGTAATATTTTATTACTTTGTAATTCAATTTTGTATTACATTATAATCTTTTCTACCCGATTCATAATCGCAAAAACATTCGCAAAAACCGCGAAAAACGATAAGATCAGTAAAAGAATTTTAGGCTTAGTTTAAGGCGACGCAAAATTTTTAGATGAATTCGAATTTTATCGTCAGGTTCAAGTCTGCAGTGTAGTTAAATTTTAGCCGAGTACGATGCTCATAGGCCTGACCGTTTCGGTAGTTCAAGTGTTCCATCGGTTCCTCTCGTTCATTGAGATTTCGATAACATTTATTTGCCTCGAGCTCTACTCACATAATGTTATTTACATTTTGTTAAATATTCGGGTAAATTAGCGGTTGATTAATTGACAAAAGCGTCATAATTGCAATGATACATAAATTAGGCATAAGCAAAATTAATCAAATTGACCTTTTAGTTTTAATCGCTGCTTAAAATCGACGATATAAATTACAAAATAGAAATGCAAAATAAAAAGAAACGTTTATTTATTTTCAATCTTTGCTGTATACATTGCAATCCTAGGCTGGGTTCATATTAGATGGAAAATAACCTCAATTTATAATACAAATAATGATATTTAATATCCACAGTTACTAATTTTTATTAATGTTAAATTTTATTTACTACATACTGTTTTTATTGGAGGATTGATTCGTGCGTACATTTCAAACTAAGTTTTAAATAATATAGGTTCCAGTTAAAAATAAGTGATTACAGAAAAACTATATTTAAGATTGTAAAAAATATGGGTTAATACAATACTTCAATGCATAAAATACCTTCGACAGACTTGTTTACGTTACACACCCACCAAAGCTCACAAATACACTTGTACTACTGATAAAATAGCAAACTGGTATCAGTGTTATATATATAACCTATCATGGACAAAACTGATGAAAAATGTAGTTATTTATCAATTTATGATAGCTGCTTATCATTATCGACAAGTGTAAAGGATTTTAATAAAAGTTAACTCAACTTATCGCTTACTGTTGTTTCAGTTATTTTATCATTTTAAATTTAAGTAGATATACGTTCTAAAAACATAAAAAACTAACTTAAGTGTAAAAAAAGAATAAGATTAAGAAACAAGACTAAGGTAAAATTAGAAAATTAATTGTATCTTTTAAATCTTCTTTAACCTAAAATTCATTAATATACATAGATTACATAGTGATCATTGGAATCAATTTTAAGCAAAAATATCGAAATGAAAATGAAATATTCTCAATAGCATTCATCTCCACAGAGCAAATAATCAATGCTCATCTCACGCATCAGTTGCGCCATCTAGGTGTAGATGTAGTTAAAAAATATGTATTAAGTAAAAAGTATTGATTAGTCTCTGGAAGATATACAGCACTAATAATTGAGATACTTCTTAAATTTTGAACGTATATAAAATTTAACGCCACCTAATAATGGAACGAAAATTTAATAATTTATTTCTCAGTCGAAAACGGAATATCGGCTCTCAGTGATGGGAAGTTTCCTTGAGACAAACGCGACGGCCTGTTCAACATCTTTCTTTATTAAAAACCACCGACTAGTCTCTTTTTTGAATCATCTCATGCTAAGAACAAAGGATGATCTTGATTAAAAGCTACTAATTAATGGTTTTGACGTAGTGATACAAGCTTTTGTCATTTCAAATACATACTATACTTTGTACAATTTAGCATGATAATTTTGACAGCTCACGCACATGAAGTTTCATATTTTTTTCCGGTGAAATGTACTTCAGATAATACATACTTTATGGATAGGTACCGCCCCCTTAGCGAAGTGCTACTCATAATGAATAACTACAGACTATCGAAAATCGATTTAAAATAAAATAAATCGATCGACATTTAGGTTAAATTATATAATTTATTGTAAATCTTAAGTTCTATGTTTATTTTGTAGGTCATGCAGCAAAAACTAACACATCTTCACCATTTACGGCCAGGAAAATGCTAACATTAGCAAAATGCATGTGAATATGTTACTGCGGATGATTGGAGAAAAGTTGTGGAACGCACAAAAAAAAATATTCAAGAAGACTGGGAGCGAGATGTCCACTTTGATAGCGTTTGTGAACAAGAAAATATAATTAATCTAAGAGATAGTTCTGGTGAATCTAGTAATGATGAAAATGATGAATACGATTTAGGTTGTGCACCACTGAATTAATATTTATTAATAAATAACTAAATTCTTATTTTTTGTTTCATTTCATCATAATGGCCCTCTGACAACAATAATTTCGACTCTAATGTTATTAATGCTGAATACCCTGACTGACCGAATAACATATGCACGAGTCGAAATCGTCGTTTTGAGATGCCTTTGTCATATTAATAAAAGGTTAATGCAACAAAAAAAAGTGAACATACAAAATAATTATGCAACTATCGACAAGTTATATAAGAATAGTAATCGATACTCGAATACTTTTATTTTTTATTTTATTTAATTTTTATTAACGATTATACACTGCCCTCATCCTTAGTGTGACCTGTCAAAATTATCATCCTAAATTTAACAAAGAATAGGTTTACGTGCTCGGTCCAGCACCATGCTTGTTTACCGCTTGTCAAGTTTGCCAAGATTTGCACATTATCGGACATATTACATGTCGAATAGTACGTGAAAGGATTTTGGTGACTTGTATGCCGATTCAGTAGCCTTGTGTATCTTGTTCTATTCCGATTTAAAGCAAACAGCATTTCTTTAAATTGACTTCAAGACCCGCACGTTACAGTTCCTTAGTGTTTATCTAGGTTCTTTTTGACTTCTTCTTTACCATTTAACATTCTGTTGTCTTTTTCCAATGCGATAGGGTGACAAACGCCACGTGTCGCCTGATGGAAGACAATACTACTGTGGCGTCTGGATACGTCACCACATTGTTTTTAGTGTGGCAACATTTGACACCTAATGCCACGTCCGCTCGAATAGCGACGACACGCGCTATATTGTTCCGCATAATTTTAATATAACTGTAACCAGCGAATACCTTTCATGTAAGAATGTACTGTGTGTAAAATTAATAAATAGAAAGTTTTCAAGTGAATCTGGATTTCTTTTAATATCAAACTCGAAGCATCAACACGTCTTCACTACCGATGGAAACATAATACTACCGTATTATGTAAAACCTATTATACTACCGTCTTCGCGCTGGCCCTCACGGCGTAGACGAGCATCTCCCGGGTAGCAGTTGGGAGAACGATTGGTAGTACAGCCTATCTAGTACTCGTCTCGTCTCGTCGTAAGTCTTATGGTCTCGCTGACCAACGATGGGTGTGGTCGTCCGGCACTTCGGGGGTTGTATGGCGGGTTAACAGCCGATTAGCCTCATGGAATAAAAAAGTCTGTACCGTTTAGGTGCTTTATACGAGCTGACTAGAGAGCTAAACAGATTTAAAATCGGATTAGCTGCTCTGCAAGAAGTCAGATAGCCTGGAGAAGGAGAGTTATCTTGAAAATCATTACTTACTGTTGTATAGAGGGACTAAAGACGGGGAACGCGTGAAGAGAACAGGTTTCATACTAGATAGAAAGATTTTTTCAAGAGTGATACTTTTCAAGCCAGTCTGAGAAAGAATTGCACGTATTCTTTGCTGGTGAAGGATGTGTTTTAAAATTACTCCATAATTAAAGCATATGCATCGACAGAAATGTCTGACAAAGATAGGTTTTACGAAGAACTGAAATGTTTCTGCGAAGCCATTCCAAGGTATAATGTCAAAATCTTAGTTGGAAATTTCAATACAGAGAGAGAGAAAGAGGACATTTTTATTTCCACAATTACAGCAGACACGACACGTCTAATGACAACGGAGTGAGGTTTATAAGGTTTGCGGCACCTCAATCGATGGTTCTACGCACAACACTTTGTTTCCACATAAAGATATCCATAAGGACACATGGAAGTCTCAGGACGGATGAACTAATGAAAATCAAATTGATCATTTCCTAATTGATGAGAGAGAAGCCGACTGCAACAGCGATCACTACATGGTAGGGATTATATTAAAATGACATATTCGATTAAGCCGTATAAGTGGAGTGATATAAAAAAATATGTTCCTCGTAGCTTTTTAAGTTGACTGCAAAAGTTCATAGAAGATTTTGGAAGAGTGGCCACCATTTTATCAAGACGTAACATGACAAGCTGATTATATAAACCACAGACTTATAACTACTACGTACATGTTTGTAATATAAACTTACAAGACGGGCTCAAAAGGCTTGAATTCATAGCTATAAAACCATTAAAAAAATGTCATTAGTGCTGTCATAGCTGTTTATTCAAAATTTTTGTTTCTTTTCTTATGCTGCAAAAAGAAGAAATATCCACAGTTTTGCAATTTGAATATTTTAAATCATTTTCAGTTTAAGTTCTATACTATCATCATGTCAAAGAACAAGCGAATATTCAAAAAGAATGACAATAAAGAATATCCAGAGTACTTATTATATCCTTGCTTTCAAATAAGTCCAGATGTAGAACTCAAGGATGTTCCAACTACTGGTGAGGAATATCTCTTAAAAGTAATAAAAGAAAGACAAAATTGCTCTCCTGTAACAAAATGCAACAAAGATTATTCTATGTTCGCAAAAAATCAATCTTGTTTTGTAAATGAGGTAACTTGATGGGTTTTTGTTATAAATGTTAAGTTTATAGAGTTCCACAGAAAAATTGTGATATTTTTTTCAGCTAACACGTGAAAAAGCCCCTGACACGTTGAAACCTACCATTGAATGGCAAAATATACAAGTTGCGGACTTTTCAGATGTTCGGATGTATCTATCAAGGTTACAGGCCAAAAAGTCACACTGGCCATGTAAGGTCAAACATTTAAAAATGGGTCTGCATAACATTGAGGGTTGGAGAAATTTTTTCGAAAATCAAGAACCCACATTGTCTTGTGTCTTAGGAATACCCCATTATTTAGTAGATCGTGCATTAGAAATTCTTATAGAAATGTTAGATGAAGTTGAACCAGGAAACACAATTGATTATAAAACAGGTAAATATAATAATTTTTATTTTGCATGAAGGTCCTCCATTAACTGAAAGCTAAAAATGATTCTTTTTTCAATTTGAACATTAATCTCTTCTTTATCCAAAATTAATATTTGTTTATTTATTCTAGTTACATGCTATTTTATATTTTATACAAATAGCAATAGGAATGTTAGTATAATTTGGAGAAATTACTTAATCCTAGACTAAATTGGAACACCTTCACTACCCTGACTCTATTTTAGTTGATTGATTAATTAATGAATGGCTTGTTATAAGTGAAAAGTATAGTATTTTCATCAATTTCACTTGTAATTGTTGCTCAATCTGGCTGTTAGAGGGTTCTACAGTGCATTTACTAAGATATAATCTATCAGTTCTATAGATGATCAGCCATTTACTGCTTTATCTACTGATTCAAAGGGTTATATTAGTGATTTTGTATCTCTTTTTCTTTTTTATTCATATTCATCAAAGAAATCCCTTTACACAGCTCTGTGAGCAAATTAGTATCATGTAGATCAGAGAGATTGTTATTCACCTTGGCATTCTTTGGCATATATTTTATTTATATAATACTTTTTATTTATCCACTCAAGTTCAAATACTTTTTTAAACTTGTAGTGGAAAACACTTGATAATGAAACAATGTTTTCATACATATATTAATTAATTAATTTAATTTAATTAATTAATTTTTGTTTTATTTTTTATTATGAAAGTTTTGGATATGTATTGCAATAAAATAAGTTAATTACAAAAGAAAATATTTTTGGAAGAAATCGTTTTACTGTAAAGGCATTTATTGTGTTAATGAATGCAGATTGTGTAACAGTGATTATACATATACTACATATTGCAAATTATGCATTGGTGCATGTACATATCTTATTACACATGTAGTGTACACATATCTGTTTTCATTGAAGAAGGTATATTTTCATGTTTGTTTTTAAAAATTACATTTTTTGAGTAAAAATAAATACTTATTTTTCCCTCTGTACTATAAGTTGTTTATCATGAAAGTCGGGTGTTTTGTTACAATAAATTTGGAACAGAATAACAAATATTTCTTATTAATTTAATAGTTCACCCTAATTTAAAGGTAATAAAAATATTTATAGTGAGGAATATTTTCATTCATTTCTAGGTTTATGGATATATACTCTTTTAGTTTGTACAAGGCAACCGCTGTTGTCCGATACCACAAGCATGTTAAGACAATTGGCACGAAAATGTGCTGAAATCAGGTAACTAACAATTAATTTAAACTTTATTGTGGGCATGAGAAATCTATCTTATATAACAAATTCACAATATCCATTCATATAATCCATTGAATAAGTATCTAAAATAATAAATTAAGAGGGAAGTTCAAATTCAAATTTGTAGATTTTCTTATCATTTATAAAATATTATTAAAGCCCATACATATATGTGCCAAAGCCAGGCACGAATGTCCCCATTTCTGGAAAAATGGATTTAAATCCACCACACTTGTCCAAGGTGGATACAACTGACCCAGAGTAAATATTTGTAGACCATACACATATTTATCCAGATGGAGAAGTCGAAATCCACGGCCATTAACTTGAGGGCGGTAGCTTTACCATTGAGCCAATAAACTAATCGTTTTTTTACATGTCACATAAAAAATTCAAACATTGTTATTAACATCTTTATAAACACCTTTAGCTCTTATAACTTTGTTACACTCCCAACAACTCCTCTTACCTTCTTTCAACTCTCTTCTTCTATCATATGTTCTCTTAATCACACCTTCCATTCGAATGCACAGACATAATACACAATTAATAATTGAACGAACAATTGGATACTTCACAATCCTACACATATATTAAACTTGGACTAAAGACAGTGCAAGTTGTCATTATACATTGTGTTATTTGTTAATGAATGCATTCTCTACCTTTTATTGGAATTTGAACGCAAACAAAACAGCAGCTGGTAGTTTGAAGTGATATTGAAAATTGACATTATAAATAACCTTGTTACAGAGCCCACCTTAACACAGAAAATGAAACTACAAGAGAGGCATCAGCACCATTAAATGTCTTCATATGTTTGGTGTCACGCTATTTTAGACAATATGATTTAGCCGACTGACATGAAGATTTTGTTTCACTGTTTTATAGCGACAAATTCTTAAGTAAGGATAGGCTGCATATTAAAATACGGTACTGAAAGGTATAAAGAAATGCATTGTCGAACGGTCTATATAACACTAATATGTAATTTTTTCACGGTTTTCTTTAATTAAATCATAATCTGGAATATTACCAATCTGCATTGACAATATGAAAAACAATACTCCCCACTGTGATTCAATAATCAAAAAATACGAATAATCAGAAAAAGTCAACTGAAGTCAAGACTTGACATGACTTTTCGTTGGTAAAGAAATTTCACTTTTATGGAACAATTTTTATTGTAATCGCATTTGATTAATTCATATATTATTGTAACATCTTGATTATGAAGTTTGCAGAGTAAGGAAATCTCTCAGTGTTGAAACAATGTACAGAATTAATGAGGATTGCATTGCCATAACAATCTTTAAAATAAGGAATGATATATATATATATATATATATATATATATATATATATATATATATATATATATACATATACATATACATATACATATACATATACATATACATATACATATACATATACATATATATATATATATATATATATATATATATATAACTCTTTTCTTTCCTATTCAGAATGAATCTGTAATTTTGATGAGCGCATTAGCTTTTGATATGTAAAGCACCATTTTTTGGTTCACCATACATTTGAAATCTCAGTGTGAAAAGTACATAATAAAAATTGAAGAATCTTTTCAATATTTTAATTTTAAAATCTATTGTCAAATCTTAACCTGCATTTTATAATGGGATAAAATTTATTATGTAACCATAAAATATAATACAAATTCCTCCTGGAAACTCTCACAGTTTGCCTCTTTATGGACAGGACTGCCTGCAAATCCAATTATTTCGAATTTTCTAATCCATTGCTTAGTTTATGCTCAGATACATCACGATATTTGGATTTAATTTTAACAAAACATCACAAGACAGAACAAGCGCAGAGCTAGTTTTAAGCCTGCATGGAAGCATACTCTGTTATAAGCATGTGTAACCTTTACTCAATGGTTAACGATTCGAATGAAAATTCGTTTTATGCCCTGTATTTAAAAAAAGAAAATAACTAACTTGCAAGAAACCCGCAATATGCTATTACGATTCTTTTAATTTCAAGTCATTTTCAGCATCTACAGGTCGAAATACATGCTGAATTTTTGCATGTGTATTTCCAGAATTTTACCTGTTTATTCTATTATTGTTGTATATTACTATTGTTTTCTTACTAAAATAATAGACAATTAAACAGTAATAAGTGATCAATATTATTCGTGTTTTGAAGGACGCGCTCTTAAAATAGAAACAACATGGCTATAGTTACACACAAATAAACCTCTAGTGAGAAATCTAGCTCGCCCTTGTACATCTTCTTTCCTTTTAATTTCTTTGTATTTCCTGTTTTGTGTACAATAAAGTATTAAATAAATAAATCTAGTATCTAATGAAATATATTAGTCAATAATGTCGTAGGATTATGTTACTGTTTAATGTTTTAAGCGATATTGAGACGAATAATATGGTAATGCAATATTACTGCAAGTTAAACCTACTTTAATTCCGACGAATACAATTGTAAGCGATAAGGCCAATAAATATGTATCATAATTAAGTATTATGCTTTTTCCTTAATTAAACTTAAATTAATCGTTAAAGGGCAATTCAATTAATATAATTTATTATTAAAATTAAGTATCAATTCATATATAAATGAAATCTGCATCGATCACTTGCGAATTTATTTACAACTTTAATGAATACTTGGTTCTTCTGCGGGCCCGTCTATATTTGTTTTCACTATCCCATTTTAATATTAATCTGACTTTTGTAATCAATACAATGTAAATAATACACATTAGTAATAATTTTTAGGTAATAAATAAAATTTGTCTTAATTTATTACTTTGACTGCAATAATAAATTTAATTTTAAAAAATTTAAAAGGCTACTTTTTGCGTTGTGATGATCTTTAATAACATTGTTTGCCGTTTTATATGTATTATAAATAAATAATAAAAACAATCATATTTATTTTTTTACATTACTTGTGCAATACTACCTTTGTAGTTCTTGAAACTCTTAAACGAGAATGGCTTCTGCTATAGGTCTGCTTTCATCGCCATGACTACAAACAACAATATATTTTTTTATCACCGTAGAATTAAGAGATCCATAGTAACAATATTTTTCTACAATAGCATCACCGCAATTTTTCACTAGATAAAATGCGGCAGTTATTTGTATAAGCATGGGATAAATAATCTATGTACCTAAAAAAGTGAAGTAAGTAGTAAAGAAGTGCAAGTATATAAATTCGCCTTCGGGAAAAAATGGCACCCCTTTGTCTATCGAGCCGTCTGTTGGACTCCGCGGTCCTAGCAACTCTATAAAAATGTAGCTGGGTCCCAGTTTTTGTTATTGGAACTTAAAAAATAATATATTCAACGCATTGGAATCCCTTTTGCTTTTCAAAGGCGTGGTAAAGACCCTAAGGAAAGAAGGAAACGGGTTTAGTGGATGTTCTAAGTGTAGGCTGAAAATTCTGTTGTAGTCACACGTCACATCGTCGTCGTATAGTTCCCAAACAAGCGGTCACAATTGAAAAATAATGAAAAAGTGCGCGCGGTATGACGTGCCTGCGGAAACCCATTAAGGATGCAATAGAGCTGAAGGCACTTTGTATAATTTTACAACCAGAATGGCAATGTTTTTTTTTGGGATGAGAAGGAAGTAGGTATATCACCTGATAGAAAGCGATCAACGCCGCCCATAGACATCTGCAGTGCCATAGGCATTGCGGAAGTTGTGCCGACCTTTGTGAAATGTATACACTTGGTTTTTGAAGGTACCATAGTCACACTGGTTCGGAAACAACGCTGGAGATAGCTGGTTCCATAGGGTAGTTAACCACTAACTGCGTGGAAAGAAATTTGTGACAAAACGCACCATACTGGATCACCATTCATCTAGATTGTGGGGATGAAACTTTTCTTTGTTGTGAGTTGTGCGGTAGTGGACTTCAGCGAGCGGAATTACTTCGAACGATTGTTCGAAATAATTCCGTTCGAAGGAATTCCTCGGAGCACTCCCAATTCGGTGAAAGATACTGAGAATTTGAGATCCTCGATGAAATCAAAGTAACCTGAACTCTAAGGCAATACCAGAACCACACTAATCCGCCACCATTCCAACAAGCTACGACATTAGGAATTATTTGGGAAAAACTTTTATCACCTACCATATTTTTTTATTAGCATTGACTGCTTAAAATGAATTTTACTTTATTTTAAAAATAGTAGTTTTTAAGCTTGCCCCTTATAAAGCGCAATAAGCCGAGCATAATCAATGGTTTAATAATTTTTGTCCGTCAATGTTTAACTAAAAGTGCTTCAATAATTCTACTAAAAAGGTCTGCCGTGTTAGGATCTTTAATATTATAGACAGTCAATCAAATTTTTAATTTTACTTTATTGTGTAACAAACTAGAGAAACTAATGAAAGGGCGGACTAAATGCCTTTGGACATTTTGCCAGCTAATCCAATTTTTTAGCATTACGTGATGTACTGGCATCACGAGTGCATAGCGAATGGACCGGAAAGAAGCAAGTGGTTTTCTTTTTTATAAAATAGGAAGGCAGATGAAACTACATTTTGATCGGATCACATTTATTCCACATTTTGTTTTATAGATACTTAGTATCTACTTTAAATAAATAAAATAATTCAAAAACAATTGCCTTGAAAGCTAAATAAAACAAAAATCCATTGCATACACAGTTAATCAAAATGAGGTAGGGCACGGTTAGTTCAATACTGTAAATTCTTGCATAACATTAAACTTTGCTCCTCGGGCGATAGCCTCACTTGATCTATGGTAAATACCTATTGTGAATATAAAAGAATTAAAAATTGTTGTCTATTTGTATTGTTATGGTAATTTCGGAATTTTTAAAAAATGCAGAACAAGTTCTATTGATATTGAAAATAGCATTGACTGTTTTCGAGAAACACGTTTTTAAGATTTTTTTTTATAGAAAATAATCACTTAATTATTTCATACAATAATACCACCGTACAATTCATTTGTATATTTCAATTGCATATAAAATTATTGTAATTATAATTCATACTTAAATTGTCTTAATATTATAATTATAGCATAAAAAATTCACTAAAGTTTCAACTTTTCTAGAAAAATGTAAAATATGAATTAAATAATATACAATTAGCAGGAACAATGAGCACTAGGAAAATTGTCTAAATAATTTCTTACGCATGTCATTACCTCAGTTTTATAAAATCAATTTCTAGTTCAATGCATTAAAACTAAAATGCATATAAAAATATATTGTGAAATGTGATAGAGTAACCTTCATTTAAAAGTTAATTAAATGCAGCTTTAAAAGCTTGGTCTAAATCATCAATGAGGTCTTCCGTATCTTCAAGGCCTATCGACAGCCTTATTAGTGAATCTGTGATGCCCAGTTCAAGTCTTTGTTTTTCAGGTACTGATGCATGAGTCATTACTGATCTGCAAAAGAAATTCCACGGTTATCCTAGATTTTACTTCATACATTATTTATAATATATTAATTATTTATTAATTTTTACAAACATACCTCAGCAAAATAATATTTAATGATTAATTTAAAAAAAAATGCAAGTTTTGCGTCTTGGTAAATTTAATACCTAGCTAATTCTATGGCTTAAAGTATCATCGAAAATGAAAGAAATCTATATAATTGATGTTGAAATTATTGTTAACACTTTTTTGGTAGGTGCTGTGTTTTTAAAATAAAATGGCTTTTTAAATTCCTAAATATACATTTTTACCTTGGAGAAGGCTAGTTAATGGTTTAAAGTCTATTCTTTCAGAATTGAAGAGCCCATGTGCCCAATATATATGGGCTGCAGAAAAAGAATCAAATTTTAGTGTATTAGATTTCGCGCGGGTAGTGTACCTAATAAAAAAGAGACATCTTCCGTTTTCTTTATCATAATAAACATCGTCGACGAAAAAGAAAAAACACGTAACCTCAGAGGAAAGAACAGCACGAAGTTTAAAAGTTTTGTTTTCGTAATAATTTTGTAAAACAAAGTTTTGCTTTTGTAATACAAAAGAAACGGTAATTGAGTATGAATGAATGTCAATCAATTAATGTTGACATTTTGTTAATCATAGCTTCTTTGGTTAATCACAGTAAGTGCGCCATCTATTAGTTATATTGCGATTTAAAATGATGGAAAAGAAAAAAAAATGGTTTTCGTGCAACATTCCGTGCAATTTTTTTTAAAAATTATCCTTTATACAATCCTTATCTTTATAATAAAACACCACAAAAAAGAATTATCTAATTTGATGCAGTCGTTCTAAAGTTATACGCGTACATATATTCAGCGATTCATTTTTATTTATATAGATATTTAATATTATTTTATTTAAAACTTACGGTAATTCTGCTAAGCTCTCATATCCACCAAGGCTTTCAGCTAGAGTAAACACTTTTAGAGAACTCAAAAACATCCTGGATTCTGATAATCCACCCGAGTGCTTAAAACTGAATACACCCGAATGTCCAGTCATCTGTTTTTTTGCGATTTCATGTTGAGGATGCGAGGGTAATCCTAAAAATATGCCCCAGTAGTAAATAGTAGTAAGTATTAAATACTATTCGTGTAAAATTATCGCTATTACGATATATGTAAATAAGGTATCAATGGAATCGAATTTTTTTTAATATATGTGCAATCAATTAAGTTTCCATACCTTAGATCATTTACCCACTTGGAAACTCTGACAACATTGATTGAGTTGTACTCTATCCTAATGAAACCTATTTCAATCGACTATTTTTACTGACTTATAATTAATTTCACTCATTTTAAAAGTTCTCAAAAACTTAACACACAGTTATGTTTAAATTACAACTAAAAACTTGACAAGGAAGCTAGGTACACACACACATTGACATTGATATATCGTAAGTTACCTGGATGTAGTACTTGTGTGACTTTTTCGTGTTTTTCCAACCATTTAGCTACTGCCAAAGATGATTTCTTGTGTTGCTCCATGCGCAAAGCTAAAGTTTTCAAACTTCTATTTACTAAGTAGCAATCAATTGGTGACGGTACAACTCCCATTGCTGTAAAACATAGTTAAGTATGACAGTCGTTACGATATGACATTGCTGATTTTCTCCTCGTTGATGTTCATGCTCAAATATTCTGTAAAATCCCAAAAGCTTTAAATGAAGGTAATTAAAAACGCGAATGCAATAAATACCCTTAGCAGATTTATAGAATGCATTGTACGCGATACAAGGACACTCATCAATTTTATAAAGTAGACGGTAAAATTATTATTTATTTTGGAAAATAATTTGAATTTGAGCCGAGTTTCGTAACTAAAAGTTTAAGGTCATAAGTCATATATAAAATCATTCTCATCATTAAACTATCGAACGTTTGGTACGATATAATAATATGAATTATAAAACAATATCCAATCAGTGGATGATAACGAAAAGTTAATGTTGCATATAATATTGTATACTTCTTTATTTAAATTTTATTTATTATGGTTGGTAATTCTAAGTGATATTTCTATCTTATTTTTGTGTCTCTGATTGCTTATTGTAAAAAAATTACGTTTACTAACACATTATATATTTTTAAACCTAGGTTAATTTTGAATTTATTAATTTTGTTGTTTGCTTTAGATTTTGGGACGTAATAAACTACTTCTACTATACCAATTCTAAAGAAACTTTGCACACAAATTGAGTTTCCGTCACAATACCACATTATGATAATTTTAACTTGGCAGCGAGGGTCTGTCAGGAGGTAGACAGTAGAACTCTTCTACCATTACAAGTAACGCACTCGAGTTTCGATTCATTTAAGTGGTTGTGGCAAGTCACATATATGTATAGTATTTGGTAAAAAATAAACAACCTAAAACCAAAAAAATATAATAAAAATATATTAAAAAAACTTTTAAGTTTGTCGTTTTTATTACCTATATATTTTGTTAGTATTATATAAAACATAAGAATCTATATAACGACTGTATAATTTATTCAGATTTATTAAATAAAATACTCATTTAATAAAAAAATATAACCATTTTATATCTGCCAGTTTAGCCATTATAACGAAGTACGATTATTCCATGTTTAAACTTAGATTATCAATTGTTTATCCCATATAACTAAGACAAGACATAACTGAGACAAACGTGTATAGAATTGGAGTAAATTTGTAAAAAAAAAAACAAAACCTAACATTTAATGTGATATTAGATGAGCGCGTCTGAATTTTGCTCATAAGCACCTAAGTTTGTACTACCTATAGTGAAGCAAGGTCCTCTTTTCTGATGAGTGTAAAATTATATTGTAAATGAAAAGAATACAGAATGCTGAAGAGAAGGAGAACGATATTCACAGTGCTGCATTGAAGAAAAGCTGTGCTGCTATGTTGGTGGTGGTGTAAACAGTTTGTGGAGGCAAATGCCTCCACAAACAGTGTAAATACACTGTCGGTAAGAAAGAGCTTTTCTTAAGGAATTAAAAAGACTGACTCGAACAACAGATTTAACAAATTTTATCTTCAATAAGGAGAACGTATTAAAAAGACAACAAATTTTAATGCGTTTTGTTAACTTCTTAATCCAGAGTTCTGATTATTTTTTTAATTAATTGATTTAGCTAAATAGCTCTAAGTAGCAGCATAATTAGATTATATTACTTTAATATTGATTGTTACAGTATATTTAACATTGTATAATATTTTCACATATTCAAACATTGTGCCTAATTATACATGCAGTGCAATGCAATACAACAAAATGCAATAAATGTCAATTTTTTATCAAATTACTTAAATAAAACTTATTAAATTCTTTAGTAATATATATACACTAATTGTTGTCAATTGGTTTTTTATGAGGTTGTAGGGCAAACTAGCAAGCAACTATCAAGCATGTCGTCTGATGGAAAGCAATCAACGACCACCAATCAACCCATAGATATCCGCAACAACATAGGTAGTATGGAAGCGTTGCCGGCCTTTGAAGTATGTATAAGGTTGTTTTTTGAAGGTGCCAATGTCATATCCGTTCGGAAATACCGCTGAAGGTACCCGGTTCCACAGGGTGGTAGTGTATTGAAAGAAGTTTCGGGAGAAGCGCACCGTACTAGGTACTAGTACCGGAGTAATTGTTTGGTACACCGTACCAAACAATTACTCCGAGCACTCTTCATAGTAATAGTGATAAAAAATGCTGAGAGATGAGATCTAGTGCTAGAAAATCAAGCCGTTCGGTGAGACCTTAGTCATTGTATATTTGCACAATACAAATCACCTATTAAAATATCTAAATATAATAAAACTCAGAAGTATAGTGATAACTATTGGGTAAGCAACTAAGTCATTGCCGATTTCAAATAAGAAGGAAAATTCGGAATTTTTGTTATATATAATATACCTTTATTCAATTAGATATTGCCCGTTCTTGTCGAGTAACATTTTTATAAACTATCCACTTTTCGTCGCCAGTAACTAGGTTTTTCAGAAATGGATCATTTTCATTGCGTTTCAGAAGCGAATCACAGATGCTAATCCGTTGCGTCAAATGAATTTCCTTTAGCTGGTGAGGAATCCATAAATCAAGTTTCTTGACATAACCAAGGGTTTTTATTTTTTATTTTCAATGCATGTATGCGATACATTGAGCTTCTCTGTAATGTCTCGTGTTGTGCAGTGACGATCTGAATCGATAATGGCCTTGATATGGGTTTCATCCACTTCGAATGGGCGGCCAGATCGTTGTGCATTTTACAGTGAAAAATCACCAGAACGGAATCTTTCAAACCAATTTCGACACTGCCTTTCTTTTAAGGCTTCATCTCCATATACGGCACATAACTTCTTTTGTGCTTGCGATGCGTTCTTGCCTTTTCGGAAGTAATAAAATAAAATGTGTCGGAAGTGCAAGTCCTGTTTTTTCATTTTTAAATTGGGATAAAAACAAAACTAAAGAACTAATCGATATAATTTTTTTACTAATTAAAAGTAGAAGTCCACACAGTACGAAAAAAAAATAGATTAGATGATGTGACCACGTTAACAAAACAAAAGAAAGTGTAGAGTGAATCTATCGACAAAAGCGGAAATGACTTATTGCCACCCCAATATTATACCTAACTATTGTTACACATACATACATAACATATGGGGCTATATCTGTTTCCTATCAACTATTGTTGATAGGAAACAGATATAGCCCCATATCTATAGAATATTAGTCACCAGAACAATGACGATGCAAAATATTTTGCTATTCATGGCGTGACTCGAGGAAAATTTGTCAAATAATGCAAAAACATCATTTAGTAGGATATTTAAGTGAGTAAGCATTGGATAGTTATTTATTAAATTTAGACCAACTTCCTTCCTTATATTTTGATCAAAATTATTAGCCTTCCAAAGAAAAATTCAGTTTTCTTTTTTCGAAACTGGCAAGAACTTACGTTTGTAACAAGTATGTAATTTTTGCCACTTGGTTGAGTAGTAAGTATATCTAATATCAGCCAAGAAAAGCAATAACCAAATATTCTCGGATCGGAAAACTTAATACATAAATATTTAATTTTGGCTCTACGTCTGAATTCTACCTCAGTTATCGACATTTCGTTCCATTGTCAAGAGACAGTTCTGACTAACAAAATGCAATTTATATTTGCGTATACACTTAAGGCGATGAAGAAAAATAACTAAGGTTCTGTCCTACGTTTCTATGATTCCTTTAAAGCCATCACCGTGTCCAATGGGATCGGAGTATATCAAGAATATATTTATTTAAGCTTTAGTTAAATAACGTGATAAATATGATTTTATTCACCTTTTAATTTAATCAGTAGCTTCACAAGTAAGCACCTAACGCAATATCATTCGTGTGTAGAAATAATAAGGTTGCGCATTAACTTAAAGTGTAATTTAAGAGTGATAAGAAAATGATGCAATACTTAAACATTGTGATGCAAATGATGCAATGTGTTCTATTCATTATTATCTTTTCGTAATGAATGGTTGACTACAACCGATTTCGATTTCTGCTGATACGACAAAAAGTTCTCCTATCTATCTACATTTCGATTGTTTTACGGCATCTACTTTTTTTATCAACGAAATTACACAAAAATTTTATTAGAAATGTTCTAATTTTACAAAACTAAATAAACTTCATGGGTTTAGTTATAAAAACTGTATAAATCATTGAACTACTTTAGAAGTGAAAATGAACTAAGCATTCCTCGATTTAAAGTAAATTAGTTACAGATAGTACTTAAATTAGATTTTTCCATAACGTTATATATGGTACACGGTAATCGAAACAAATTGTATAATTTTCACACTGATAATATATGGCATTTCAATGTAAACCTCACGTCAATGTTCCAAAGTATTAAAATTAATCATCAACTTGCAGTTAGTTGAACTAAGTGACGCAAATTAAATGAAGAATGGTTTTGTTGTTCTTGCATCATAAATGAGTCTGTTATAAACTCGGTAAATTCCAGTACGTTAGTAACGTTTCTTAAATGAGCCGTACCATAAAAAGGATTTTCGTTATTAAGATAGCTCGATAAACTTACAACTGATTACGGACAATTTGATATATGGATTTTACAATAAAATATATAAATAGCAAATACTTTATAAAATTTATTTATAAAAAAATTTAAAACGGGTTAGTGCGAAGCTGCCGCTTTCATACTCAATAGTCGCGGGTACAATTCCCGCATGGGGGAAAACATGTATGGCCTACAAATATTTATCCGCGTCTAGGTACCCCGTCAATCCGCCTTAAACAAGCTTGGTGAGTTAATATCCATACTTCCAGAAGTGTGGAGTAGTACAGTGTTTAGCTGTGACACACATACTCGTATGAGGTAAAAATTGTAACTAAATTGAGTAGTCTTTTTAAAATTTAAACAAATTATTTTAGATTACTCAGCAATACCTACTTACACAATTTTAAGAATTAATTTAATATAGAAATTTTTGTAGGTATTTCAAACGATCGATTAAGGATAAATGTTTTACATTGATCAAATATGATGTAAATAGTCCGCATTCTTACCGTTTTGCAAAAATCGTAGTTTCTCTTCTAAAACGCTGTCGTTAAGTATCGCAGCGCCCATAATTACATCAGAATGTCCATTCATGTATTTCGTTAGGGAGTACATGACGATATCAGCACCGAACTGCAGAGGTCGTTGAAGATATGGCGTGAGAAACGTGTTGTCCACAACAACAAGAATATCTCCGCAACTTTTAGCTATTTTTACAATTCCAGCTATATCTATGACTTTAAGCAGTGGGTTTGTAGGAGTTTCTATCCAGATCATCTGAAACAAAATATATTGTAAGGATTCCTCGCTATGAAATGTGTTCGTATGCAATTTCATGAACATATTATTATATGCCTAAAGCTTATCTATATAAGGCCTACGATGTGATCATTCAAAGTAAAGAGGCGGCGGTTAAACCTTTAGTTTTCTTTCAACGATCTATATTTAGGTGACCATGAAAAATACGACGCTTAATTGGGGCTTTTAAAGTATACATTTTAAAGAGCTCGTTCACAATCATCTTTACTATTTCTTGTAAATGGGAGGCAAATGCTTACATTGAAATCATAATTATGTATGTATAAGTTGGGGATGTACATATGTAATCACTATTATATTATAGTTGCTTGACAGGCAAGTTCATAAACGAAACACTTAAAAAAAAGACACCACAGGCAAAAATAGCAACCCAAAAATCTCAAATCTACCGTAATATATTTTAAATTATTCCGTTTTAAAAAACCATTAATGTTGATTATGCTCGGTCGAATTTCCCGTGCCGCGTCTATGTATCTATTTGGACACGTGTACAAAACTAGTCTCGCTCTAATAAAAACATGACTTGTATTAAGTGCTCAAGTAAGTTCTTGCTGTTTGTCATTAGATGTCTTCAGCAGTAAGTGTTGGTCGATTTTGAGATATCCGAAACCTCATGAACTAAGCTTAGACATATGGTAAACAAACCGCTCAGACACGTTAGTGATTTTATCGTGGCTTTTAGTTGTGTGAAAATGTCTGATTTTGTGCCAAATAATCGTCATTTGCGGGAAGTGTAACTTTTCTTTATTTCATTCAAAGAAAATGGCGACTGAAGCGCATCGCGAGAGAGACTTATACGTCGTCGGCTCGGTCAAATATACACGTTGCGAAGGTTATGCTGTGTATTTGTTGGGACCAGGTCGGTGTTGCTTATTGTGCTATTGAAACTAAACGAAACCATCACTGGGGAACGGTATCGACTTCAATTGGTGCAACTGAGCCGAGCACTGCGCGAAAAACTGCCGCAATACGAGCAAAGGCACGAAAAAATGATTCTACTGCACTGCTGACAACGCTCGGCCTCATGTTGCCAAACTCGTTGAAACCTACATGGAAACTCAAATGGGAAATCCTGACCAGTATAACCCAGATGTTGCGCCATCCGATTATTACTTGTTTCTTCGATGGCACATGATCATTCGTGAATAGCCTCAAAAGACATATTGTAACGGTATTTCAGCTCTGCCAAAAAGATGGGCAAAAGTTGTAGCTAATGATGGGCAATACTTTGAATAATATATATGTGTAAGCATGTTTGCATAATTATAATTTTAATAAAAAATGTGTGTGAACTAAGTGTAAGTGAGAACTTAGTTGCGCAACTAATATGTTTTTTATAATAATTTTTCCTAGTACTCCCTTCTGACGCGCTTAAAATAAAGACTGGTTTTATGCAAAGAATTACAATGTGAACAAAACGTAAATATGTGAAAAAATATAATTTTTCATAAAAACCGATAGATAAACAGGTGGCTACCCGACTAAAAATACGCTAGCCGGTTTTACCAACTGCATAACGACTTTAAGATCAGCAAAAATACATCGCATCACGCCTCCGCCGTAGCATTCTTCATATTTTTACAGCAATGGTAATAAATACTCAATAATAATTAATTAGGATGCAATGTAATACCGCTTAAATCATGTGTTTAAAAGGCAGTTTTCGATTCTTTGTAGATTTATTCATAATGTATCATTTTTTAAGGTTAAAATGAAAAAAAAACTGTTTTCAACTTCGTATTGGGTTACTAACTATAATCAAAAATGTTTCAGTATATCAAACATTTTCGCGGAACTAAATCAATATATCAGAACTCTTAATAATGTAGGTTGTATATACATTTTCTCTAATATATGCACTATGGAGATTTAAGTAGCAGACTATGCATGCATGACCATGACCTGTCTGGACATTTTAGTTCGCTGCCTGTAATACAGTGAACTGTACCAGAATTAACATTCATAATATTCGAGCGTACTAGTTATTAACCATACAAAAAAAAGTGTTTGTTTGTTTGTTTGTGTGTGTGTGTGTGTTTGTGTACGTTTGGTTGGTGTGTGGGTGTGTGTGTGTGTGTATATATGTGTGTGTGTGTGTGTGTATATATGTGTGTGTGTGTGTATATATGTGTGTGTGTGTGTGTATGTGTGTGTGTGATTGGTGTTTGTGAGTGCGTGTTAGCAGTGTAAAAACATGTACTATGTTAGAACAAATGATTATGATTACTCTACAATCATCATCATCATCATCAAGGCATGACGCCGCGGGTGGGCCTTAGCCTGGTCCAGTATATAGTACTACAATGCAAGCTGAAAAAAGAAATTAATTGCAATATTTTCTTATCCTATTATTTTTGCTATACTGAGCAGTTATTACTCATAACTGTCAGAAATACGTAATTTTGTGATAATGGTTAAATGTGCTACTATGAACTTAATTTATTTTACAAATACACAATAAAATTACCTTTGTGTTTTTCTGAAGCATATCTCTTATTATATCCATATTTGTAAAATCTGTAAAAGTAGTTTCAATACCCAATTTCTCCATGACTTTCCTAAAATATATACATGTTGTTTTCAATTTTTTAAACCATAATATAATAAGATGCTCATAGACATTTTTATGAAATGTTTCAAGAATATGTTATTTAAGACTAGATTGCCCAAGAAGTAATTTTGACTGCTTTTTAAATTTATTTAGAAAAAAAAATTATAGTTATACTGATGCAAGTTCTTAATATTTGTGACAGCGCAAAATCCTAATAAATTGTATCATAATAAATATATTTTTTTCAATAAACAAACACTCAAATTGATTTGCTGGGAAATCTAGTGTTAAGGAAAGCAAATCTTTTTTATAAATACAGAATTATATTTTGCTTACCTAAACAGTCTATTTGTTCCTCCATAGACATCGTCACTGGATAAAACATGATCCCCACTATTCAACAGAGATACAAGTGTGGTAGTAGCTCCTAGCCCAGAAGCAAATGTTAAACCATATTTTCCCCCATCTAATGCAGCCAAGCACTCTTCTAATGTATTTCGTGTGGGATTTCCTGATCTACCATACTCAAAGCCCTGAAAATTTAAATATATGTATAAACAAATTCATAAAAACTTGAAAAATTTAAACTCATAAAAGGAAGAACCTCACATTCATTTTAAATATTTTTATAATAATACTTTCAATCTTTAAGATACATACATTAATATTTAAGCACATTCATGCATCATAAGCAGATATCTCTTCTTAGTCAGATTCTGTGTGCAAGTACTACCTTTATGCATTTAACAATGTGTAAAGAATCATGTGAATTAAAAGATAGATAAACATCTTACCGTATGCTCTGCTGGTGCAGGTTGCTTAAAAGTTGTAGAAGTAACTATAGGAGGCACAACTGCTGCAGACTTCCATTTTTCTGGCTCTTGACCAACGTGAATTGCAATAGTAGCAAAACCAGCTTTTTGTTTCAGGAAACCTTCATCTGCCATCTATTATGTAAATATAAAAATTAAAAATATATATAAAAAATAACTTGACTTGATAACTTGACTATGAAAAATTAGTGTAATCTAATATTTAAGTTAATTAAATGTGAGGTAAGACTATAACATAACATAACATGAACTTGATGGAAAGAATATTATAAATTAAAATTAAATAAAAATAATTACATGTACTTTAACTGTTATTAGAAAAAACATGATTATACTTTATTATAATGATAATTCTTATTTACCTTAAATTATGATAACTACTAGTTCTTTTAAGTTTCGATTGTATTAAAAATTATACAATATATAGTAGCCGGCTTAAATTCCGAATTCGAAAATAAATCGTTCCAATTCAACCTAACACGTCAACGACCTCTGATGAAATGAATCGAAAACCGAATGAAATTGAATCTTACTGTTCTTATCGTATTCTATGATGTCAAAGAATAATAACTATGTAAAGAAATGACACTTCATGCAAGTGAATTTAATAATAATATATTATTGGAAAAAACAACATATTAATGGTTAGTCCTGCTGTGACTACTGACTAATACAAAATTTCCGTGGGATTAGCAATCAATCAGCACGCAGGAGCCCGCGAGTAAATTTAACTCTGATTTCTGACATATTGATATAAATTAACAGATCATTTACTTTTTTACATTATTTTTATGTGGCCTACTATAACTAGTTTAAAGGAAATCAATAGTTAACAAAATTTCTTGTACTTTATTTTAAAAGAAATATTTTTACCAAATATATTTTTATACACCGATTGGCTATGTGGCGGGGCCCTCCGCCCGCGGAGGACTAAAGCGAATATTATTAATTTTTGAGATACTCAAAGAATTTTAACTTAACACATCTTTCATCAATCTAATACATTTTGTATAAATATTATTAAATAACTAGCTGTATCTGGCATGCATTGCAATTGTTATGCTACGTGAAGAAAACACTGTTTTATTTATAGTCTGTATACATAAAAAATCATGTGTGTATTTCATACGTGGTAAATGTAAAACCTTCAGAAAACTTAACACACGAAGCACAAAGAGAAAACCGAGTTAATAGGAAAAACTATATAAGGTATTCTTTTTCATTCTCTCACAGGCCCAATCTTATAGATGTACGTTAATCAATATCAATATCAGCCCACGGCAGTCCACTGCTGGATATAGGCCTCATCGAAGGCGTGCCACCTAGCCCGATCTTCGGCTACACGCATCCAGTCTCTGCCAGCGTTTGCGTAGATCGTCCAGCAACCTTGCGTAGATCGTCGCTTCATCTAGCAGGAGGGCGTCCTACACTACGTTTGCCGAGTCGCGGTCTCCACCCCAGCACTCGTCTACTCCAACGATCGTCGGTTCTCCGACAAACGTGTCTAGCCCATTGCCAATTCAGTCTGCTAACTTGAAGAGCTATGTCGGTGACTCTGGTTCTCCGGCGAATTTCTTCATTTCGAATTCTGTCCACCTGAGACACCCCGAGCATAGCTCTCTCTCTATAGCCCTCTGAGCGACTTTGAGCTTGTCGAGGAGACGGACTGTCAGTGTCTACGTTTCGGCACCGTAAGAGAGTAAGGGCAGAACGCACTGGGTGTACGTATTTATCTCTTTTTAGTGTCTGTTTTTCCTTTTATCGAGTTTTCAAATCATAATGATGCTCAAGAAGTTTTGAATTTAAGAAATATTTTTAGGCTAATAACGTGGGCCTTCCACACCCCGCGCAACGCGTTTTTGCGGGTTCAAGCCTCGGAGGATAAATTGTTTGGGCCAGGGACCTTTGATGGCTTATACAAAGCAACTCACAAACAAAGTTTCATAACAATCGGGTGACTGGTTCAGAAACGTATACAGGACAAACATAGACACATTATTTTTAAAAATTATTCATTCTATAAATCTTGTTAAAAATTTACTTCGCTATCGATATATATTGAAGGATGGACTATTACAGTATATATGCCTTTTAAAAATAACTTATGTACAGTTGTTTCAAAACTTATTAATTTATATACCTAATATACATAAGTATATTGTGTTAACAATGACGATATTTAATCAATATTGGTATTTTAAAGGTTGAATAGATTTCAAATATTTTATAATTATAAGCAAAATAACAGTGATGAAATATTTTTGATATTATATAACGATGATTTTTTTCTCTTTTACTTAAAGATTATCAATGCTCACGGATATCTGCAAAACTCAGGGACTTTAGGAGAGATACTTGGCCGATATTTTGTATAATGAAGTTTTTTTACATAATATATCAGTATGGAACAAAATAACATACAATTTAAGTTAATTCAAAAAAATCATATCTGGTAACGTCAAATTGTGGCCAGTTTGACTTTGACGTTACTTTTCGTTTCCCGCCAATATGTCAAAGTCAATAAATAAATTATATATTTTATTTTAAAAAAAGGAGAATTATTTCTTAATTCTTAATATATTGATTTGTAAATTTTTATATATGTAGCATGTCTAAATACACACATTTAGACTTAAACGTTAGATAACTTTGTACATTGTATACAATAATAAGTGTATAAAGGTGTAAATAAACTTTTGAAGCATCTGACTAAATTAATTTAAATATGTATTAGTGATTTATATTTAAAATGAAAATCGAGAGTAAGCCCCTGAGGTATGCTCATGCAGAAGGACACACGGATGTATGTTTTAGTGAAGATGGACAGTAAGTTTTATCTAATTTTCTTATTCACGTTATTAACCGAATTCATTTTATATACTTGTTTTGCTATTCTAGGCATATAATTACATGTGGTCGTGATGGTGATGTAAGAATATGGCTTGATATTGAGGATGATGAACCTAATTCCCATTGTGTTGGCGAAAGTGCCATAGCTATTTGTTTCAAAGATAAAAGATTGTATGTAGCTACTGATAATCATGCAGTGCAGGCATACACATTCCCAGCATTTGATAAAGATGGCATAGTTACAAGATTTACAGCACCAGTTACTCAAATTATGTCATCATTTAAAATTGATGTAAGTAAAGTTTAAAATTGGTGTAAGTAAAGTTTAATTGGTGGATTCACATGGTCATTATAGATTGTTTTACACCAACATCCAAAATTTAAAATAATGCATACTTTAACTGAATATATCACTTGAAATTATATTTTCATAATATGGGATTGAAATAATAAAATACTTTGGGTTTTCCCAATATGTGTAATGTTTAGAGATTAGAATAGTAAGATCATATTTAAAAAAAGTATCTGTTTTATCATTACATGAATTAACTAAAAACTTATCACAACATATTATTTACTTGTAGGGATTAGGTTGTTCCTCTGAAAATATGGAAGCAAAGATTTGTAATTTAGATGGAGGAACACCATTATTTGTAATGACTGAACATAAGGGGCCAGTACTTAGTATTGCAATATGTCCACACATGAAGTATGTAAGCACAGCTTGTGGAGATGGCTTTATGAGAGTTTGGGATATTGATACACAGAACATGTTGAAAGAAATACAATGTATACCTAAAATAAATACATTTTTTGCTGCTAAAATCCTGGGTAAGATAATATCTGTCATTGACATAGTTCCATATTTGCTTTTAAAATAAATTATAACAAACTAGAAGTTATAAAAAATTGATAGAATTATTTAAAAGGATAGTGATTAGTAAACTATGTGGCATACTTTAGGCATTTTTTTCAAAATGTCTAAATTATAGTGTTTATTAAGTAATAATTTTTCATGTTCATGTAGTAAATATGGATCATTTGTTTGTTAAATTTTATTATTTGCTTGTTAAAGCTGTTTGTGAGAGTACTTGTTAATGAAGATATCACTTATATGTTTTAAAATTGCTGATCGTTTGTTTTATTCCATTAATAAAGATTTAAAAATATTATGTGTATATATGCTTTATTTATTTTTAAGGTCGTATGGATTTTGAACCAACAGAAGGGAAATATTTGGCATATCCAAACAATAAAGAAATTATTTTGCTAGACTGTGAAATGTGGAGTCAAAGAATGACATTTACTCATACTTTGGTTTGTATTATATATTTATGCTTCATGTTTATATAATTTCAAGCAATCTTTGCTTGTATAATTTTGGCAGTTTGGCAGTAATGTCATAATTAAACTGCATCATAATTAATTAATGTTTTGGCCAACTTATGCAGTTGATGGACTTTTCTTGGTATATGACATTCTGGTATAGAATGCCATTTCTTCTCGAAAGTATAGGTCAAATAAGGGAGAGAAAATTACAGACCATGGTGTCTACCTGTTAGGGAATGATGAGGCCAAAATCCAGTAGGAGTCTGTTAATAGCTGTATTAATTGATTGATGAAGATTCGATTCCTTTTACTTTATTACAAAAGAAATGTGCAATTCACAAATGAAATTTCTTAATGCATTTTGTTTTTGATGAAAAGTTATATACACTCTGCGGCACAATTAACGGCCCACCCTTTTAAATTGGCCTGTTCACCACTTTACCCGTTTTTGAGTTTTATGTGTTTACGATTGTAAGGTATATCTCCCACGAAAAAAATATATCGCATACTACCCTTTTGAAGTTTTAAACTGATAAGAATGAGCTTAAAATGTATTGGGTTGGCAGTAATTGCGGATTGCACTCATAGATGGCTTCAGTTGAATTTTTAGGTTTGCAGATGTGGTACAAATGTAAAACACATTTTGTTATTTGGTAGTTGGCAAGTCAGCTGTCAATGAGTAAAAAAAGTTTTTTGATCGGTTGCGTAGTTTTCGTTTGGCGTTCGTTGAAAAATGGAAAATCAAAAGGAACATTTTCGTCATAATTTGTTGTTTTTTTATTTCCACAAAGGGAAAACCGCATCGCAAGCTCATAAAAAGTTATGTGCTGTTTATGGTGTCGAAGCCTTAAAAGAACGGCAGTGTCAAAATTGGTTTGCCAAATTTCGTTCTGGTGATTTTAACCTCAAAAATGAAAAACGCTCTGGTCGTCCAGTTGAAGTTGATGACGGCCTAATCAAAGATTAGCAATAATCGTTTCGGATCGTCACAGTACAACACGTGAAATTGCAAAGAAGCTTCATGTATTACATACATGCATTACATCACTATCACATTAAAATCACTTAAAACAACTTGCCTATGTTCAAAAACTCGATACATGGGTTCCTCACGAACTGAAAGAAACGCATTTAACGCAACGCATAACCAGCTGCGATTTTCTAAAGAAACGTAACGAAAATGATCCATTTTTAAAACGACTGATAACTGGCAATGAAAAATGGGTTGCTTACAACAATATCAAGCGGAAAAGATCGTGGCACAGGCCAAGTGAACCAACTCAAACAACATCAAAACCTGATATTCATCAAAAGAAGGTTTTGTTGTCAGTTTGGTGGGATTACAAAGGAATTGTTTACTTTGAACTCTTACCACCCAACCGAACGATCAATTCTGATGTCTACATTGAACAACGAACGAAATTAAAACAATGCAGTTGAAGAAAAGTGGCCCGCATTGACAAATCGAAAAAGTATTGTATTTCATCATGACAATGAAAGGCCACACACATCTTTGCCCACTCGCCAAAAATTATTGGAGCTTGGTTGGGATGTTTTGCCACATCCACCAAATAGTCCTGACCTTGCACCATCTGATTACTTTTTGTTTCGATCTTTACAATACTCCTTGAATGGTAAAAATTTCAATAATGATGATGATGTCAAATGGTACCTTCGTTTCAGTTTTTTGCTAATAAAAACCAGAAGTTTTAAGAACGTGGAATTATGATGCTGCCTGAAAAGGTCATTGATCAAAATGGGACAAAAATTGTCTTTGATTTTCTAAAAAAAATCCGCAATTACTTAGTTGCCAACCCAATAATAATAATGTCTTAAATTGGAATAATAAAAAGAAAATTCACTAATGACTTTTCTTTTTATTCTGCATTATTCTCGTATAAGCATCAATACTTTCCTTTCGCTCTCTATAGAAACAAACTGCATTTATTTTAATTGCAAAGATTAAGGATGCGTTTTTCAAAACAAAATTTATCATGGACCCTCATAAATTCCCACAAGCTGTTGCTTTAATTTAATAAGGACTTAGTCAACGTCGCATGACACGACTTTAGGAGTACCTGTACTACTGTGAGAGATTCAGTTAGAAGGTTTCAGGATGTAAGATTTTACGTGCAGAGAACAGGGCAAGGTCGCAAATGACTGGGTCTTGCGGGGTTAAATCCCTCTGGGCGCAAAAGTCACCTGCTATGCAGATGACACGCTGATTACTGCCCAGATGGCTAATTGCGAAAAGGCCGCCCATCTTGCCGCTGCGTCGGTTGCACTAGCTATTGGCAGGATAGAGATGTTGGGACTAAGGTGGCGCTAAGTAAGACGGTAGCTGTCTGTTTTCATGGTCTTCGAACGTATCCTACATCTCTATCGGCGCGCGTCATATCGAGATTAAACCTAATGTGAGGTACCTTAGACTGATCCTCCATAACCGTTGGAACTTTCGCGAACACTTCAAGAGCTTGGTCTCTAGAGCAATGGGAGTAGCAGCTGCATTAAAACAGTTGCTACCTAACCTTGGGGGTCCTGATGGTAATAGCTGCCGCCTGTACATGAGGGTGGTACGATTAATGGCCCTTTACGGAGCACCTGTTTAAGTGATAATCCTGACGATGAGAACTATCGCCTTCTTGAGAAGGCCTCAAAGAACAATGGCCGTCGGGGCTATAAGCGCGACAGCTTCTGCTCGAGAAGTGGTTGGAAAGATTATCTATACCCAGAGTAGGAAGCAGTACTATAATATAAGCTTTCGAGGACGTTCGGGGCTGTCTTCTGTGAGAAGGTCTTGGCAAGGAATAAGGCTACGGAGAGCGAGAGATAAAAATCTGCTGAGAACAGAATGGCGAGGGAGAGCCTCGCCACCCGTTATCTAAACCTCAAGGTGGTGCACCATATATTCCCCCAAAGTACGGAGGAGTTCGGGAGCCTCACCTCCACTCCCACTTTGTAATTAGCCTCTAAATAGGGACAGCGCCGTCGGGGCTGCGGCAGTATGCATCAGCGTTTCTCGCAGTTCTGACAAATGGTGCAGAGAGATTTGTCATGTGCCATAGTTGGTCGTAAGTCACAGAAGAGATCGATTTTCTTTTGCTCGTTAATACAGTGAGTGGACAATAGATCTCTGAAAAAATATGCTTTTCTCAGATAACATACGGATATGCCTTAGTGATTCTGACGGTTCGCAGCGCGTATATAGGAGCAAAAAAAGAGAGATTTGCCACATGCGCACTTATGGAAACAGTAGGTTACCCAGGTGGTTCACTAATGATTTAGGGCGACATTACTTACGAGGCTCGCACGAACTTGTTTATTTTCGAAAGAGGTCGAGTTAAAGGATACGCGACAGAGGTTTAAGAACCTCATGTCATGCCATTTGCGCCGTTTATTGGTGATGAATCCTTGTCTGAAAGAACACATCTGAGACATATTAAAAAAAAGTGTTCGGAGTCAAGTGCCAGCTCCAATCACAAGGCAAGAGCTGAAAAGGCCATTATTTAATAGTGGCAAAACATACCTCAGCAACCGGTTCAAGACACCATGGCTAGCTAGCCAAATAGTTTGTTGGAGTTAATTAGAGTTACAGAAGGTTACATTCATTATTAATATTCAATTTCCACTGCCTAAAATTTTTAAATTTCATGGAAATGATTGTTTAATTTTTCGGAAATTAAGGACATTTTATCAATAACTTGCTTATTCCTTTTAATATAAGTTGCAGATTTATATTTTTTGTCTTTTTATGCTGAAAATAAATTGTTTCGAAATTTTTATTAGGACTAGTGGTGGGCGGTTAATTGTGCCGCTGAGTATATTTTCATGTATTATAATTATGTGAATATATTCTATAGATTTCATAAATTTCTTATTTTGGTGTCATTTTGCAGATAAAATGTGCGATATCTCAGTGTTTATTTTCCCCGTGTGGACAGTACTTGGCTGGAAGCACTATTGCTGGTCAAATAGCAGTCTGGGAAGTGCAGACAGGCTCATGTATAGGTGTCATAGAACATCCAACATCACACAATGTATCAGCTATGGCATGGAATCCCAAAGGTTTGTATTTAAAGAACACATTTATGTACATTCAAGCCAACATCTAAACCATATTTTAGAATTTGAATTTTATTTGTACCTTATGTACATCGTATATGTACACTACAATCCATTTACATATACACGAAAGTGAACGTACGCACCATATTTGTTGTGGTTATTTTTTTTTTATATTTATATCACGCCTATCCCCAGCAGGGGTTGGCAGAGAGCTTCATCCGCTACCATTCATCGCAGCGAAACGGCTCTCCATTAGTCACTTTTCGCCCTCGTGAGAATCAGGACGTGACGGGTGGCGAACCACGTCGCCGTCATTTTCAACAAATTAAGTATATTAAATTCGTCTTAGTGAATCCCACGAGCCGCAAGGGAGAATGGAGGTCAGCCCCAGCAGGGGGAGCCCGATCCCGGGACAGTCGGCACGCTTGCGACTAAGCTCGCCCCCTAGCCACGCATCTATTGGGACGGCAGACCATGGATTGGCGGAGAGGAAGGGAAAGGATAGAGAAGAAAGGAAAGGGCAGGAAAGGAAATGCGGATGGGGGGGGGGTTACCAGACTCGAAATAATAAATATTCATAAATCCATACATATATTTATTCCGATGCGGGGATCGAACCCGCGACCATTGACTCCGCGGGTGGAGGGCCCCGTCACTAAGCGAATCGGTGTTTAGTAAATAAGTAAAAATATAAAGTATCTACAATAGCTATATTGTAAATGTATTAAATCATAGTTTAAGATCAAGTATCTCCAACTTTTCCTTACAACTTTTACCAACTTTTCTTTACAATTTTGCAGATAATGGTATACTTGTATATTGTGACGTGACCGGACAATTAGGAATGTTGGTGAACTGCTACGGCAAAGCCAGTACAATTCGTACGAATGATGAAACAGAGAACTTTGAAATGATGGAAAGAATTGACGGTAAAATGACAACTTTTGAAGTAATTATAAAATAATAAAAGTACTTATTAAATTACCGTAGATTGATTCGGCGTTATAGGAAAACGTGTTATACAAAGCATCACAAGTTCAAGTTCTCAAAAACTAGGAACAAAGCTTTTTTTCCTAGTTTTAAGTTTTTAATTTTATAAGTGCAAGATGTGCAAACGTAACAAAGTTGATTATGAACTGTCAAATAATTATGCATTTCATAGTACAAATATATGACTTGGGTTATCCCCGCGTAAAACGGGGACATGAAATCGCATTATAAGAGTACCGCGTTATAGGAGGGTTTACTGTAGTTGCATGCAATTGTAGATACAGTGGAGACTCGATTAACCGCAATAAAGGTATCGTAAAGCAAACGGATAATCGAAAAAATTCAAATAATTGAATGTATGAATAAAAGCGATTTTTGTACATGTTTTTAATGTTAAGGACGCTAAACATGCGGACAATAATTATTTGTAAATATTAGGTCGGGGCAAAAGTATTTTCGTATTGTTCATACAAAGGAAAATATTTTTTTTACGAGCATTGGTTGTCCTAACCCAAATTAATGTACTCCCATTTGCCAATCATTAAGCCGGGGTCGTAAGATTAAATGATGTAGCAGTAGTAGCAAGTGATGTTAATTGACACTAATTTGTTGTAGTATTTCGTCAGAAATCTTAAACACGAGTAGCCATTAAATATTCTACAAATTGATATTAATTGATTTTTATTTATTATATATGTTTTATTGAAGGTCATCAATTCAATTATCAGATAATCGATAAAAATCGAATACTCTACTGTCGCGGCGTCAGGATATAGAAGTAACACAATAAAATGCTATCACTTGACGCCGCAATTCTGTGAGGGTGTTGTACATCCCCGGTTGACCTGGATCATTCGTGTTACCATGGCTCTACCATTACTTCTTCATTTCGTTTGTTTATTGGTTGCAACATTTTGGATATTTTACTTTTTAGTTATTTCACCATTTAACAGGGCAGGTACAGGTATTGTAGGTTATGTGGCACCCGCGGGAAGAGAATGTGTGGTTCAATGAAAAACGCTACATTTTTCATTTCTGGTTTTTATTCTAAATTTTGTAATTAATTTTAGAAAACGACGACATTGTTGAAAATTTAATACATGATTATGAAAGTGACGATGACAATGCCATATCTATAGAAAAAATAAAAAATGAGGCTTTAGGCATACATGTGGACAAAGACGAGTCGCGGCCAGCATCTCGTCAGATAGTGCAGGCGCCCACAACTGTACCACCGCAACTGCCTTTCCAGTCTTCTTCGACGCCAGGCCATTTGGAACACAGGTAAAACTAAACTGTACAAACATGAGCTTTAGCAGGTCCATATCAAATTTTTGGAATATAGAACTTGTACTATTCTTAAATTATCCACTTGGTCTTTGGTCCTGTGTTGGAAAATGAGCGATGGCGTACACTTTACAATCACTAGCTTTATGAGCCGAACATCATCAAAAGCATCGAAATTCATGGAAGGTTGCCTTCGACCTTGGGTTGGACACGTAATCCGGATGGAGTAGGCTAGAGTACCCATGCCTACTAGACGGGAAACCAAATCGAGAGTCGAGGACGACGTAAAGGCAATCGTTGTGAAGAGCTGGAGAGAAAAACCCAAATTAAGATCCGATTGGAAAAATATCCTGAACCAGGCTGCGGTCCACCCGCGGCTGTAATGCCTTGATGATGATTATTAAATCGTCTAACTTTAAATATTATACATGTTTATCCAAGCGTATAATAATGTACGGGAAGTTCAATGTTTTTGCAATATGTAAAAGAATAATAATAAATAAAAAAATCTTTATTCACAAACTTCTAACTTAACGTTTTTGTAATTTCACCCATATACTAAAACTATTTGTGTGCTACATTTAGTTAGTAGACCATTCGTTTTATTCTAATTTTTGCAACAGGTATATGTGCTGGAATGATGTGGGCATTGTTCGTTGCCACACTGCTGACAACGGGGAATCCAACATTGATGTAGAATTCCATGACACCAACCTACATCACGGAATACATTTGAATAATTATTTAAATCATACGATGGCTAGTTTATCTTCTTGTGTGCTAGCTTTAGCTTGTGAAACGCCGAGGTATGTTATTTCCAAATATTTGAATAACGGAAGTGTGCAATAAATAACGGTTTTTAGGATGATAAAAAATATTTTGTTTTTTTATAGTAGGGCAAGCAAACGACCACGGTCATTACCTGATTGTAAGTATTCGCCGCTCTTTATACGACACCGCCAATGCCCGAGTCGTGGCAAATATAATGGCGTCCTTCCGTGAACACTTACGCTCGCTTCTTGAATAGCCCGATATATAAATTGTTCGGGAACCTCGCATGTGGTAGATTCTACTATTATTGTAAATTTGAATAGTGGTAGAGCCATGGTAGTTCGAATGGGAATGGAAAAAGTTCGTATGGTAATCGGTATTTCCCATTCCTTCACAGAATATCGGCCTCAAGTGGTAGATAGCATTTTCAGTAAAATGGTACCTACCTGCTATTCTGTTAGGGAATTGGAAAACACGCACAGTTGCTCCATTCCTTTTTCCATCCTATATGCTTCCTTGTTTCCTCTTATTACTTTCTACTCTCCCTCTTATCATTGACATCCTTACCTTAAGGTAGGCAACGCATCTGCAGCGCGCTTACTGCTGCAGATGCGTTGCCTACTGCAGATGTTTATGGGTTTCATTCGTTGCTTATCATCAGGTAATAGCTTTTTGCTCAATTGCTTATCACGCCCATAAAGAAGTTGTATTGCGACAAATTGTGATTAAATCAAACAATAGTGAACTGCTATCTATCCAGGTGGATATATAACTTGTCTAATCAAGGCACAATACAAACAACAACAAAAGTAACAATCAAAATAAAAATTAAGCTAAAAATGAGAGTAAAGTACCACACAAATTTTTTGGATAACTTAAATTAACATTAATGTGCCAAAAAATAGGCCTTGGCTTAGCTTTAATGTTGTAGTTGGTTAACTACAGCGCTGGTCATTCTGCTAACTACTGTTAGAGTGTGTGTTCCACAAAAATACAAAATAAAACTAGGTCTTTCTAAAGAAATGACGTAATTTTTCTTGTGTTGAAACTGTTTTTATAAAAACAAATTATAATTTAAACATTTTGTTTGCAGTAAGTTGGTGTGTATATCACTAGTGGGTAGCAGCAAAGAATGGAGTGTTTCAATGCCGGACACCGAGGAAATATTATGTGTGCTTGCTACAAGTGGAATCGTTGCTTGTGCTACCAATTCGCGGCTTCTGAGGCTCTTCACACCGATGGGCACTCAGAGACAGGTAATAAACTAATGAATCATTACTTTGCACGCGTTATCTTTTCGAGCACGTTCCCTAATTTATTTATTCAATACAAAATCCACGTTCCACGTTCCATATCATTTTTTTATACAGCCCATATATGTCCCACTGCTGAGCACGGCCTCCATTTCTGGACTAACGTACATTTGAACCGACCACGCTGGTCCCATGCGGGTTAGGGGCGTTACCAGACTCGGAATAAATGTCTGTACGCCATACAGTTACACACATTACATATTATTCCAGTGCGGGGATCGAACCCTTGACCATTGTCTTTGTGGCCTTCATGATTCAGCCGGGGCCTGAACTGAACTATTTGATGATATCATATATGCTATTGCTCGTCATATAATATTATATATTAAAACTTAAATAAATTGTTGAAAACTTCTGGAGCATGTTACGGATTTATGTTTTAAGTATATATTTATAATTTATGTTAAAATAAATAAATGTTTATAAATAAAATGTTTAAATAACGAGATTGTATACAATTTCGTTATTTAAACATCTTATATATATGTTGTGTGTGCGTGCGTGCGTGCGAGCGTCCGTGCGAGTGAGTGCGAGTATGTGTGTGTGTATTTAAATACGTTTTTTGATATTAATTATGTATGTATGTCAAAGTGGGCCATTTTCGCAATTTTGTGGTTGGCGGACGTTTTTTGGGTTACTGCTTCTATAACCTTCCACGACTAATTACGATGGAGCGACGATCTGTGCAAGGTGGCTAGCTGGTAGAGACTGTATGCGTGTAGCCGAAGATCGGGCTAGGTGGCGCGCCTTGCAGAAAGCCTATGTCCAGTAGTTTGACTGACGTGGGCTGATATTGATACAAGTTACAACGTAATCCGAAACGTCGCCCGGTTCGATGGAGCAACAGTAGCGCGGATGCCAGAGACTTGTTACATACGGCCGAAAAAAGGATTGTTTGCGCACCTAAGACGAAGCCTATATACAGGAGTAGACTGCTGTAGGCCGATGATTATTTTTTTATTTATTTATTATTCATAAAATACAAACACATGTGCTTTCACTATTACACTCGCCAATTACAATTTTACATTATGATGACATAATTGTAAGTTGCCATGCCATTGGACTAGAATACCTATGTATTTATAAATTGTAAACCATTTATTTACAAAGCGCAAAATCTGCATTTAACAGGTAATCTCTCTTCCTGGGCCAGTTGTTACATTAGCGGGTTTTAGTACTACAGTGATGGCGGTTTACCATCAAACTGATCCGGGGATTTCCGACCAACATCTTGCTATGGATATAATATCGTTAAATGGTATGTTGTAGATTGTATTGTATTTAACTATTATTAAATAGTAACAAATATTTTATAAAATAATACAAATTCCCCAAGCTGGTTGGTTTTTAATACGAGTTTAACCACAGCCTTCCAGACACTAATGTTGAATAGCATAGTTTCGATAATTGATCGCACTGCCTGGAGATGTCTGGAAGAGGCATATATCATAAAAAAAGCTGGGACCATTAATAAATAATTATGGATAAAATTTTTATTATCATATATATATGACATAATAAACTCATTTAATACTACAACCAAACAGGCTATAAGTAATAGCAGAGACCACAGATCTCCGTCTATGATCTACCCTCTACGATCTCGGCATACTTGCCTTGCTTCCCCCACACTCTCCTCAAGCTCGCCGGTTAAGGGTACTCTTGACCCGGCCTTTTGTAAAAACTTCGGCTATTTGGTCAAGGTATGTTTTCTTTGGTCTTCCCCTACTGATCCTTTCATTCACATCCGCAACGTAAATTCTTCTTTTACCAATCGTCTTTCATACATCCTCTATGTGCCCACTTAATCGTGGAGTCAACTATAAATTTATTATTGGAATGGTTTACCATATAAATCTTGGTGTGTATCAGGACGTCAAGTGCGCAGCAAAACGGTCCACTTACCCTTGTCGGCAAGCAGCAAGCTATCGTGGATGGGAAGTACAGACGTGGGCTCGCCATGTTCGTACGATAGCATGGGTGTGCTGCGGCTTTACGATGTGGCCAGTGGAGTGTGGTTACCTATATGCGACGCCGGCACACACTCAAAAGGCGCATCCGACTCCTGGTTCATAATTTCGGTAGGAACCATGCATAATTTCATTTTTCCGTCTTATCGTCCTGTATGTTATACATTATATATATATATATATATATATATATATATATATATATATATATATATATATATATATATATATATATATATTTACCTATTCTTCTAATATTCTTTTAACTATTTTATATATTATATAAAATAGTTTTAATCGTAGTCTTTTTTCTATTTGTGTTTATCCCGTCTTTTCACGAGAATGTGGTGGACTTACTGGGCAGTAAGCAAAGTTAAAAATATTACTACCTTCTCTGAAAAAATAATGTCATAAATAATAATAAAGGAAAAAAATGTACATAATAAATTATAAGCTTAGCAAACAATAGAGGACAACTTGAACTTATTTTTGATGTTTTAGGTCAGTGAACCCTCACAAACAGTGAGAGCGATTCTATGCAGAGGAACGTCTTTTCCACTCACTGTTCCTAAACCTATCGTCACAGAATTGCCCATTCAGGTAAGAAATAAAAACTTATTTCATAATTACTAACCCTGTTAGAGTAAAGTAACTATATGTACACCCATATAAAGATAAGTATTATGTACACCGTACATAATAATTATCTGGTAAATTATGTAAGCACTCCCCAATACTAATTAACAATTGATTAGGCAACCTTGGCGGCTATGGACAGGAACATTAAAACACGTCGCGTTGTTCGTTAAATTTATGTACGGTTATTACATTTTTAGAAACAATAAATGACAAATTCGAATCCTAAAAATTAGCAGTGTTATACATTTTGACTAGCTTCTCGGCCAAAGCTACCCGAGCGTATCGGACTTCTGTCAAATTTTAGCGTAATTGGTCCATAAATGACGATTCTAGCTTTGCATGGCGGTCAATTTCTTTTTCGCCATTTCGGATTTTTTTCACCTCATGTGTTCGCACTTGACACCGTTTTTTATTCGAGTGCGACCCTGGTAGGTATTACGGTTCGGGCGGGCAGTCGAGCAACTTTTTACCACGTTTAGATTTTTTAAGTTTGAGTATAATTCCTCTGCCTCGAACCGTATCCGAACATTTCCCAAGAAACAATTTACCCTTTATCTCTTATAGTTTTCTAAATATCAGTGGCAATGCAGTTTTATATAAAAGTTAATTATATACTAAATAGTAAGTTTTGTATTTTATAAGTCAGTTGTAGAAATAAAGATTACATGCTTACTTGTAAATAAGCAATTATATGTCTTATTGATTAGGAGATAATAAACTTGTAATTTTATTTAATTTTATTGTGACCTTTTTGTACAGATAAACCTAAGAAAATATATAAACTTTAAAATAATGATGATTGTAAATTATTATATTGTAGCTGACCCCGACGGACGTTGTCCCATCTTGCATAGTATTTATATATGTCAAATAAGCACAGTTTAATAAAAAAATAGTCATTATATTTTATAAAAAATTTTCCATTTTCTACGCTTTTTTCTAATTTTTTTTCGATCAGAACCTTCTACAAAGTATTAAGAAATTTATAATAAAAAGCTGAATGAAATCCGTAAAATAGAAGATGTAAGGTTAATATTGTATATGTGATAAACCTTGGAGGTGATGGTTATATTTCAGTTCCCATTGTGTGAGATGGATACTGAGAAGAGTCAGTACGAAGAGCAGTTACTGCGGTGGGCTCACACCTCATCTGATGTTGACGTTAAAGCTGCCAGGGAGACTGCCTTGAAACTTTTTGCTGTAAGTACTGACATAAAGACGTACATTCTTTTATATATTTGCCCACCAAGCGTGGGGATTACGGAACCATTTTTACATTTTTTAAATACAACTCACCGCAAGGAAAAGTTTCATCCCCAGCATCTGGATGAGTGGCGATCCAGTACGGTGCGTTTTTCAAGAAACTTCTTTCCATGCACCACTATCCTGTGGTGGTCAGCTACCATTACCATAATCAGCGGTATTTTCGAACCAATACGACATTTGGCACCTTTAATAAAAAGTCTACACTTTCCTTAAAGGCCGGCAACGCTTCTGCAATGCCTATTGCACTGCGGATGTTTAATGGCGGCGTTGATTGCGCTCCGTGGGGTGACACACCTGCTCGTTTGTCTTTCTATCCCATAAAAAAAATTACAAATAAAATAGTAATTTTTTAGCATTCCTCTAGACATGAAGAGGGAATTAACCCACTAGGGAAATTTATCGGTTGTGGAAAAAAAAGTGTTTTACATTCATTTTAGAGTGAGATTATATTTAATTACTCATGTCTGAAACTATAATATTTCAGCTTGCCTGTCGTAGTGAAATAGAACAAAGAGCATTAGAACTCATGGAATTACTTAAGGACGATCGCCTTTTACCACTAGCAGCTAAATATGTGTCAAGATTAGGTCGGATGCACCTAGCGGACAAATTGTCTAATCTCGCAGAGACTTGGGAGAAGGAGGCGGACAAGTTGAACATCGCCCAAAACCCGCACTACCATGAGTTGGACACGCAAGAAACTTACGACGTCGCTAACTCGGAGCACGATCTTAATACGAGTCTCATTTTACCACAAAAGATTTCGAAGAAGAAAATAGAAAGCAATACTCCGATTAAACCTATAGTAAGTAATTTTTCCGCAATATATATATATATATATATATATATATATATATATATATATATATATATCATATATATATATATATATATATATATATATATATATATATATATATATATATATATATATATATATATACTTAACTAACTAATAATACATAACTTATAGCCAATAAAATCGTCACCCGGCGGCGCGAGGAATCCCTTTAAAAAACAACAGGACGCGACCAAAAGTGTTCAAAGCCCCCTCAGCCTGACCGAGAGAACGCTAGTTGAGGTGCATCAAACTTCTGAATTTACAGAAAATAAGGACGTGAGTATTAGAATCTCGTAATTTGTGTTATTTTTATGGAAAAAGAGTAAATAATAATTGGCCTGCGGTATTGTTATTGTTATACTATAGATGGATATTTCTCATCTAAATATCCATCTATATTAAAATAATATGTTCCTCGAAAATATTATGGAATTTTCAATGAAAAACTGAAATTTATTAATAGTTCATAAAAAATTCGGTGCGATTTAGTCGCAGTTTTCTGCCACGAAATGTGAAACAATATACAACCTGCGGTGGTCCCACTTGATTATGACATGATTCAAGAAAAGAGCGTATGTGTTCGTTGAAAGCGGCAATAGATCTGCGACGCGTCCGGCGGTGCGGATATCTATGGGCAGCGGTGATCTCTTACCACCAGGTGACCCACATGCTCGTTTGCCTGTTCTGTTATAAAAAAAAGAATTTCGAACATTAGACAGATAAAACCTAGGTATTGAAAACCATTTCAACTTCGCATTTTGATTTATACGATAGATTATAACAAATACTTCCATAATTATAATTACGAAAGCTTGAGACGAATTTTTTCAGATTCACGTAATACGATCCGTAATTGGACCAGCGCTATATTTGATTATATCAGCCTCCTTATTTGTGCGTTCACTATTCGCCTAGCCTAGACCTAATTTCATCTCTTTTTACAGCCAATAAAACCTCTGGAAGGGGAAACGTTCGTGGACTGGTTTTCTCGTAATAAGTCAACTTTGGAACAAAAACATCCAGAATTGACTCCTTCAGAGCTAACCCGGCAAGGAGTAAGAACTTTTAAAAATGTTCAGACTAAAAGTGGATTGAATGAAACTGAAGGAGCGCAGAAGAGAAAGCTAGACGAAGAAAGTGAACCAGATTCAAGGATCACTAATGCTCCTAAACAGTCAAAACTTAGCGCTTTTGCGTTTCAGAAAAAGTCTTAACAATTAGATAAAAATTAAAATCATAGCCAATATGTCCAGTTTGTGCATTTTTATTGTTAATATTGAGTAAATACTGAATTATTTAGTTGATAAGAACCGTTAGGTTTTGTTAAGTCCACAATAATAAAGTTATAGTAAGATATTATGTTCTTCAGTAGCTCAACATTTTAACAGTTGTCGTTTTTTACCTTTTAAGGATATAAAAAAATTATTTTTTACTTGTGATAGATTTTTATTTATTTTGTTATTTACGCATTAGCCATTTCTGCTTCGTCAGGTGGAGGAAACAGGCCTTCCTTAATCATGCGTTGCCATTCAGTGCCCTTGGGGTAAACAAATTTGTTGAGAGTTTCAGTAAACATTTGTGTGCTGTAACCCGGTAACTGCAAATAAAATATTAGTTTTTTTTGTATTTTAAATAGCTTTTATCAATTATTAAATAAAGGCCAAACAAAATACCTATTATTATCAAGTTTCGTACTGTACATTGTGTAGTATAACTCCTAGAAACCGATATTGGCCGGAGTTAAAAAATTTATACTTCAAAAATAAATTTTAAATAATTTGGACTAAAGCGGAACGATATTTTGGATATTTATTATTATAATTGAAATGTATATTAAATGATATCTTGAAATTCAATAAATTTTAACACTTACTTTGGGCGCACAATACCTCGCGTTTTCAACCACACAAGGATCATAAAAATGTTCATGTTGTTGGTCCACGTACTCTATAAGCCGTCCCTCCATTGTAGCAGAAACACAAGCGAAGTCCCAAAACTGTAGGTGTTGCACCATCTCACACAGACCGACCCCGCCTGCGTGTGGGCACACTTTTACTGAAATAAAAATTATTTTAAAATTTTTACTTCCATTCAATTTTAGGTATACAGCAAAGTACAAGCTGATTAGGTTTAGGAAACAAAGCTTTAATTAAAAAATATATGATATACTTTTTGTAAATAAGGAAGGTAAACATAAATACAGTAAACCCTCCTATAACATAGTACTCTTATAACGCGATTTCATGTCCCTCGTATAACACGAGGATTTCCCAACTCATATATACCAACTCATATATATCAACTCATATTTGTACAGTGAAATTGATAATGATTTGACAGTTTATAATTAAGTTTGTTACGTTTTCATATCTTGTTCTTATAAAATTAAATTATTTTATTAAGTTTTTGTTCCTAGTTTTTGAGTGTGAGTAACATAGAATATACATACAGTTATCCCTCGTATAACGCGTTTTCCTATTATGCAGAACCATTCTACAGCGTTATAGAAGGTTCTACTGTACATTTTTAAGAATGCATCTAAATCATGATGTGATCCTATTCCTATCACGTAATTCTAATTATACCTACTACCTATAATACCCACATTTCCAAAAATTAAGCTTGAAACGAACTTTTCATAACGCAAAATATAATACGTATATTATATACGTATAATTTGTTTTTGACATTATTCTTGTTTTTTTGAAAGAAATAAAAAAAATTAAACTTTAATTTTATTAATCCAATAATAAAATTTTGAAATTTTTGTGGTTGGCAGTGTTAATTTAACGATATAACTATATTTTAGTTGTATCGTTCAATTCATTGAACTAGGTGAAATTATTTGTTAAATATACCTTTTAGTTTTTCGGCCATTAAATAAACGGATAGAATTTCGTTGATACCGCCGATACGCGCTGAGTCTATCTGACAATATTGCATACCGCCGCTCTGGAGGAACTGTTTGAACATCACACGGTTGGCGCACATTTCTCCCGTGGCGACGCCGATTTTGTAAGGCCTGCGATAAGTAAAATCTTATATAAGCGAACTACTTAAAATATACTCCTTTGCAAGAAACGGGCGGTTTTGATTTTTCTACATTATTGGTAATAATTTAGTTTTAAAGAGGTTTTAAATGCCAAACTTTACATAGTTTACTGGCACTGAATAAATAGTCTGGGTATGAAAAAAAAATGGATGTGAACCATTTACTAGCATAATAGTTCACAAGAATCCTAGTAATATTACAAACATTGCTAAACTTCGTTAAAAAAATGTTATAAATACACACTGCAAGGCTTTTGAAATAGCGGCGTGGCCTAAAATGTCATCGGGAGAGGTGGGCTCTTCAATCCACATCGGTTTCAACGGCGCCAGTTTCTTCATCCACTCTATTGCTTCATCTACACTCCAAGCTTGGTTTGCGTCAACCATCTGTTGAAAAAAAAATATTATAATTATAAATATTCTACATGCATGTATGCACATGTACTCAAAAACAATTTGAATCTTTTTACTTCGCAATTGAAAAAAAATGAAGTTATCACTAATATAATATAGAATGTTATATTTCGCAGTTGTAGCCAAACTTACCAAAAACTTATCATCACCGATACATTTACGGACTGCGCTGCATCTTCGATAGTCGTCGTCTAAATTACGACCAACTTTGACTTTGAAATGAGAAAATCCCAAATCAAGGTACTTCTTGCATAATTGCCCAACTAGTTCATCGCTGTAGCCCAACCAACCTGAAGTTTTATTGTATAATAAATATTATAAACGCTTTATCTAATACATATCTGTTCATTTGGCATTGTGGCATTTAGGACGTCGAAATAAACTTATAAAAGGCACTTATTTAAATTTTCTTGTAAAATTATACAGAAAGATACTAATTTCGGGAGTTCTAATTTTAGACATAACGGCAAAATTGCTATACAGGGGAAAGCGCATTTACATACATCTTGTCACTTCAATGTCAGCCTGGTTGAGGCATTTCGGCTGTTAGACAGATAAAGTTCTGACTATCGAATTCGTTATCATCGCCTTTTTTAATCATCATCATCATCAAGCTGCGACTAATGGAGAGCTGTTTCGCTGCGATGAATGGTAGCAGATGGAGCTCTTTGGTCTCTGCCAACCCCTGCGATGAATATGCGTTATTATATAAAAAAATCATCATCAAGGCAATTACAGTCGCGGGTGGGCCTTAGCCTGGTGCAGTAAATTTTTCCAGTCGGTTCTTCGTTTAGCTTCTTCCCTCCAGCCCCTCACACCGATTGCCTTTAAGTCGTCCTCGATTCCATCTAGCCATCTGAGCTTAGGCCTTCCGCGGCTTCTACGACCATCTGGTTTGCCGTCGAGTAGGCGTTTGGGTACTCTAGCCTCATCCCTCCGTCTTATACAGAAACAGTTTAATGCTCCTCGAGAGTATTTTTGAGCGAAAGCGATCGTACGCTACGATATTTTCACCTTTTTTAAGGATAGGATGAAATGAGTACTGAAAGATCAGTATCGTGCTACATTGTTATCGGCAAAACTGCATGTGAATGCTTTTTTCTCCGTATAGTCTTAAAAGTTCATTACGCATGCAGGCGAAAATACATACAATTTTTGACATATATGTATTTTTTTATAAATATTTACCTGCTTGTGTCGTATACGCAGGATATCCATTCTCCAGTAAGTATTTTACCCGCTCATTTTTGTCGCCTGCTTTAGTTTTCAGTAATTGTATGGCTTCCTCTTTTGTGATCACATCCGTTATATAACGGAAATCTATAGTTGACACTAGTTCCTATAAGATCAAATAAAATATAATTTTAAAAGTAACGATTGAAAAATATTTTTTGAAATATAAATTGCCAGAAATTACCTATTTAGTACCTACCTATAAATCTACATACGACTATAAACCCATACATTACAAGCTTATTATATCGGGTTATTTAATATAAAAAAAAATTACCTCAGGTTCTAAATCGACGAGAAGCCTCCATAAGGGTTTATTTTCAATTCTAGCCCATAGATCCCAAAGTGAATTCAGTATGGATGCTACGGCTAAGTGCGCTGCTCCTTTCTCAGGTCCAATCTAATATTAAATAAAATTTAACGTTAAACAAAGTAAAGTAACAACATAAATTTGTATATACTAAGTTCGTCACGTTCACTGCTAAAAGGCTTTTTCTTGGCGAAAAAATGGTATATACCCACTTCTTTTCACCCACACTACATTTCGCATTGGCTGACTTCACATTTTATAAATTTCATAAATGCTTGTTTCGGCATGTTTTTTTTTATCGCAGAGAATGTGATAAATCCACAATTCAAGATATACGAGGGAGGTCAAACAACTCGCGGAATGACGGCAGAAGAATGAAATTAAACATTAAAATCTTTGAAAATAAATAATAATTGCTGGAGTTTTGGTCTAGACTGTAGGGTAGGTGGAGCAGTTGTTGTGAAGCCGTATTGGTGAATGATAGCCATCGCAATATAGCTGGTGTGCACGGATGCGTTGTCGTGTAAAAGAAGTACACATTTTGTCAGTTTTCCTCTTATTTTGTAATACATTACTTTTCTCTTCCCATTCTTAATGAATTCGCATTACACTAAACTTAAATTGTGAGTTCGGGCCTCTGAGCCGTCACGGCTCAACTGCTTATTGTCAGGCTATTCTCTAATTGATATGAAAGAATTTAGGGTTCATTTAGGTTTCGAAATAATAATAAAATACTAACCCATCTCATTTGCGAGTCATTTGTGATGGCACGCCAAAAGCTAGCGAAGTTTGCAAATATATCAGCGGCATTTTGTCCAAGAATGAATTTCTTCATTGCCCTAACGGTAAACACAATAACTTCGGTGCCCCTACCGCAAGTGAAAGTCAATCCGAAGCCTTGCTTGCCATTCTCTGTAGTGGTAATGACATATGCACAAGAATAATCAGGGTCAGTATGCTGAAATGTAATAAATATTAAAATATGTTTATAAGGTTGTTTTTTGTTTCCACAACTTTTATTGCAATTAATCTGCACAATATGTATAACATGATTAGAAAATAATAATAAAGTCAACTAAATATTATTGAAGATACATTTTCTGTCAGGAAATTGAAAAAAGTGACTGCCAATTCTATAATATGATAGATCACTCTACACTGCACTGGATACATTAAATTTAGGAAAGCAGTTTATTTTTTACTTGTTAAACAAACATGCTAGCAAACTACTAGCTTCAGACTACAGGTCAAGTAGACTCAATAAACCGAGCAGGTACACTTACAGAGTATTGGTATTAAAAGTATATACCCAATTTAAGGTAAGTGCCGACCCTACAGGAGAAGCGTGGGGTGAAGACGGGAGAAAAGACACGTAGGTACTACATAGATATTTAAGTGTAATAATAATCGAATTTACATAAATATAAGTTTAGATAACCATCTAAACACATCCACAAATGTTACATTTAAACACGTTCACGCGACATCGTTACGCTTGTATCTACATAACACATTCATTCACACTTGAACAGACATTTGTTTTCATTGTAAAGACGTAAACGATGGTATTGTTATTTTATTAGTTACGCTTGTTTCATTACTCCAAAGACCTTAGGTATTAAAATTTATATGATTTAAGCTTAATTTTTGGAAGACTATGGGTAACTAAATTTGTTATTAAGTATATAAATAAATATGAGTTCTGTGATTACATAAATACTGTCATAAGATCCTATTTTCAAATATTCAATTCCTAGTCTTCCTTCTTAAAAATACTCATAAAGGAAGACCAGGAAGCTTTTGATATAAATAATAGTGCTTTTGCTAGGAAAATATTATTGGCATCAATAGTTCAATAAAAGAATCGAACCCACGTCCTTAGATTGTAAGCTCAATCCACGCTGACTGAGCTACTGTTTTGTATATAAACGAGACAAAAAATAAAAACAAATTGGTTAATTTTATTAGTATGCATGCATCTATAATATTTAAATTTATTTTTACCCACGTCTTTTATTTTTTTGTCTTAAAAATAAAAGATGTGGGTAAAATTAATTGTCGTGTGTATATAAACTATAGTATATTTGAATAATTTATTACCAAAGCATCAGATCCATGTCCTCCGAGCGATGTAGGAAAACGGACATCTTTGACGTCGATCTGTACAATTTTCAAGCCTTTTCTGTCGGGTACGGGCATTTTGCGGGTTGATAACGTTATACTGAGACAATTATAGGTCTCCGCCAACAAAGATAACCCTTGCTTGCTTAATAATATAACGTAATAAGTGATGAGAGATACTATTGTTGTAAAACGTGTCTTGCACTAATTGGTACGTTTCTCTTTATATTTTAAAAGTAATAAACATATTCTTTACCCATAATCAATTGGTGTTATGTACTTATTTGTATTAATTTAAATTAATTTAGGTGATATGTTGAAATATCTCAGTTTTAGAACATAGAGTTTTAAAGTAGTTCAAGACGTATTGGTGGGAACTGGTGTTGGGAAATTGGTGGAATATAATAAGTAAACTGTATACTATTATTAATATGCGAATTCGATGACTTGTTAACCATTTTTGAGGTATCTTAGATATAAATTTGACTTCGATGAGACTACAATATTCAAAAATGTTAAACGTAGAACAGGTATAAAAGACATTAGTATAATGGCATTTAAACCTTTAACTTCTTCAATTTATAAATAGTTTCGTTTTTTGTTAGAATTATGTTTAGCTCTCTTGTATTTTGATTGTGTGACTCCCATGACTGACTTGCGTAGGCTGAATATACTGATAGTTGCCATAAATAAAGAATTGAAATGAAAAGACGTTAGTAAATTAAGTATGTATTTATTTTCACCTCTTTACAATAAAATATTTTAGCGTATTGTTCATTTCCTATCGTATAATGTGATGTTAGTTTTAGTACACACAAATTTGGCACATATGCATTGTCGGCAGACAGCTTATGACTAGTTATTGAACAATTTATAAACTCTTAAATTTCAAATATATCAATATCACAATATGTTTTTGTATATTTATGTTACATTTTTCATGTTTACAGGCACCTTCAATCACAGTCTGTACATTAAGTAAATAAAACTATACTTACAACTATTTATATTTTTTACGATGTTCTAGAAATGCAATTTTGCACAAAAAGAAAGTAGCGAATATCTTAATATCTGTCCATTGAAAATCAGACAAATTCTTATATTCTTCATTTTATTTAAATGAAATAAAAAACATAAAAAGTCTGCTTTTTAATAAACTCCCAAAAATAGTAGTTTTAGTCTTTAAAAAAATAGCTTCACTTTTTGTTCTTCAACTAATTACGATTGCACGTATTTTTAAATTTATATATACCGTTTTATTGTGTTATTAAATATCGTGAGCAAAACTTCTTGATGATTAAAAACAAACATCACAATGTTTTTATACTTCAATTAATTTAAAATAAAGCAAATTTTGTCCATAGTAACCAGGAAGGTTGGTACACACATCGTACATACGAGGAAAGGTCATAAAGCTCGAAGAATAGTGGGGTTGGCAGGGGTGAAGTTGCTCATCTAGGTAGGCGCTAATTGAGTGACTCATTGTTACTATATATACTAAATTTCAGTCTAATCGGGTGATTAGCTTTTCAGTTATCAACGAGCAAACAAATCAATCGGGAAAAAACTAATCATTATGGAAAAAATGGAGTAGCGTGATAGTCCATTTTTTCATCAGTCATGAAGTTCCTCACCAAACATGAAGACTACTTTTCAATAGATATTACCTATTTACGGGGGGACTGCTGCTGGTGAAAGTATGATTTATAAATTGTACAGCCTTTTCAAGCTAGTGAACTGAATACGATCTGGACGGCCGATTGAAACCACAATGCCACAAATAATCAAAAAGTGGAGAAACATGTATTGAAAGAAGGCCGGTTGAAGAAAGAACTGCAGCATTGGTTGAAGTATCCGAAGCAACCATTTTAAACATACTACATCGCCATCTTGACCTTAGTCCCGAGAAAGTTCATGCAGTTTCGAAGACGTTTACGCATCGACTGTCTTCGCGAGTTTGAGAGCAAAAGAAAAAAAAATATGGCCCCAATTGCAACTATGGATGAAACTCGGTTTTACCATTACGAACCTGAGTCGAAGTGTGGCATAAAGGGGACACCCCCTTTAAAAAATTAATTGTCTCTTAAGCCCGGAAAGATCAGGGCGACCATCTTTTGGGATGCTGAAGGGTTTTCTTTTTGATCTATTAAATCTTATATTATAAGGAACGTAGCGTTTCCATAACGGGAGAATACTTATTGTTTAATTTCATTCTTCTGCCGTCATTCCGCGAGTTTTTTTGTCCTCCCTCGTATTTTAAGAAAAACTAAGTTCTTTATACCTTCTGTTACCTACTCTCTTTAATCCACATTACTCTTGGCACTTTTATGCTAAACATTAAGTTCATATTACAACCCACAACAACCACTTAGGGTTCGGAATATATTTTTTGCTATCTTTACTATTATATTACAAAATTGATCAAAGCAGTGTCTATACATCAATGATATAATTCACTTCGAATACATACTTGGGGCACAGAGACATAAAGATGTGTCGATGGCCCAAGAGTTTTTAAATTTATTTTCTTTAGAATAATATTATTTTATTATATTTTGTATATGTAAGACCTCATGTTTTATATGATATGCTAAATTTTTATGAGAATATTCAAGTTCTTATATAGGTTATGAAAACAAAATGTATTTTCTCACCACTAAGCGCGCGCTAACTCCATATCCATATTTAAGTATAAGAATTATTGACACGGAGAATCAAATGCATCGCGCTTGGATAATAAAATGAAACTTTATACCGACCCTATTACACATCACCAAGCGTCGATTATAAAAGCTATTGAAACACTTAAGTTGTTTAATACACAATAAAAATGCCCAAAATGTTTTAGTATAATCTACAAAGTGCAGTTAATAAGAAGTACAGTAATAAAATATTTATCAAAAATACATTATAACATGACATAACATTATAATTAATATATAGAAATCTTTATGGCGAAAATCACAGCAGCAATGTTTGCCTGGACGGGACATTAAAATACCCGGAAAATCATTGAATCCAGTTTAGCTATTGTACAAACGAAATACTAAATGTATGAAATAAATGTTTACTGGAATTATGTTACAATCTTTTATTAAATCCATCAATATTTATTAAACAAACATATATTCAGTCGTTCTTCAACAAGAAAGTTGTTGGCAATTAAGTATAACTATTACGCCAATTTTAAGTAAAATATAATAGAAATAAGATGTTTAATATATAATAATTAGAATGTTAGACAATACTAGTCAGCTTATCACGTTATGCCTTGATAAAACGGTGGCCATTCCACTAATATTTTTATTATTTATATGATTTAGTTTATTGTGCATAAAAGAAAAAAAACTAAATTAAATATGCATACATGTGCAGCAGGTACATATCAACGCAAAAAAATCAAAACGTAAAACGCATAAGGAATACTTACCACCCGAGCCAAAAAAATTTAAGATTTCTAAAAAAAAACGCTGTTTTAACGTTCAAACAAAATTTTCCATTGGTCTTAGAGCTATGAGACTCAGACCATTCGACGAAGTATTTTTTTTGATCCATATATGCAAATCTATCATTTACAGCGTTTTCGCTTTTTTTGCGTCACATGTTTGTTTTGCCGATTTATACTGTGTTCAATTAAAATTAAAGCCCTTTTTAATGTTTAAAATTGGTTTCATTTTCGTAATAGCTAATTGCATACAAAATTATTATTAAATCAGAATTCTACTGTAGATACACAACATCAATAAAAAATGAAAACCAATAAATTAATCGGTCATTTAGTACGTCGTCCGCTGTGTACGACGTAACATTACTAGGCCTATATCCGGATTTTACATTATATAGCCAATATACCATGAGAATTAAACAATATCGCCAATAATAACATGAGATAGGGAAATGAAATAAAATGAATGATGAAAATTGGCGGGAAGAGCCCATATTTAGTGCTTATAAGTAAATTCAGTAAAAATCGAAATAATTCTAAATGCAGCGTAACCCAACCGAATCTATAACATATGCATTCGGTATTATTCTTTAAGGAATGTTCATACAAATAGTCCCAATTAGGTATTCCGAATGTACAAGTATGCAACGGGATGTACATAGTTTTATTATTTTAAAATCATAAAACTATAATAACATAGTAAGATTCTCACTCAATCAATATATAGCTTGATATTGCATTGGAAACAATCGCCAAATTATAATTACTTTCGAATATTAACAGTGTTTCTTAGTTTGTTTTTAAGTTTTTACCATAATTGACAAAATGGATTTTTAATCTTTTTTATAGTAGCTAATTACTGTTTCTATCTTAAATAAAATAATGTGATGTAAAATGAATTACAAATAATTTTGTGTAATCAAACTATTTAGTACTGATTTTATAATATAATTAACTAAAATGACAAAAAGTAAATACTTTTTTATAGTAAATAATGGCGGCCTAGTGGTAATTACTTTTTAGTTTTTTTGTACAATATGGCTAACTCTTTAACGAGTTGTCTTTCTCCATCTTCCCATAGCAAAGTGGCCAGTTTTCCCAAAGTTCCATCGTCGTCGTTTCGCACCCAGTCGAGAAGAAGTTTGTAGCGCACCTAATTAAATAAGACCAAAGTTATTAGTACACATCAAAAATACTTTGCCAAGGGTTTAGAAACTTGTAACAAAATCTTAATTTATTTTCCAACCAAAAACGTCTACATAGATTAAAAATATAACGCAGTCCTTGATATACCAATATGTTGGGAATGTGTCTGTGGAAATTGTCATGATTTAATTTACTTATATAAAATAATACACTCGCATATTAACTCGCCAACACCGCTCTCTCTTTTAAATTTTAACACCTGCATCAGAACACGAAATCCCTATAAAACGTTTAGTATTAGATCTTATCCAAACAATATATCCCATTATAATCCCATGGTACGCATTTGTCGCCTATACAATAATATATCTATTGACAACGGTACAGAAACGTTCGATATTTTCAATATCAAAATACATCAATTAAAGAGATCGCTCCGTAATATCTTTGGCAGCCGATAGTTTTATATATATTATTTTTCTTTTTTTTAAATTTAATTTCATCTGTTCAATTTGTCCTTCTGTCCAATTTGTTCAATTTGACCCTATTGTCAAAATGTTAATAGTTAAGCTTATATAATATCGTATTCTTTAATACTGTAACTTGTTTTGTGCCTAATAAATAAAATAAAATGTCTTGGCCCTACACTAGGTATATCTATATGTTGTCAGTAAAAGTAAAAGTCTAAAGATTGTGTGCGTTAATCAACATACACACACAACGCACAGCACTATAATGACATGAACCCCTAGGCTAGGTCTGCGTACGATAGCTGGCAAAAATTGGATGTACATATATATATATATAGCTGAAAAGCAGAATATGAGGCGCGTCTTGGCAGGTCTAGCAGTGGGCGGTCATTGGCTGGCGATGATATAATTAAAATGTCCCCTCACGAAATAATTTTAACAGAAATAGTTTGATTAAATTATATAAAAGTATAAAGTAAGTTTAATATATTGGATATTAAATAAAATTTGTTACAATTTGGTAAAAATGGTTCTGATATATCTATGTTATAAAATAATTTCCTCACATTTATAATTACTAAAACAAATATTTAATCTCCAAAAAATATGAAACAGATATCTTGATTACTTCATGCCAAAATAACAACAATGCAATATGAGATAGCATTATCAATGTGAATTCTCATATCAGATTAATAAATAGTACATGATAAATTACTGAGACAGTGAAAAGTGAAATAGTTAGATTTCTCGAAAAAAATTCGGTGAATAAAGTTATAGATAATTCGATCCAGTATCCATATCTTGAATTTTCCAGTTTCTCATATCAATATATGGGGTAGTGCAGCCAGACCTTGTAGCTACAGCTGTTAATTTTAGTTATATGTTTTGCATCCTATTAATTAACAGATGAGGAACTGATTTCGCAAAAATCAGCAAGGGTTACACCCTCACCTCCCAACACAGGAGACCTAATAGTAGTAGTGGATTGTTTAAGGCTCTTAATATTATTCTTAAGCTTGTTATTTCTACTGCATGACAAAGATCTTCCTTAGTTGTTTTTGTATTTATACAAAACAAATAGTTGGAAGAATTCAATTTGGCTCATTGTATTGGTAATACATTATCCTTCTCTTAAAAATTTGATGATTATGTATGATATGAAGATTAAACTTGATTTTGGAATTGTTCATGTATCATCAACAACAATACACCCATTACAGTTAAGTACTAGACATTAGCTTCCATCAAAATTAAGGGATGCTGTAGGAATCCCCAGAATTGGTGGGTAGATGGGAAATTTGGAATTGTTATAATGTCATTAATTAGCTGTCTGAAACTTGTACATTGTTCAGCTTTATTAACTTCCTTATAGCATACAGCTAAACACGATAATTAACAATGTATAGAACAGTAACTAAGTATTAAAATATAAAATTCAGTTTTAAAATGTACCTAAATAAACATTTAACATGCCATCTTTTTTATATAAATTATTAACTTACTTCAGATATACCTTTGCCAGCCCAATCGATTTCAAAAGTTTCAATTCTATTTTTGCCATAACCTAAACTAATGAAGAAGTCTTGCCAGTTTCTTCCAAGGTTCTTTGATATGTAGTCAATGTATTCATGTTCAGGCTGAAAAAATCAGTAAAGGTGACATATGAGTAAAAATATCCAGCCAAGTGCAACCAGCAAATGCAACTCACACATCAAGAAATGCATACTTGAAATAAAAAAAGATTAGCAATCATTGATTAATTTATCATGATAATCAACTGTTAAAAGATATCTTAAAAAAGCTGGGGAAGGCCATGTGTCATGCTGTCCTTAACAAATGAGTAGAATTGAAATCCTTAGCACACACGAACACCTTTGTGTGGAATTATAAAGGCTGTTTTTATATTTTATTTTATTGATGAATCTTTAAGCCCCCAACTAAAAGTATACACTTTTCTCAATTGAGCTAATAATAACAGTTATGTCACAAAAAGGGAAAGAAAACTAGTCTCTAGATGTAAAGTCATAAAGAAATTTATTTTGTCCGCCCCCACACGACACCTACGTATTCATTCGACATTCACAATATGCCTCATAGGTAATGTGTGAAGCGGTTCCCTTGTGTATACTGTGGTATAGTTGGGAGCTCCAACTTCAATATTATTACGGCAGATTCCTAATAGGTCTAATACTTAAGGTTAATAATTGAAATGAAACTGATATCTGTTTGACTAATTACTCGATATCTGGCCATCGTAGTAATTGAACCTTATCGTAAATTGAATCTTATCGTAACAAGCGAATTCGCGAAAGAGATTGAAATGTGATTCTTGTAGAAGTAAGGAAACTTTGCATTTCTTACACTCCCACGTTGTTTCTCTGTCTTTAATTTTTTTGGCAAACTCTACAAGGTTCTGATGGTCTTAATTTTGGTGGTGTTGGGTCAATATGTTTTGGAAAATAAGCCCAATGTTTCGCGTGAGGTCGCGATGCCTGTAATATTTACGATTGGCCCGATCAGCGTATTACACAAGCAAGTTGTGCGAATGGCTGGAAGGCTGCGCGAGCTTGTTTACGTTTTCGGCCCAAACTTCTCGAACGTAAACCGCAGGGAAAGGGGTTAAAGCATCAAGTTGTAGCGCAACTTTTGTCGCGAGTTGCGTACGAGGTCACTTATAAAATAAAGATGATCAGTATTGACGCTGTCGCTTGCATCAACTGTTACTTTGTTCAGAGTAAAACTTTTTCATTTGGTGGCATCTTACAGAATTCGGCACAACATCCAAACTCATACAGAAAACGACTTTTTAATCCTTTTACATATGGTATGGTATATATGTAAATACCAGCCGGATACTCGATAGTTACTGGATATCCCTTCCATCTCTAGTTACAAAGACAAATTTGTATTCAATTTTTGTTACAAATTTCTTTGACTTCTTTTAAAAGATTGTTGCAATCTCCTCGTGTCTTAAGATTGTTGCAATCTCCTCGTGACTATCCCCCGCAGGGGTTGGCAGAGACCACAGAGCTCCATCCGCTACCATATATAGCAGCAAAACGGCTCTCCATTAGTCGCTTTTCACCCTCGAGAGAATCAGGGCGTAATGGGTGGCGAACGACGTCGCAGTCATTTTCAACAAATTAGGTTATTACAAATTAGGTCTAACATTTTTATAAAGCAAAAAATGATAGATAAACAAACTTTTTATAAAAAATAATTTAATATTAATAGTCTCGAAATGTTTTAAAAGAAGTTATGTGAATTTATAACAAATACCTTTATTTTGGCTTCCATTAGGAGAACAATGTTATTTGTCTTTGCAATGTATTCTTCCTCTTGTTCTTTTTCTTGGTTTCGTCCCAAGTTTGTAGGTCCCATATAATAAACTATTTCACTGCCCCAATGTATGTCTCTCGAGTTCACTATGTTGATGACATGGCCAGTTGCTAATGACAATAAGTAAAGATACATTTTTGATTACTTTAAGAGAGTAAAATGATGACATCAAATGCAGTTTGTTTGAGATCAAGACATATTTTATTTTGAAACACACAAACACTTTTATCTGTCTATTTAAGAGTCAATTTCAGTATGTAAATCGAATAACTGAAATAAATGCTTTCATAGAATATTGAGATCAATTACATTACTTTAGATTAGGTGCGTAACTAAGTTCTCGCTGTTTGTCATTAGATGGTTCCAGCAGTAAGTGTTGGTCGATTTTGACATATCCAAAACGTCTTGAATCAAGCTTAGACATTTGGTAAACAAACCGCTGAGACACGTTAATGATTTTATTGTGGCGTCGTATACTTTTAGTTGTATGAAAATGTCTGATTTTGTGCTAAATAATTGTCATTTGCGGGAAGTGTTACTTTTCTTATTTCATTCAAAGAAAACGGCGGCTGAAGCGCATTGCGAGTTAAAAAAAGTTTACGGAAATGCTGCTCTAAGTGAAACAAGGTGCCGCGATTGGTTCCGTCGCTTTAAAGACGGTGATTTCGATGTTGACGTATTGTCCGCGCGAAAGAAGGCCAAAAACATTCGAAGACGCTGAATTGGAGAAATTACTCGATGATAATCCCTGCCAAACGCAAGGACATCTTGCTTCAGTATTAGGAGGGAAATGATTCAAAAACAAGTAACTTGGGTTCCTTATGATTTAAAGCCAAGGGATGTTGAGCGTCGTTTTTTCACCTGTGAACAACTGGTCCAGCAGCAAAAAAGGAAGGATTAGGAGAAAACCAGCCACAATACGAGCAAAGGCACAAAAAGTGCTTCTACTGGATGACAATGTTTGGCCTCATATTGCCAAACCTATTAAAATGTACAAGGAAACGCTCAAAAGGAAGGAAGGAAAGTCTGACCCTACCCACCATATTTCCCTGATATTGCACTGTCAGATTAATACTTGTTTCGTTCAATTGCTCATGATATGGCTGATCAGCAATTCCACTTTTCTGAAGACATCGAAAAGTGGCTTGATTTGTAGATAGCCTCAAAAGATGAACACTTTTATTATAACAGTATTCAAGCTCTGCCAGAAAGATGGACAAAAGTTGTAGCTAGTGATGGGAAATACTTTGAAAAATATTAAACATTTTAACACAATTAAGTTGCAATATTATAAAAAAAAAAACAATGAGAACTTAGTTGCGCATCTAATAAGAAAATAATATTGATAAGCCTATACATAAATAACCTCCAAACAAGATACTAAAAGCATACATAACTTTAATAAGCAAATAGTAATAGATGTTTTCAACTGAATGCAATGACTTAGAATTTAAAAATGTATTAATATCAAAAAAATAATAACTTTTTGTATTATTTTAGCAAAAAACTATATTCAATTCACATGGCTTGTTTTCAAGATTGTTATTAATGCTTACTTATCAATACAAAAGACAAAAAGCATTATGGAAATTTTTTAGAGCCTCAGTTAAGATTGGCAACAGATTATAGGCTTAACCTACAAAAACCATGTTACAGTTCTACATAAAAAAAACTACAATGAAACCCACACTCATGTTTGAAAGTGAATCATGGGCTCTAGGTTTAAGATACTGAATCATTACAAAACAGTTTTACATCTAATGATGTGTAATGGCTAGATTGTAGGTAAATGGCAACAAGGATATGCATATGTCTTAGTATACATTAAACTACACATACATTTTAAAATGTAGAGATATAGCCATGATTGTGAAATAATTATGCAAATAAAAGATGTATGTTGTGTTATCAAATATGACATGGGTGCAAAAAGAGCTCGAACCAAGGACGCACTAAACGGGCAAGTGGATACGACAAAGTTAAGTTGATGTTTCTTACTAGAGCAAAAACAAGAAGTAGGAGTCTTATGTATACTCTTCATATACAATCAATCATACTTATTATTGAGGCACAAAATGTGTGTTGTAACAACGAACCTTGAGTGTTGACATTGCTGTTGCTAAAAAGTTTATGTTCTTTGTTTTCTTTTTTTGTGAAACCAAAACCATCTTTTTTCTTATTGGGTTTGAAGAAATTATTACTGAATGAAGATTTTTTCTTGTTTTTCTTTAGATCGTCTGGGTCCGCAGTTTCCTCATCATCGTTACTTATGTTGTGATTTTCATTATCTTGGTTTATATTTTCACCAAAATCATCTTCTGTTTCTGGACGAGGCTGACGTGGCACGGCATCAGATTTAACGTTACGAAAAATTTCGAAAATTCTAGCACTTATGGCATCCATTAAAAATGTTTATCTAAATTAGTTTTAAGAGATAAAAAAAATAGTAGTATAAATAATGCTAGCTTCTTGGAAATACCAATGACGTGAGAAATGAATGGGTTACCAGATATTATTTTATGAATTTTTCACAAACCTATATAAAAATTATAATTTTGTGTTATATAAGTGGATTTATTTTATTTGGTTTTAATGCTTTAAAGTACTTCGTTATGTTAACATCAATAATCATAACATAAAATATTTAATAAATCTTAAAATTATTTTAATTATTAATATACATCCAAGCAACTGCGCAAGGTGACTGGCAGAAACTGGATGCGTGAAGCCAAAGAACTGGAGCTAATTTTAAGAATTTTTAGGTGGCCTGTGTTCAGCAGTGCTGTTGATAACTAAGCGGGCCAAAATTATGAATATTTTTGACTTATTTATATTCTGAATTTTGAAAGCTATTCTTTCTTTACGTCACTAATCGAATGTTTCATTCATTTTACACTATTTTTATTATATTTATAATCTTTGTTTTAATCAATGGAAGAAAATAATAATTATTATTTTCAACGTTTCTCAGGTTTATCTCTTTCGAATATTTTCAAGCTAGTGCTTTTCCAAACTATTTATGCAAAAAGTGATTCTAATCCAAATTCAAGGTCTCACTCTCCTAGAAACGAATCTCGTTGTTCAGATAAGACTGGGGGTGGTGATGCGAGTTCAACTTCATATGCGTGCAAGTGCCCCGTATCGTCTGGGTCGAAATGTACAGTGGGCAATCGTGGCAAGACCGGAGCTGGCGTAACTGGCTCACGAACAGAATCCGACCGAGATGAAAGAGTTATCAAAAAAGGACCAGATGCGTTACCAAGTGGAGCTTTAAACCCTGGTCTTCTTCGACACATTCACAATGCAGCTCGTTACAGACTACCACAATGTTTTGAAGGCGCTTGCGTTTCTGTCAAACAAAGTTCGAGTAATAACTGGGTCTTCGGGCATTCATTGTCATTTAGCTCAGTTTCGCCAGGTGGATACAAAATAATGTTTTCCTATGTAGATAAGGAGAAGCCAATTTCTTTACCATACTTTGTAATGGAAGCTGCTCCGGGAGGTCAACTAAGCTGTGAAGTGCGAGTGGGACCGACGCTGAACACTCGAACAAGTGTTGTGGCCCAAGTCGCTAATGGTGAACTAAATAGTTTTGAAACCATTTTCGATGCCTATTTTAATAAATTTACAGCTTCTGTAATTGCTGTCAATAAGGAGTTTATAGCTCTCCATTATTTACAGGTAAGAAATTATGCGCTTAAAGATGTTTACTAAGATTAGACACAAAATAATTGAGTGTATAGCATAGTAATCATTACTGTTAAAAAAGTAAACTATTGGTATTTGTATTTAAATCATCCGTGCATGTATTATATTTTAAGTAATATTTTATACAACAAGGTTATACATTACGTCTCTTGACTTGAATTTTATAGGTTTAACAAAAATGAAGTTTAAACTACTATGTGAAATAATTTTATTTAGTTATTTCGTGACAAATAAAGTACTACTTAAAGTAACAACTACATAAAGTAACAACAAAACAATACAAATATGTGAACATTTGTTCTTCGGAAGAAAATGTTTTTTTTTCTTATCATCCATAGTACAAATGCAAACCATTCATCGTTTATAAATTTAAATTTCATAATAAGTATATTGTCGTCAATACATATTGAGTAGTCAATATAAATTTATTCTAAACTTTTAAAACTATAACTTCGCATAAAAGTCGTCGAATAGTATCGAAGGTGAATAGTAATACTTACTAGATAACTTGGGATAGTAGTCTTCACCCCCGGGTCACGAACTACTACCGGGACGTAACTCAAATGGTACCGGGCATATATAATACACAAGACATCTTATATTATTTTAATTTTTTTGCTGTTGAATATTTCTTTTGGGCCTGTGGGACTATCTATAGACGAGAAATTAATGTGAGTTGAGCGGCCTCATAAAATATTTTATGCGTTACCTATAAACATTTTAGTTATTCATATTTATTTGCTCAATTATTGGGAAATATTGCAATAACACAAAAGGACCAAGCTCAACATAATAAGCTGTTACCACAGCTTATTATGTTGAGCTTGGTCATTTGGTATTGAGTTGAGTTTGCAATTACAACCTGATTTTCAGCTTCTTCTAGCTATGTCACAAGTCTTTCTTACATACGTTCTTAGTAGGTATAACGTAAACTAAGAAATTATTTATTTAAATAAAGTAATTTCAAAAGTAAAAATTGGGAAAAAGAAAATAGTTAAAACCTACCTACTAACCTTACCGAAAGGCATGCCCTTTCTCGGTAAATTTGACAATGGAAATCGGTTAAATACGGTAGTTATTATTCGATTCTAATATAAGCTACAATTAATTGCAGGCAGTTTCAGAACAGGTGTCATTGGGGGCGGAGATCGTCGCTCGGGCACAGGTGGCGGAAGTGAACGCGGCGTCAGCAGCGGCGCGCTGGGCAGGCGAACTGCACTCGCTCAGCGGCACGTTGGGCAACCGCGGACTCGACGTGTGCTATACGCGCGCTCTGCGGCCGCACCTTACCGCTGCGGCTATGCTTGAAGTATGCTTTAGTATTTTATTTATACTACTGTGAAAGACTTATGCTGCAGACAATTTGTTTGTTTGACATAAATATTGGATTGTTACATAAGTTCGTTCAGTTTTTAACATTTATTCAAAAGAAAATACATTTTAAAATTAAAGCTTTTGTTATTGACTATATTGTCCATTATTTTGTATCTCTCTGGCCTAACGTTCAGACAATTGCATAATGCCATCTCTCCAGAAGGCTTTTATCTTTGCTCTCGAAAAATCTACATACATACATATACATATCGTCACACCTGTCTCCCGTAAAATAAGGCAGAGACCACAGATCTCCATCTGCTACGATCTTGGCATACTTCTTTTGCTTCCTTCACACTTATTATTCTCCTCATGCAAGCCCACCGGTTAAGGGCAGGTACTGTTGACCTGGCCTTTCTTAAAATCTTTAGCAATTTGGTCAAGGTATATTTTCCGTGATCTTTCCCTACTGGCCCTTCCATCCACATTCGCAACGTAAATTTCTTTTGCCAGTCATCTTTCATCCATCCACTCTATATGCCCAAACCATCTAAGCATCCTTTTCTCAACTTTTGTCGCAACACCTTCTTTTACTCCACATCGCTCTCTTGTATCTTCATTTCTTATTCTATGATTCAAAGTTACACCATACATACTTCTTAATTCTCTCATTTCCACCGCATTCAGTCTGCTTTCATGACTCTTCTGCCAAACCCAATTTTCACTATATCAGATCCGATCCCGTATATCAAAGTCGGAACATTAGGGGGTAATGAACCGGCAGTCGGGCCATTTTAGACACATTCTGACTTTTCATAAAGGAGTGCAGGGCTCCATTAACCTGATTACCAGCTTTCACTCGCCTTTCAATATCACCTTCATATTCTCCATCTGACCCCAAATATTGAAACTCATTCACTTGCTCAACTTTTTCTATTGCAATCAGCATCTCACATTGCGTCGTAGTTTTAAAAGGGAGGATCCCTTTTAAAACATCTCCCTTATAACGGCTTTGCACCAATCGTCCAGTACTTTGCCAGTACTTCAGCATAGATTGAAAAAAACGGAGAATCTCTCAAGATGAATTTTTACGTCGTCCAAAGATGCAAAATGTTTTCTGTTATGATAATTTTGTAGCGTGCAGATAATTTTGTAGTAGTCAGATGGTGGTCTGGGGTATATGGATAGTGAAGTAGAATATCCCATGAAAACTCTACCAACCTCTGTTTACAGACTGTCTTTTGGTTACAGATGTACGAGTATGTCTTCGCCCATTGTTATGGTAAAACATATTCATTGTCTATTAATCAATGCAGGCCGTTTTTTCGAGAGAGTGAGAGTTGTCTTCAGGCCGTCAAGTAGAATATTAGGTAGCGGCTCATAGTAAACTACGCTCTTTACATCCTAACAAATACACAACATCACTTTCTTCGGGTGAAGATTTTCAGCAATGTCTGAGCAGCATAATCTTTTTTAGATCAAGATCTACGGTGCACAACATTGTTGTATAGCATTCATTTTTCAACGCCAGTAATCATTCTGAATAATGGCTCTTCCTGGTTCTTTTTATGAGTTGATCACAAACAATCATACGTTGCATCAGCTGGCGCTATTTAAATCATGTGGTATGGGTTCCACCACATCAGCACAATTGACATAGCCTTCAGCGTAGAGGTGTCTTTAAACGGTACTATGCGACACGTTCACGACGTCAGCTATCTCACACAGTGTAAAATGTGGATTTTCGTCAACCACAAAGAATATCGTGGCCCTGTCAGTTATTACAGGCCGTTCGGAGCCCTCGCAATCATTAAGGCTGAATTCTCCGCTTGTGAACCTGGTATACCGTTTTTGTACCATGCAAATCGGTAACTACAAATGCCCCGTAAACATTGCATACTTTTTTGCTGCTTGAGTTGCATTTTTCTCCTTTAGAAAACGTAACATAATATGCCAGAAATGCTCATTTAAAACTACCATTTTACTATACACGAGGTCACAAACTAAGTAGCAAAATGAAATAAATTCTACACTAAAATGTCGCTACAAGTGTACACTACAACTGACGTAAAAATATCATCCGCCTAAATATTTTCCGTCCAATAGGCGTCAATATCTGCGCGCCAAAATACGAACGAACTTATGTAACAACCCAATACATCATAAACCAATCCGCTTGTGGCAAACGCGGTGTTTTATTGACCGATGCTCCAGAAATGGGAAGGTCCCTTGTCCAGTACAGGGCATTTTCTGGGCAAATATAAGGTTTCAATTAAAAACTTTGGTCTGCTCTATTAAGATTTATTATGGTATATATGATTTGTGATAAAACACAATACACTAAATGTACTACAACAGATTGGCTTCGCCATCCGCCGGGCAGTTGCTACGCTAGCATACGAATGGCGAGCAGACGAGTGGACGGTGCGTGCTTCAGCAGACTCTGACGGGCTGGTGGGAGCTACCCTTCAGCGGGCTTTAGGAGGGAAGAGAGCTCGTTTAGCTTGTGCTATTTCGGCCCTGCTGAATCACCCCAATGATAAGTTCAGACTTGGATTTGGTGTCAACGCTGTTATTATATAGTTTTATTCAAACTGTGTAGGGCATTAGTTATGTTAGTTGTTATTTTAAAGTATGGTATTTTTTTATAAAACATCAAAATTGCTTCACAAAGTTTGAACTAAAATCTAGTCAGTTATATAAAACTGGATTTGTATTTTAGTGGGTATTTTTTTAAAATAGGTTTAGGTTTTCAAGTTTCTGTGAATAATGTACACACTCATTACACGGAATTTTGATAGAAACTGCATTATTTCCCATTTTGTTGAAACGAAATTATTTAGACGTAAATGTATGTGTTTTTTAATCAATTTTGACTTCCTCTATGCTCTTTAAATAGTTTTGCTTAACTTTTTCTATATATTTTTTTTATTTACCTATAAATATGGTTTTTAAATGTAATGTAAGAAATAAACATGAAATGTCTATATTACAAAAACCGGAGCATTTTTTATTTACAGCTCTTTAAATATATGTAGTATAATAATATTAACATAAGTAAGTCACCCGTACCGTTTGCTATATATAAGTTATACAAATTAAATAGAACTTTTCACACTCATAAGAATACCATATTAAATAACGTTAGTGAAAATATTATACAATTTCCATAACTAAGAATTCACTTTAGAAAAACACTTAAACAAAGCTACAATTGTAGAATGATATTTCAAATTGTACTTTATTCAGTTATTTACTACGTGTTCAAAAAAGAACCTCGTTAAATTCAATTTAGCCACATTCAATTTCATAACCATCACATTCAGGCAGATACGATATTCACTTTTCAACACAAAGTCTCAATTAATCTTAATCTCAGCATTTTGAACACAAACGAATGTCAGTGAGAACTGTTAAAAATTCATTTCCAATATAACGATAATGTAGGCGTGTATTATTCGCCGTCGGCAGTGCCTGAGCTTGGACTCTAACATTATACGTAGGGCGGGCGCGTGCGCGAATTCAGGGCGGAGTTTCCCACCGGGATGTAAGCGTTATTTAAACAGAATTCAATCTAACTTTATGAACTCTAAAGTTGGTTTTGCGTTAAATGGTATGGCTATGGTGAAATGTAGGCGTGCTGAACGCCTTCGGTGCAGTGTGTGTTCCGTAGAGCGTGGCGAGTGATGGCCGCGCGCGGCGACGCGTGTTCTGGGTAGTAATGGTGATGGAGCGGCTGGCGGACTTCGTCAGCAAGTCATTGGAAGGTGGTGAAGCGCCAACTCCGCCACCTGAACCCGGGGAGCTCGAGAATGATGAAGTTGAAGTTGATATCACAGCTTTGGAGGAGAAAGCGCCACCGGCGAAGCGACCACGCAATTGGCTCATCTCACCTGTTCCTGTGCGCCACTACAAAAAAGAAGCTGATGATGATGATGACACTAAACATGGTTAGTTAAGCTCCGAATCATTAGTACAAACCAAACTGATACTATGTATCTATATTTAATTGAGATTTAGGTAAAAAAAAACGATATTCTATTGATTTAAAATGCACGTTTACTGTAAACAATCGAAGATCGGGGATCAGCCCCGAGACATATTCCTGCATCCTGGAAAGGCGGCAGATTGTGGAAGCTTTACGTCAACAACCTATAAATTGCACTTCAATAAAATTAATATATCAATTCAGTACATGTATGAAATCTATTTGACGAATCTCTAAACATTTGATGCTTTTTGATAGACGCTGATACTTATTCATTAGTAAGTGTTAATTCTGTCAGGGTTGTACTGAAATGTAATTTGTCTAACATTATTTTTTTTCTTCTGCAAATGTAATTCCGTAACTACATTCGTACGTACATATTATCGCTTACTACTATTTTATTCTATTTATTTAAATGATTTATTCAACTAATAAAATTCTTGATGGTATGATAACTAAACTTCAAAACATTATTTATAAAATATTGTTCTTGTAGAGCCGATGCTACAAGAGATGATTAAAACTGTTTTGGACAGAATAAAGGCTGTGTACGAATTGGTAGATTCCAACGCGAAAATTGAATGAGCGGACGAAGTTACGGTAAAAATCGTTATGTTAGTAAATAAGAGTAATACTGAGGTATCGACTACCACCGTTTTATCTGGCTCGTGACTTTACCACACGAGTTCTCTCCATCAACTAATAAGATTTCTGTTGGAGTTATCCTACATCACGAATATGGCGATTTGGCCTGAGCTCATCTTATCCTCATGGAATAGAATAATATTTAGGTGTAGTTGTCAACGTTACCGTGTCTTATGGTGAGTGCAGTTCCGAAACCCCAATTCTTTTTCCTTCCAATTAATTTTTACCTTGGTTAGACAACGCATTAACAATTACCTTGTTTTAACAGATGTCCTTAGGCAACGGTGAATAATTACCATTATTGACCTTTCTCATTTTCCTACCTCTTCCATAAAATAATCACTTTCTTTTATTATATAATCAAAATCGATTATGATTTTCAAAATAGTTTTTTTTTCTTGTATCTTAATTAACCATCGTTCTTCTTCTTCCTTGATCGTAATTAGGTATAACTATTATGCCAGTGTCAAGCAAAAAATAACAGCGAGTATTTTAAAATGTACTAGTCAGTTTGTTACGTTGTCTTGATAAAATGGTGGCCGTTATACCAAAACCTTCTATGAAATTTTTCAGTTAATATGTCACGATATCGCATTTATTTCATTTCACTCCACTTTTACGCCTTAATTGAATATAATACAATACGCCACCTCAATGAAAAAAAACTTATAATAGCTAAAATTATGAAAATAAAAAAAATACTTTACAATATAAATTGACGGGAAAAGTGTTATAGTCAAAAAAGTTTAACGAATATGTTTAATTTAACCCCATATAGTATAAAAATCGACTGATACTCGAATATCGACTAATTATAATTATTGTTGTCCTGAATAACGCAGCAATAAGTAGCGTTTTTATAGCTAAAGGGTGCGGGTTTGATCGCGTGTCGGTAATGGTGAACATCGATGTGATTTTAGCGTAGTAAACGCACACACACACATACATATGTATATATATATATATATATATATATATATATATATATATATATATATATATATATATATATATATATATATATATATATATATATATATATATATATATATATATATATATATATATATATATATATATATATATATATATATATATATATATATATATATATATATATATATATATATATATATATATATCGATCCTATGGTAGGTACTGTGATTGATTGTTTTAGAATTATTTTAGAAAAAGAATATAGTATTAGATAATTATAAGCCAAAAATATAACCAGTCACCTCAAATTTAGTATTCAAGTTATTAATTACCTATAAGGTATCTTTTGTTAACGTAATTTAAATGTAAAAACAAACTTAAACTTTAAACTTATTTTATATGACCATGTAGACTTTTACATACATATGTAGATGTTATTGCATTCATTCTTATCATATAACTGAGAATAATTATTATAGATATATGTCATATAATCATTGAAATGTCATCGTATAGGCGATATTCGGAATACTAAGCTCATCTCGGATTTGCCCCCTCCCCTTATCATCTACATTCATTATTCTACATCTTTCTTAAAGGTATGCAACGTTAATGTATTTTCCTAGTGCTGCAAGTCTTCATGGTCACAAGTGACTCCTTCCCATCTAATCCTAATCCGCACCAAGATACTACTGTCAGTAGCAAATGACACTTATTTATCTCAATCCTTATAAATTATTCTATGGTTCAGGTGGTGACAAAAGTGAAGTATATCAGAAATAGGATTGTGTAGTGTTGTGAAGCTGTGAAAAAGAGCATTTAAATTATTGATTTGTCAACTCGTCTCCATTAACTATAATTATTATTTGATGTCTAATAAATTGCTTATTCCTTTCTTATTTATTTTGATAACTCTGTTTTCTCTTGACAACACTGCAGTTGCACGTCTACTTCACAAGCTTTTTTGTGATTAATGTTCAATTTTGAGTTAAGGCGTTACCGATGACTTTTGTTTAAAATTCTATTCAGACACTCATAATTCGGAATTATTTTTTTTTATATATATAAATTCACGCCTATCCCCCGCAGGGGTTGAAAGAGAGCACAGAGCTCCATCCGCTACCATTCATCGCAGGGAAACGGCTCTTCATTAGTTGCTTTTCGCCCTCGTGAGAATCAGGACGTGACGGGTGGCGAACCACGTCGACGTCATTTTCAACAAATTAGGTATATTAAATTCGTCTTAGTGAATCCCACGAGCCGCAAGGGAGGATATAGGTCAGCTCCAGAAGAGCCCTGCATGCTGAGGTAAGGCACCACAGTACCCGGGGAGCCCGATCCCGGGACGATCGGCACACTTGCGACTAGGCTCGCCCCTAGTCACGCGTCCATTGGCACGGCAGACCGTGGATTGGCGGAGAGGAAAGAAAAGGATAGAGAAGAAAGGAAAGGGCAGGAAAGGAAATGCGGATTGGGGGATTACCAGACTCAGAATAAACATTTATAAATCTATATAAATATTTATTCCGATGCGGGAATCGAACCCGGCACCATTGGCTCCGCGGGCGGAGGGCCCTGCCACTGTGTCAATCGGTCCTCGTAATTCGGAATTAATTTATTCAAAAAGAATTTAAGTCCGGAATAATATAAGAACATTTTTAGAACAATACTGTTATTCCTTCCACACAAAGTTTTGATTTTTCGCTGCCTGCGAGAAAATATCTCGATCTATCGATATATCGCTTAATTTCCCGCAAACCTCCATATATTTGTCCATATTACCAGTCTTTATATAAGAACCCTGGTTTCGATCTTCCATTCGTCAGAACTAATTTAATTCTAAACTAGTATAACCCATTTTATTGCATTATTGTATGGCATTTTGGGATTCAAGTTATCCCGGTGATCACGAGGGACGACACTTAAGCCAAGCGATGACAATTCTGTTAAAAGTTATTTTCTATTCATTACAGTTCGTGTATTGAAACTGCAACGTTAAGCATTTTGTAGAATATTACGTGATGTACATAATTATTTGGCGGTTGATTTACATAAGTAGAAATTATAAGCGAAGAAATATGTCGTGAAAATGAGAGATCTCTCGTAGAAAATTAAACGAACTTTAATTATATTGCGACTTGCGGTATCTAATAAAGTAGGTACCTAAGTGTGTTCGCAAACACAGAAGGCTCTATTATCCGTATAATAAATGACTGTAGTACTTTAAAGGCACAATGAACAAACACAAAATGAACACAGGGACTTGAAAACTTCTTTATTTATAATATAACTCTGAAATGAAATTGAAGTATAGAAATCTCTCTGAAATTAATAATAATTGACCTTCTTAAAAATAATTTAAGTATATGTTTATTATTTATTACATTTAATATACATAGATATATATTTTTAAATAAAAAAAATGAAATTTTATTCACTGCATTTTATTGAATGCTTCTGTGTTCTCCTTATTGCTAAAATATCATAGCAATCATGCAATCCAACAATTCAAATCGTAGGATACAGGTAAAAAGATTAATTTTAAAACATCAAGATGTATAAGCTTTTAATAGATATGCAGAAAGACTATTTAATAAAACAAATCACAAAGTATTTAACTAGAGTATTATGAACCTCTTTCGGTAATTAATCACTGTTCTCAGGTCTTAGTCGATCAAGGAGTTGGAAAGCCCTCGAGACGAAAGGGAGGAGCGAGGTGGATGCGACTCGCAACGCCACAGTAGGATAATCCCTCCATTTACATAATTACCGTATAAAAACGAGAGCCCCCCAATTTGCTAAATTGTTTCAAACGGCACTCTCGAACGTATTCTTCCGTTAGTCACGGCGACGGAGCCGCTCCCCCCTGCTTGGGGTTCCCCGATTAACGCTGCTGTGATTTAGCTATTGACATCTCCCATTCCGAATTTATCGAATTACAATATTCCGTTTTTTGTGAAATGAATCTTAAGGTTAACTACACTATAATAAAAAGATTTTTAGTCTTAACGCCTACATACATATCTACGTTGTTACCGGCATACACTTCTTCCCGTGGGTTTCATAGAGGCGTTTATGGAAACAAATATCACCGATAGCGGCGTCTACCTGAATAATAAAGTCTGATGTCCTCAATCCGACCTGCTGGAGGATCCTGCTGCTGTGGAGATTACAGTGACACCGCCCAATTTTGAGAAAAGCTGATGTCCAGCATTGGACTGTAAGGACTTAAATTACAAAATATAATATTTGACAGGGATTTGATATTTCACAGTATATTTATTTTATTGTTTGGGATGCAAGGGAGCATACTTGAACCTTCTGCTCCAACTGTCAACCTCACCTGCACGCGGTGCATCCTGCCACAAACCAACGAGGCAATGACGACCGATCGATGGCGGTATAACCATCGCACAAAATGCCAGGCCAAAGTAACTCAGGCCGGTAACGGGCAGCGGCGTTACCGGTGCGACGCGTCTGGCTCCGCGGTCGCCAACCCACCTGCCCAGTGTGGCGACTACGGGCAAACACCCAATGGAGCACACCAAAAAACCACGGCCCCCAGTTCCCGGTTGCCCCATTATTCCTGGCCAAGGTAGCGGTCATGGTTACGATGGGGTGGGGGGTGCGAAGAATCCCCGGGAGAGGTTAGGCTACCGACACAAACTGGACCTGGCGACGTACAATGGACGAAGTCTGCGGCACGACGAGCACGTACACGACTCGTGGTAGAGCTGGAAAAGATAAGATGGCATATTGTTGGACTAAGCGAAGTCCGTAGACAGGGGGAGGACACGCTGGTCCTGCAATATGGCCATCTGCTCTACTACCGAGAGGGACATAGTCTTTCCCAAGGTGGCGTGGGATTCCTCGTCAATAAAGTCCTCACTGACAACATTGAAGAAATATCCAGTGTGTCGGCGAGGGTTGCGTACCTTGTACTCCGGCTATCGAATAGATATAGTCTAAAGGTAGTACAGGCATACGCGCCCACGTCAGAACACCCGGATGTGGAAGTAGAGGCTATGTATGAAGACATAGCCAAGGCCTTACATAATACCACAAAGGCCCACTTCAATGTTGTCATGGGGGACTTCAATGCCAAAGTAGGGCTGCAAACAGGTATCGAATCGATTATGGGACCACATGGTTTTGGACAGAGGAACCATAGGGGGCAAATGCTGGTCAACTTCCTGGAGAAAGAGGGGCTCTATCTGATGAATTCCTTTTTCCAGAAGAAGCCCCAAAGAAAGTGGACGTGGCGAAGCCCCGATACTGTGACAAAAAATGAGATTGACTTCATCATGTCGTCAACAAAAGACACGTATTCAGAGATGTCTCAGTGATAAATAGGTTCAATACCGGCAGTGATCACCGAATCGTGAGAGGCACTCTGAATATCGACTTCAAGATTGAAAGATGTCGTCTGGTGAAGTCCACGCTCCGACCGACTCTGCTCGAAACTGAAGCGGGATCTCAACGCTTCCAATTGGAACATAAAAATCGATTCGACATACTGGAACCCACTTTGGACATTGACGAGGACCTCAACAGTGTGGTGAAGACCTTGAGGGACGAAGGGAACAGTTTTTGTGTAAGGAAGCGTATGGGCCGAAAGTCCAAGCTCTCAGACGAGACACTACAGTTAATGGACATGCGGCGTGAAGTGACCACACATGGGGAACAGGTGGCACTCACCAAGCTTATCAGGAAATGCGTGCGGCGGGACATGCGTCGCTCTAACGCTGAAGCCATTAAAGAAGCAATAGAGCGACACAAGGGCCCTAAAGTATTTGCACAAAAACTTGGGAGAAGCCACCTCACAAAATTAAAAACCCAGGATGGCAGAATACTCACGTCGAAGTCTGAGGTTCTCGGTGAGATCGAAGACTTCTACGGCAAACTATACGCTTCTCATGCACCACAACCTGAACCCGTTTACAATGATCCCAGAGCCACGCTTTCCCGCCACTACACCGACGAGCTGCCAGATATTGCCCTCGAGGAGATGGAGTTGGCCCTCGGACAACTTAAAAATGGAAAAGCCCCGGGCGAAGACGGGATTACTGTGGAGTTCTTAAAAGCAGGAGGTCGACCCGTGCTTAAAGAGCTCTGCAGAATATTCAATTCTGTCGTGCAGAATGGGAGAACTCCTCGGGCATGGAACAGGAGCATAGTCGTCTTATTCCACAAAAAAGGGGATAGGACGCTACTTAGCAACTATAGGCCCATCTCGCTCCTGAGCCATGTCTATAAGTTGTTTTCGAGGGTCATCACAAATCGACTCGCACGAAGACTTGACGAGTTTCAAACCCCAGAGCAGGCTGGGTTTCAAGAAGAATTCGGCACCATAGACCACATTCACACAGTGCGGCAAATTATACAGAAAACAAACGAGTATAATCAGCCCCTGTGCTTAGCATTTGTGGATTATGAGAAGGCCTTTGACTCCATTGAGACCTGGGCTGTCATGGAAGCCTTGCAGCGGTGCCAGGTAGATCATCGATACATCGAGGTATTGAGATGTCTTTACAATGCCGCCACGATGTCCGTTCGAGTACAGGGCAGTCAAACAAAACAAATCCAGTTGTATCGCGGTGTGAGACAGGGGGATGTCATATCCCCGGAACTGTTCACTAATGCATTGGAAGACGTTTTCAAGACGCTAGACTGGAAAGGACGAGGCATAAACGTAAACGGTAAGTACATCTCACACCTGCGTTTTGCCGATGATATCGTGATCTTGGCAGAATCGCTAGAGGAACTGCAAGGGATGCTGAACAGCCTAAATGAATCCTCTCGACGAGTCGGTTTGACCATGAACTTTGATAAAACTATCGTCATGGTCAATGATCATCTGGATCCACAACCGACCGTCGTCAGTGGTAAAACTCTCGAAGTTGTCCAGGAGTATATCTACCTCGGGCAAGTCTTGCAATTGGGTGGAGACAACTTCGAGAAAGAAGCCGATAGAAGGATTCAGTTAGGCTGGGCAGCATTTAGGAAACTCCGTCCGGTCTTCTCGTCGCCCATACCTCAGAGCCTGAAGACGAAAGTCTTCGACCAGTGTGTCCTACCCGTACTCTCCTACGGCGCCGAAACGTGGACGCTGACAGTCCGTCTGCTTCATAAGCTCAGAGTCGCTCAGAGAGCTATGGAGAGAGCTATGCTCGGAGTTTCTCTGGTAGATATATTTCGGAATGAACAAATCCGCCAGAGAACTAAAGTCACCGACATAGCCTTTCGAATTAGCAAACTTAAGTGGCAATGGGCTGGTCACGTCTGTCGGAGATCCGACGATCGTTGGAGCAGACGAGTGCTGGAGTGGAGACCGCGTCTCGGTAAACGTAGTGTGGGACGCCCCCGGCTAGATGGTGCGACGATCTGCGCAGGGCGGCTGGCAGAAACTGGATGCGTGTAGCCGAAGATCGGGCTAGGTGGCGCTCCATGGGGGAGGCCTATGTCCAGCAGTGGACTGCCGCAGGCTGCTGATGATGATTATTTTATATTTTGAGCAATATTTTTATGGCAGAGCAAGCAAAGAAACATACAAGGCACGTGATAATAAATGACCACCGTCAGACATGCCTATCGATCGATCGCGCTGCGTCTAATCTCTCTTGTGAACTATTTAAATTTGTCTCACACTCACCAATAAGAATTGTGTGCTTACTATCCGTATAGTCTCAGTATAGCCTCACACTTGCCCACCAAGACCATATGACAGTCTACAAGATCCATATCTGTTGAGCTCTAAAAAAATAAAAGAATATTAGGAATGTTTTTAATTTTAATGGAATTCTTCTTGTTAACCATTCCAACTACCTAATAATGACTGTACTAGAAAATGATTTACAGCAATAGTACAACTAATGGACGAACTCACGACGTACATGCAACATTTGTAACACCATAGGCATCGAAGAAGCGTTGCCGTAACATTAATGTTTAATAAGAAAGAATAACCAAAAAATGATCGTCAATAATGTTAAAATATTTTTGTGTGACTGGAAGAGTTGGCAAGTGAAAATAATAATAACGTTGAATTCAGTGTTAACATTTTATTACAGGAAAAGTTAATTATGATATATTTTTGATACAGATTCAAGAATTTTTCATAAAATAAATTATGATTAATTCAGCAGCAATATAAACGATGTCATCTTTATGCGCTGAATGTGAGGACTCGTCACATCAATTTGTTTTCAAGTTTTTATACCCATCATGTTTAACAGTAGGAATATATTTTAGCAGATCCATTTGATCTCTCATTTTTCCTTATCACAGTTCTGCATTTTGTTTCTGTTCTGCCTTGTCACAGTTGCTTTGTGGTCTACCTGCTACAGATTTCCTTAAATTAATGGCACTAAATTCCGAATCCCCAGGCGCAGGCGTGTCACCTGACGAAAAGCAATCAGCGCCGCCCATTGACATCCGCTCAACCATAGGCAATGCGGAAGCGTTTCCGACCTTTAAGGAAAGTGACATTATGGAAGTGGAAGTGGGAGTGGGAGGGGGAGGGGGCGGGCGTTGGGCCTCCGGAACTCTGGCCGCTCACCGTATGAAGCGCGGTATAATCACGATCGCGATATAATCAAACGGGTTTCTGCCCGAGTTTGGTACTTCCTCGGGCGAACCGGCCCATTCATGCTACAGACAAATAATATCCCATTCTTGACAAAGTATTCGTCTGCAGCGTGGCTCTACCACTCATAATGTACTAGTATATGAAGTGAACAGCTCATATATCACCCGTTTTAATATATTAACGATTTCATATATGAAAACTAATCAAATTCCATATATATCGTATTCTAAGAAAGTAATATCGTAAAAATTTGTTTGTCTGTTTGTCTGTCTGTTTTCCCATTATTTTTCTTTCCTAAATCCCTTACTTTATTATTTCGAATAACAGAATCTGCGGACAAGTCTCCGAACGGTACAGTGGGCAACAGCAGTGGTAAGCAGCGGCGATCACGCACCAACTTCACCCTGGAACAACTGGGAGAATTGGAGAGATTGTTCGACGAAACGCACTATCCTGACGCCTTCATGAGAGAAGAACTTAGTCAACGACTTGGACTCAGCGAAGCCAGAGTTCAGGTAAGAGAGAAAATGGTTTTATATCAAGTGGGAAATGCTTTTATCAACTTGACACGACTGTGGGTCCACCACAGTATTCCCATTAGAAAGACGTATTGTTCTCCAAGTTGCTCCCGTATATAACAATATTTTTGAGTGCGTAAATATTCTCTGATGATAATTTAACAAAGGAAATATATGTAATACAAATGTTTAAATTTACAGTGTGCGGAAAGTATAAGTAAACTTTTACTTTATTTATATGTTACATTGTTTTATAATACTCTAATATATTTGAAGTATCATAACAATGTTAACATTTTAAAAAATGATAAAAAGAATTAAAGATTTTTATGCTTTCGATTTTTATTCGTTGTTTCAATGATAATTTTTGACGGCAGATTATTTGACCTTTTCCTAACTTTAGTTTTGAAAAAGCTGTAATTGAGAAAATGTTTTTCTTTTGACATTTATTATATCTAGTGGTCGTCCAGCGATCGACATTGGATTGTAATTTATTAAATTTGTAACTTTTTTGTTTTATTGTTCTGCATTTATTTTCCACATAAAATTAACTATGCCAAATCTTACATTCGTCCGAGCAATATCTTTAAAAAGGGGTACAAAGATTTTTCTTCAGGTAATATACATTACATATAAATACATGTAATATATTCATTACGCAAATCACATCCGTAGCATACTTGCGATTATAGCGTGCGATATTAATTAGGGTGTAGGCACTAGGCAGTGATACCGTGCCGATGTAACATGAACCACTTAACATTTGCGCTCCCCGCTCATCACTAATGCACGTAATTAGCTGCGAGCGTCCAACAAGTGCCAGTTTAACTGCCATATATCGCGATTAATGCCTGATCGGCGTTAAGTAATTTTTGTGTTGTAGGGGACACTCTCGTAAGTACCCCCCGTTGTAAGATATAAGAATAAAAGCTGTTTAACTCATAGCAGTAAGTCTTCACTAGTGTCAAGAGTGATTGAATATTGATCTTAACGTTAAGTTATACACATAATATTGGTTTGTGTTAACTCTTATTTAATCTGTCGAATCGAATTTGACTTCAAATTCAATGGTATAATTATACGGTATAATTGGTATGGCAATTAGTTAAACTATTATGCCAGTGTCAAATAAAATGGTATAATATCAAATCTCTTGAAACCACAAATCATCTTGTCACGTTGCGACTTGATAAAATGGTGGCTATTCTACCAAAACCGTCTATGGACTTTTTCACTCAACTTTAAATGTCACAATATTTACTTCATTTGCATTTACTTCATATCACTTCACTTCACAAATCTTAATCGAACTATATTGTATAATACGTCACCACAATTAAACAATATAAGTATATAAGATTATGGAAATGAAATAAAAACACAACGTCACTGATTTAAGTTGGCCGGAAAAGTCCAGCTACTAGTTTTAAAGAGGAACTAATTGTTGAAATAAAGTCATTATTCTTTTATATGAGCATGTAGAAGTGGGATACAAAAGAGTAAACAGGCCATGATGTTATGTGATCACCACCCCTCGATCTCTAGATACATGTTGCCGGCTTTTAAAAACTATGTAGGATAATAGGAAGGGTACTGAAAAAAATCTTTTAACCTTCTGAAAACTCTGACTTTTATTTATTATGGCTTCACCGTATGAAGTGTATGATACTCTTGTATGTTGTTGTATACGTAATATATATATATATATATATATATATATATATATATATATATATATATATATATATATATATATATATATATATATATATATATATATATACATATATTGTGTATAGTAATGGTGTAGGTAGGTATATATTATATTTGACTCAAAAGCGTCATTACACTGCACAAATTACTCGTACACGTATATTTCTACTAACCAATTCTACCTAATTATTTAATACAAAACAGGGAGGAATATTGACATGTTTGCTTGTTTAGTCAAATTCTCTAATGTAATCAGAGCTAATGAATTCGCCCCTAGTTACGTGTCGGTCGACTCCCAGCTTACTTTGCTCGCTTTACCTGTTTATTAATCATTAATTATTAACATTTTACCAAATAAGAGATTATAACTTTTAAATACAAGTTTTGAGAGGTAATTTAAAAGGTCATATAGCAGCAATAGCTCAATTGCTAAAGAGCTTTAGATCCTGAGGTCGTGAAGTCATATTTTCTATTGGACTATTGAAATGACCCATATTTTCCTATTACATGCATTATTAGCTTAATTGGAACGGTAGGTATACAAGAATTATACTCATGTCAAAACGCTAGAGTTCATTTAAAAATACAGATTACGCAACTAGAAATATTAGCGAATAAATCTTACCCTTTTCGGTTGTAAAAAGTTGTTCAAATGTTTTGGATTACTCAAAGATAAACGCCGTAGGATGTTTTAAGTGACCTAAAACGCTAAAATGAAACCTAAAAAATCTATTTGTATTTTTTTAAAAGTTTGCTGTGAAATGTAATAATAATGTTTACAGTCATCGCTGACATGTATTAAACCAATTAGTTCGGGACAGCATTAACAATTTGAGGCAGATTCGGTTAACTTTATACAATAGACGTAAACCGTTTTTTTTAACACAGGCATTTATAGCTCAGTCAGAGTGGTAGGTAAAAGATGTATTATAATACAATATTTCTAATATTTTTTTCTGATTACGAACATAATTTTTACTGCCTGGATCAAAGTCTTCCGAGACATTTACCATCGCTACCATGGAGATTGGTTTATAACTTTATTGTTATTTGAGGTGAAAAGTCTTTTTCCCAGTCCAATTCGAGTTCATTTTCTCAGTAATATAAAATAAAAGTCACACAAGTATAATTTATTATGATCTTCGTAACACATTTTTACTGATACGGGAATATTAATCTACCATAATGAATTGAATATATGAAGACCTAATTGGCTTAGTGGCGAAGCTAACACTTTCAGAGACAATGGTCGCAGGTTTGATTCTCGCACCTGGATATTTATATACTAAGGGTATTTTTTCCGAGTCCAGGTGTTCCGCTAATTCAGCTTGGACAGGCGTGGTAATTTAATAACTATTCCTCCAGAAATGGGGAGGTCAGCATTAGAACATATATGGACTGTGAACAAAAATAGTGCCTATTTTTGCCGTCTTCGCCTATTAATATTTGCCGGAAGTGTTCTACAATTATACACATACTTGTATGTTAGTTTTTGTGCAGATAATGTGTAGCTTTGAGTGAAACATTAATAGTTGTTAGCACAAGCTGCGTTCAACTTGCTTATATAACATAGGTACAATCAGGCCGGCGCGGCGCGTGCTGTCCGCACTAATGCTGTTATCCGTGTTCGTCCGTCGCTGCACAGAAGCCGCACGTAACAACGTTGTGTACAAAAGCAGCGTATGGAACACAGTGCACATTTACGTGCGGCACACGTTGCTCTCATAAACATAGTGTACGACGAACGGGTAGTTATGTTATACCGGGTATTCTGAATCCGTGTAAAAAGGTGTACCTACCCATTTGTAAATTATCCCAAAGGCAAAATATGCTTTATTTTTCAAAATATCGTTGTCTTTTATTCATACAAAATTAGAAATATTGTACCATGCAATTACAAACGTGTGAATAATCAGTGACACGGATACGTGACAAAAATTCCGATCGGTGCAATTTATTAACACGTGTCCGATTATGAGACCTTTACTGTTAAACAGGTCACTGATTCCTTTATTTATATGTATATATACATACATATGTATATACACTGTTTAGTGGTGTGTTTAGAAATTCTGGACATCATCTTCATAAATATCTCATTTTTTTATATTAAGATATTGCGTGCGTTTCTAAATCCAAAGTATTATAATATATTGATTATGACTTGCAGAAAATATTACCTTGACAATGAATTTGTATATAGAATGTTAAGGATATAAGTAATAAGTAGTAATAAACTAACTTAATTTGTGATTTGAACTTATCAAAATACGTCAAAAATATATTTAACAAGGTAAATTTTTGCAGGCTTGAATAAAATAGTCTTTGTACATTTTACTACATAATTTTCTATCAACGTTAACGTAGGTTTTTATTATTGTTGAATATAAATGTTTTATAAATGTAGTAGTAATCATTTTCATGAATTAGCAATTTCAGTTTTTCATAATATATATTGTGTAATTTCTTATTATAAATAAGAAATTATTAAATTCCAAATTCCATTTCCTATATTATATATATCCTTCTCTTTTCAAATAAATACAATAAGTTAATAGTAACGTACTCATACTTATCCTAAATATTGCTACTACCGTCCAAGTTGCGCCTTGTCAAGTGACTGCCACATGCTTTTCAAATAATATAATACTTTCATAAATCTGGTTATACGATATTCAGTCTTTAAAATAATAGTATGGACTTTTTTGAGGCAACACTTATGGCTGTAAATACTTTTCAGGTGTGGTTCCAGAACAGACGCGCTAAATGCCGTAAACACGAGAGCCAAATGCATAAAGGTCAGTAGTCATGATGATATACACAACATATACTTGAACATAGGCAAATGTTATGAACATTTTTTTCCATCGTGAGTCGCGTTATTAATTCGTACATTTGTTGTTATATCTATATAAAATAGGTACTTGATATAAAAGAACTAGTTATCCAGTTCGTATATCCATGTTTTTAATTGTACATGTTTTTAATAAAGGACACTTCTTATCCAGTTACAAGACTATGAGTATATGTATGTGTATAAAAAGCTATCGATTCAGGATGAATTCCTTACTTTTTTAAACGACTCCACAATTAAAAAATGTAAGAAAAACTGTTTTTAATTGACCTGTTCGGTGTTAATTTTTAAATTATAATTTTGAATCTACATGTGATTTTTTTAGAATACAACTGAGTTTAGATCTTCCGTAATTAATTATCTTTTTAATACTTATCATAAAAAGAAATCAAATAATACACTTATTCTAAAATAAAGAATCTTAATGAATATTTCAAATCGGTCTATATTATTTAATATAATTTTTAATTATTAAAAAGATAATAAAAAAGATATAAGATAATAATATCAAAAATTATTTAAATTCCCATCTGAAAATCCATATTTTTTTAATTCAGCTAGGATATTAATTACGTAGGTAAGCGAATAAAAGTGTGCCATCTATTGACCTTCACTCAGTAGCTTAGAATCCAACTTCTACCATAGACTGCAGCTTTAGCACATTAAATATTCTCCACCACTCGATATAACTCGATTACAGTTCCCGGCGGCGCCGGTCCGACTCTAACAGTTTTTTAATTCGACCATAACTCACGCGGATGAATAATTAAAATGGCGAGCCGAGGCGGCAATCCGCGCGAGACGGTAAAAAAACACGGGAAGCAATACACGAGAACGATAAATAAGTACAAGGAATTGCACAACCCACTCAGTGATCAAGACCACTTTAGTCGTGGTGGTCGATATCAAGCTGAGATGTCTGAAGAAAATTTAAATACAGAAATAAATATATACCGCCTAATTAGCTCAATGCCGAAGTTACCTCCTTCCATGGCCGTGTATAAAAAATTATAGTTCATGAAAATGTCAATCGTGCCAAGACCATAATTGATGCGTAGTAAATTAAATATATGTATGTATTAAACATTTAATACATACATTTTTGTACGTTTGGATACCCTAAAATAATTAGAATTATACTAAATGTGATATCGTACAACGATATCACATTTGGTATAATTCTACACATACATAGTAACACAAATGAGGAATAAAAACACCGATACAAATGAAGCTATACTGTGCGGCGGTCGCCGTCTCCGCTCATCCCGTCACTTGAGTAAACGAAAGATGACAAGAGCGCGCCCTCGCGGATAACATGGAGCGCACTATCTTGTAATTGTGAGAGCATTGAACAACCGCTAAACGGAGCGTAAAGCGGAAAAAAACCGCTCGCTGGAATCGAATAAAATGATTCCCCACGGGAGCCATTCGGACGCAATCCCGCCGTCCCCTGCTAAATGTCTTATTAACTTATGTGCTCCGCCCGCACCCCGCATCCCGCCGCTATTCCTCCGAACACGAGAACAATCATGTAAAGTGAAATGAAACGGTTATTTGTTATGTTTGCCCCTTTAAAGAAGCGTCGAGATTCGGAATGTCATCATATTGATTTACACGAATAATTCTGGAACGTTGCCATTGATGTTTATTTTTATTTTGATTATTGATAAAATTGTTAACTCTAGCGTAATATTAATAGGAACCCGATATTTCCTACAAAATGTAATTAATAACTGGATAAACGGTCAAGAGAGGTAAGAAGGTGCAATGAATGAATAAACTGATGTAAGAAAGCTTTCACATTACCTCACCTATCAACCGCGCCTCGTTGCAGTGTAACTATCCTGACTAAAATAATACAATCCTAATATGAGATTAGCTACAAATAATTACAGGCAGGCAGAACTGTTACTAGATAGGTAAATATGTATGTTAGGAAAAAAAAATAATTTTAACAGGAAATGCCATCGAGCTATCTATCTATATATGTACATATGCACGATATTTGTTATATATTATTTATAAATAACTAGATATTTTAACAAAAAACAATATATTTATATACATCCATAAGAAATCATATAGTATACGCTCTATCTTCATAAAATTAAAAATTAATTCTTAATGAATAAATGAATTTTACTGAGTGCAAATACCCGTTACAAGAACAATAACAGTCGCTGTAAAATTTAAAAATAAAAGAATACACCAACGCCTAATTGTGCCCCTGTTCATGAAATTGTAAAGTTATTCGCACACTGCGAGGGTGGCGGTGTTTTATTGCGCAGAAACCGCTGTAAAGATGTTCGAAACGCTTTAAAATAAGCGAAGGAGAGAGTAGGAGAAGAGCACCCCGCCCAGGCTTACCTTCTAATTCGATTAAATTAAACAACTCAGAGTTAATCAAATAAATGCACGGCGGCCGCAGGGCGAAGGGTGAGTGGCGGGGTGCCGAGGCACCGGACGAGCACCCACTGCTGTTTATGTCGGCACTTCTCGAAAGTAATTCAGTGTCAAATATGGAAATAACTCATACGCGCAAGGGCATTCATTTTGATATTGCCGACGGGCGACCGTAGCTGCTCTGATTTATGGACAATGCCGCACCGACCTCCCACCCGCCCGCTACATCATACTCACCCGTTCGAATCTCGTTCGCTCTAGAGTAGCACATAGATAGAATATGGAATGCATTTTACATTATAATTAAAAGGCATGGTTAAATGTTCACATTGTCGGCTTTATCTTTTTATTTTGTTAATAACTCACACAAACGATCACAGCAACAAAAGATCACAGATTTATTCAACTGATAGGCCTTAGTTTCATAATAAGCATCTTTTAATACCTTCTGCTTTATATTAGATTTGTTTTTTGGCTTGGACCGATTCTACAATGCCCATGGCACTGCGAATGTCTATGGGTGGCGTTGATTACTTTCCATTAATTAGGTGACACGCGTGCTCGTTTGTCTTCCTATTCCATAAAATGTAATTTATATTTATGCGAATATTATACGTAATATGCGAATCAGGGTTACTGTTTTTTCCTTTTAGTAACATAGTTAAAGGAAAGTCATTTCACCCATTCAAGTAATTCATTTCCCTTTTTTAAATTATGCTGACCTAAAATATTAATACTAAGCTATCCTATACATATACATATACCGTCAACTTCTACAACTCGCAGTATATCCTGTTGTACATCTAACGAAAATCCTCCCCACTTAGGAGAGCGCAGAGTTAGTTAGTCGCTATAGACTGATGGTCAATATTTGAGCAGGAATTACACCTATATTTTAATAAAGGTAAACGATGTTGATATTTGAGTAAACATCTATAGTGTATAATAATTGAAATAAATTCTGTACACTTGTGTGCGATGTCATGAAACACAGTGGAAATATATTAAAAAAAAACTAAGAAAAGAAAAATATACTCTTACATGTTTTACTCACTTTAACATAGATGTCAACGAAAGTTAAGTAGGTAAATTACAAATTGTAAAAATTTTGATCAATAAAATACTAATAAGTATTAATGACGTAAACTTTTTTTTAATGGAAATCTTAAGCTAAATACAATATATATATTTTAAACAAATATCGTACTACATCCATGCGATGATAGAAAACAAAGGTCCAAGGTGAGCATGTAATTAAATTAATGAATTCTTTAGACGAGGCTCTTGAACACCTTAAGTCGAGTAGATTCGCGTTAATTTATTAATTGCCCGCTTCACCCGACGGGTGGGCTATAAACAACAGATCTCTCTTAATTTACGAGCGAATTATGCTTTACTTAAATATCAATTTAATTAAGTGGCGTTCGGGATCGGATCCCGACGGATTTGAGCGCGACGGACCGATCGTTTGTCTTTGCCTATCGATTTGGATCAATGCGAATTGTTTTTTATATTGTTGTATAGCGAAAATTTCAAATTTAATACCTTATTCTTATTAATTATATTTTTTTAGATTAAAAGTAAAATATTTTCGTAGAAATGTTTAAGACATATATTTATAAAGAAAAGAAGTTTTAATTGGAGTTAAAGTACAAAAATGCACTTAAGTCTTATAAAGGTCTACAATAATTTAAATTTGTTATATTTGTTGTATAATATATATATATATATATATATATATATATATATATATATATATATATATATATATATATATATATATATATATATATAATATTTAATCCGCGTCTAAATATCCATCAATCCATTAATATCCATCTCTACAATACGGTGGCCCCATGTCCAACGGTGGGACAAATATATGGGCTGCATAAAAATTATATTGACCTTGCCTAGTGATTAATTAATTATTTAGTTTAATATTAATTATTTACACCTTCGTTTTATGTAAAATTATTCATGGACTTATGAACTATTGCGTCATGAAATATATTATGATTATGATATTGTGACCGGTAGGTTTTAAATTTAAAACTGACATCAGCATTCTGTAACATATTATACATATATCCCATAACTATTATATATATATATATATATATATATATATATATATATATATATATATATATATATATATATAATAGTACGTCCGATGGCAGAATTATGTTATAGATCAAATAATCAGTATACGCATGCTTACTGATTGTTTTCTACCAATATTGAGAAAACACTCTGCTTTCATTTTATGCATATGGTTTCAACAAGATGGCGCCACACTGCCACGCCTCACAATGCTAGAGATCTCACCGTTATGGACTTTTTAACAAACCCGACGACCATCTCACTAAAAGAAACTATCGTCCGCGGGGTTAATGGCGTCCCGACATCACTACTTCAGCGAGTGGTACAGAATACTGCGACTACATTCCAAAAGTGTACCCGACGTGGCGGTTAACATAGATGGAATAATTTTTAAAAAATAAAACCGACACTCTTCTTCTTCTTAAATCTTATTGATTTTTATTTATATCCTTTATAATGTTTTTTTATTATCTGTTTATGTTTGAAAACCTAACCTAACCTAAGTCCTAATGTCTAGAAACTAGCGTACCTCGCTTCAAATTAGAGGCAACATACCAACTAATGATAACATTCTAATGACGTTTTATACTCTTAAACCCACACTAGGATTCCCTATATCGTGGGTGCCAATATAACACAAATAATTCGGACACATGCCTAGAGACTAAGGATATATAACTGTTGATGATGCAAATATTTATCCTGTAACAAAAATGGAACCCACGATCTTTGCGACCTCAGAAAGCGGTCAATTCACCGGTTGTGTCGTTGAAACGAGATACCCACTCTCTCACTCATTCCCAAATAATAAGGGCAATTGACACTTGCTAATCACACTTCAATTATGTTTCAATCTATTTGTAACTCAACCACGTAACAATGAGGCTTCTGAGTAGCACAGTCGAGATGCGCTGACACCGTGGAATGCAACTTCGTTTAGTGGAAACCTGGGAACACTCAGCGGACATCAATCACAAAATTCCCGACACTCATGTCCAGTCGCTGAAGACGACGTTCAGCTTGTCTTAGATTTTAACTTTATGTAATTAATTAATAAAAAATAAAATTTATTAAACTAAGTTTACAATATATTATATTGTAAACTTAGTTTAATAAATTAATTTAAGAAGTTTGGTTTTTTTTTGAGCTATTGCTGCGGCCATTCACAATTTATTTGTAAAGAAATTAGTAAATAAAATATAATGAACAGGTTTACTCGTGAACGGAGGCGGTACTCCCCTAGAGCCGTGTCGCGTGGCGCCGTACGTATCGATGCCGCGACTGGCGGGCGTTCCTCGTGTCCAACCGCCACCAGCACTGACCCCACACCCGCCGCCGCCTGCTGCTTTCGCACCCTTCGACTCTGCCCTGCTCTCCGCTGCCGCGCATCAGGTGAATTTCATTCTATTCATTATCAATAACAAAACATTCTTATATTGTTACGAGTATATGCATATATAGCCTTGGCCAAAAGTATTTAGCACCCTATTCACCAATACTTCACTTTGCGTCGTGATTACGTTCCAAAAAAAAAACGCAAATTGAAACGCAAAGTGAGTTAAGATTTTCTATAGCAAACCATCTAAAGATTGAAGATAGGTTCCAGGGTTACGAAAATACTACTTTTTAAAAAGAAAATTAAATAAAGTAAACATAATATAATTTTTTTTACATACTTCCAAAATCAAAAAAAAACGTATTCAATTAAAACAAAGTAAACTATTCAATTAAAACAAAATAAAGTATTCAATTAATTTATGAAAAATATAATTAAAATTAATCACTGTCTGATGAGTCCATAGTGGCTGTTGTTATAAGTCGGCTTTCTTTCACATAAAATTAGTCCAATGTTTGCTGAACAGCTTATTTTCAAACAAAAGTGTTGCCATCTTTTAGAAAAAAAAAGAAAATTTAAAAAAAACATACAGACTCGAACCCAAAACAACGCAACCTTGAAAATCTAACGACGCATAGTGAAACTTAGTACTAACTAAACAGCGACGCAACTTCGAAAAAACGCATAACGAAATTGCGTCGTGCAAAGCGAGGCATATTGGTGTACTGCCCTACTAACAAAAAAGGTCAATAAACGACTTTAGCGGCATTTTCGTTAGCTTGCATTATTGAAATAAGGAAACGATTTTGCGTCGACCTATCTTAGAATCATAATTCTACGATTGTCCAATTTTGAGATATTATCAAGCTATAAGGCAGTTACGCAACATTTTTCCAATGTATCATTAAGCAAAAGAAGTAGTTACGTTTTGTTTTGTTACGTAGATTTTTTTATTATCTAGAAAAAAAAGAAAGTGCCACAAAATAATTAAAATAAGTATAAAAGCGCCTAAGAATATGTGCCCACTTTTTTCCCCTTGCAGCAATTTTTATAAATATATCTTGACAATATATTCGTACTAAACAAAAAGGTAGTCATCTTTATTTAGGATCTACGTCTTTTTTATTTAGGATAATAATAGATGTAAGATTTTAAATACTAAGCTTTTAAGCAGCTAAGTCACCGAAATATACTAAAAGGCGGCTAAACAATTTTCGGTCGACGTGTCATTTTAACAATTTTGAGTATTTATTAGTTCCCTGCTTTCGTTCGTTGTGTACATCCAATGATCTAGTGCGCTATTAGTTTCTTACATTTTATGATTTTTCTCAATATGCCCAAAATAAACTAACTTAGTTTAGAGAAACGTGTGCAAATCCAACTTTTACACGAGGAAGGGAAATAATCACAGGTAGAGATTTCAAAAATTGTGTTTCGCGCCGATCTGTGCAATATGCTATTCAACGATTCTTTGCTACCGGATCACATAAAATAATAGGTCCAGAAACTGAAGAAGAATGTTTCATGAAGCGTGCAGATTGCACGCGCAGAGGATTGTAAGATTTCAGGAAGTTGAATTTATATGCAGAAGGAGTGCAGAAATATAAAATAACAAAAAAATTTATTACGGTCGAATGTTGGCCACTGGATTATCACTAACTGTAATTTAACAGGGTAACAGGGTAGTTGCTCTGTAAGGTTTTTAACAAGTTAGTTACAATTTACGATACAGAAGCCGTGGTTCGTGGGTTGAACCCATACTTGGCAATGAAAGAAAAAAATATTATATGTAAATGTAAACAGTATTAATAACAAAGCATTTGTTGGTGCAGTATGCGAGTGCAGCGGCGGCGGCGGCGGCTGCGGCTCTGTGTCCGCCGTACGCTGGGCTGGCAGCACTAGCGGCACGCTGCCGCTCCTCATCTATAGCCGACCTGCGGCTGAAGGCGCGGCGACATGCGGCGGCAATCGCGGCGGCTACCTCACCCGCCTCCGCCCCCGCTCCCGTCCCCGCCTCCGCATCCACCGCAGCCCCCACTCCCGCTGACACATAGCCCGAACCACTATCATAAGCCCTAAAATAATTGACAACTGTGTACACAACGATTACGATTCTATATTTCTACCATCCGCTTTCTAACTTTTGGTAATCGTAAAATTCCACCAACTATATAATATTTTTAAAACATACTAGATTTACAATAATATACAGACCTGTGTCGAAAATATAGAATATTTATAACATATAATAGACGTTATTGTGCACCATCAGCACAATAAAGTCTTGTATATCCCACGTACCTTTGAGCTTAATGATAACGACAAGTTAATTGACATTATAATTACTTGAAGTGCAAAACAAGTCATGGATAAAATTTAAATAACTAATCATAATAGTTTACCCTTTATACCGTAATGCGATTTACTCATAATACGATGTGATCAGGAAAGTTATCAAGAAAAGTTGTTTGTGAACTTTTATTATTTTTTCTTTCGTAGCAGTTGGTTACGACAACTTAAACTCGGTCAAATCTATGTAAACTTCATGTATAAATATATGTATCAAGAATCAAGTAATAATAGATTTAACAGTAATTAAAAACATTTTGTTTTAGTAATTGTTACCGCTTCATCAAATAAACATGGCAATAACACTATTTATTAAATTGTTCTAAATTGCAAACAAATGATAGGATCTAGGTCAACAGCATAATAAAATCCACAATGAATTCAGTTTAATGCTAAAGAAGAAGATTGTTTACTATTAATCTTTCTATATTTTTTATTAGATAGTTAAGCAAGCATTTTTACCGTTAGAGCTTCTATTTGCTGAAAAAATATCGACGAAATGTAAAATTACGACGTATGTAAAATTACTGTGTACGTTATTAAAGTATAAATCTGGACTCGAACGATTTCATACCGCGTTATGAATGTTGCGGGATATCACAGCCCTGTGGGCAAAAATCACATAATACAGGCAGCCAAATAATACAGGCATCTATCTACATACATCTATGCCCAACCTGCCCTTTTTTATTTTTCTTACTTGACATTATACAAGAATGTTATTTTATGAATTTTAATATACTTGTTAATTTTAACCTGTACGCTTAACTGTTATTTAAACAAAATTAAGATTTAGTTATTACAAAAATTTTAATAGCTCACCGACGTTCCCGCTTTTTTATTTTCAATTTCTCGGTGCTAAGCTGAACACTAATGATTATATTAAATGTATACGAAATTAGATTGTCTTCGATGAAAATATAAGTGGTAAAATCGTGACCAATGCGTATATTTATTGTGAAAAGTATTTGTAAATCAAAAAACTGTGATAAGTGTTTGAGTATCGAAATTATGGCAATGATCTCAATAGAATATAAACCGTAATGTTAAGTATTAATTTTATTGTAGCATTTTAATTAAGCATATATTGTATGTAAATAGGTTTTTAGCAATGTAAATATGACTTTCACTTAAACGCACGTGTTTAACATAGGTCCTACTAGTCACAAAAATCCTCTGTTTATAGCCATTTATGGATATGATAAAATATAAATGTAATAATAAAATATCAATTTATGGTTTTTATTATTTTCTTGCAATAATACAGTTTTTTCTTATCTATACTAATACTAAAAATTAGTGACCAGAAAGAAATTATTGATTTATACAAAAACTATATGTACATATTGTATATGGTACGAATTTTTGTAACCCGTTTTTATTTATTAGAAGAGACACAATTGCCAAAATCCACATGAAAGTCGAAGTTTAAATTGATTGATGATTATTTAAACTTGGACTTTGATTGACTTGACAATCGTTTCACAAATAAAATATGTTTTCTACCTATCACTAACTTACGTACGTATCACTTAAACAATATATTTGTTAATTTTATTGAGGTACAATTCATTCCATACTATAGAATAGAATAGACTATAATAAATGGTTATCAAAATTGTAAAAAAAAAACTTAAGAAAGTCATTAAATCAGTACTAAGTTTAATAAACTTAAGAAATTTTAAAATAGTTGAACTATTCATTCATTCATTTGAATTAATGGCTTTCAATAATGCCAAATAATTGAACTATTGCTACTGTACAAAATCTGACGTAAATCTTAACGTCAGATTTTGTGATGATACCAGTATTGATTGATTCCTTTTTCTTATTTCAACCTTTTTATAACTTATTTTTCTTATTTATTATTATTTTTTAAGTGTTTCAGTTTTTCAATTTAACGTATAATTATTAATTCAATCTATTTAAATATAAAATCTACTTAGCTTCTCTCAATGCTTGATTTTCGAATATGGTCTAATCATTTCTGGCATATTTATCTCGAGCGTTTATTGTTTATCCAATGCTTACAACAGAAAATACAGGACAGACTTTAAACAATAATGATTTTATCATTAAGTTGAATGAAAAACGAATTTTAATCGTATTACGTCGAAACAAGGACCACAAGACATCAAAATCGATGAGCAGCAACACATCTTTCATAAATCAGTGCTGGGTCGGGTGGCGAGCGCTATTGTTTCTACATTTGCCCGTCTTGATTGATGATAGGGCAGCCTGTGATTCTACTACATTGTTAATAATAAGATTGCGTACGCTAACACGTCGCTAAATATACAATGAGGGTAGCTTTTGATCTATACGGGTCGTATTATATTTTAACAGGATAATAAAAATGAAACAATTCTTAAAATACAAGCTAATGATTCTATTTTGTTCTTACTTTTTGAAATATTTCTTACATGATTTCTTCCAGAAATACGAAGTGCAAATATAGTTGAAGATAATTAGTTAGGTACTAAATTGCAGTTTTAATAAGAGTTTTTGAGTTAAGTGATTATATAAAATGCACTGTAGTAATAAACTATTAGTACATAAATAAACAAAATTAATCTACATTCGCCCAATCTACTAATACTAATTTGTAGTATTGCTGTCACGACATATCATGGTTTACCTACTCGTACATATGTGGGTACATCACGATTCTCTACAAACTATCAGACTTGCGACTGATATGAAAACACCACAGCCCACTACCACGTTTTTCTTCTGTCATTGATGTAGGCACTCGCATTTTAAATCAATAATGCGAGTGCCTACATCAATATAAATTTGCACAAAGATATATTTTAATCGATCATGCGGGCTATTGTCATAATTCTCAGGCTGGATAAGGCAAGTTTTGGAAATTGGTGTTCACGTCTCTGGTAGAAGCTGGTGCCCATTCACTTCCCATAGCCGCCTCTTACAATATGTGAGAGAGATAATAAGGTTGCCGTGTTCTATACCAGTAATCATACACCCGATACTTCATGTTTCTTCGAACTGAAGCAAAAAGTTGAGTATGACGCCCTTTCTACCTAAAAATAATTTATTACTATGTGATATTGTGACCGGGAAAGAAAAACCCTGAAATAAAATGGTACTCTTTTTTATTTGAAAATCTTGGGGTTACCTCAATAAAATACATTATGCGCGACTTCAAGAATCAACTTGAATGCGTTTTAAAAATTATCTTAAGCTGCATTTCAGTCAAATTAACAATCGAATTATTAAAATAAACAAAGACACCCCTGAATTTTTATACATATGAATTCCAGCCCAGAAATTGCCTCCCAGTTCCCCCCCCCCCCTAGATCCGGATGGCCTCATTAAAGTTAGATATATAGGTAAAAAAAAGCAACTCTTCGCATTTTTTTGTTTCTCTAAGATGTGACTCAATTGTTGAATAGACTTCAGACAATTATTACCTGAATTCAATAACACAATTTTTCAAAACCAAAAATATCATTCTATATTATGTAAATCATATAAGTATGTAAGTATAAGATTCAAGTTTAATATGCAAAATCCTACTTGCTGTATTTTAGTGACGCAACAATAATATTAGGTACAGCAGTAATAGTATTAGGTACAATGCAAAACACTGAACTGTATTTGCAAAATTAAATATTTAAATGACGTATTCAAACGTTTTCGTCCTCGTTCGGATGCATATGGACTTGTACTGCTTACGGAAACTGCACCGGCCGTGTTTGCGCAAGCTGTTAAAAATGCGCCCGCCCTCGCATTGGGGGCGCCCAATTAGGGCGGCGACGGAGCTGATTGGGCGTAATCGCGTTAGTATCGGAGACAAACACCGTGCACGTCACCCGACTTCTCGACAAACAATAAATGTCGCTGACTACGTTAACTATATCTTCTATAATCCATGCCCGAGCTACCTACTATGCAAAGTTTTAATTTCATGTATCTACTACATACAAAATAATCATTTTTCCTGTATGATGTAGAAACTTTTTAATGGCTCTAATAAAATAAAATGTAACATTTTAGTTGGTATTGGTCCATTTGCATCACACTATGTTGTCGTTGAGCAAACACTTTTTAATTTTTTTTTAATTAATGTGAAGATCGTATAAAAAATTTAAATATAACAATATGAGCGATACTTTCTAGTATAATTTTCTTTTAAATTGATACTAATATAGACACAAACGGTACAGACGCACCTCAAAAGCATATAACTACGTAAACAAACTTTAATCAAATTCCTACATTCAATCCCAATTATTTGTTCTAATTTTATGATTTATTTTAATTATAAAATTCTTAAATTTCTGAGGGTTATGTTTCGTGAATGTTTTTCAATAACAATTTATAGACCCAAACAGTGCAGTGGCGAGCTCTTTGATTTCAGAGCCACGGGTAGCGACCTCGATTTTGCACATCGTTTAAATTCCAAGTCTCAGTGACTGTTCATGTAAATTCTGTGCCGTTAGGGTACCCACAATATATAGAACACGTGTGTCATGAGTGTAAAACATTATATATTTATATATCGACGTCCCATTATATTCTTTATATTCATTCGACTCTGACTTCTTATGAGACCTCAAATTTGTGAGCACATATGGTAGGTACTTGTGTTATCTGATTTGGTCTGATGTTAACTATTATTAATAATGAACAACGAACGGTTACAATTGTTTTGATAACAGGTAAAATTCATTGTGATACTATTGTTGATTTATTTTATACAATATTATATTTTTTTAAGTTTTATCTGTTATCACATCATGTTTATTGGGTTTTCTATGATCATTCACTTGGATCAGAATATTTGTCGAAATTTATGACTATGACAGGTTATTAGACATAACATACACATTTTTATTACACTTATACATTTAAAATTGAAACATATCAATTTCGACTTCTTGCTTTTTTCAAAAAAAAAGGTGTTCAAAAATTTTAGAAATAAGTGTCAGAACGTACACTACGGAAAATTAAAAAAGAAAATTGTCTAATCTAGAGGAATGAAATACACCAAACAACTGTTCCTAACTTTATTTTGATTAATAATTTTAATGGTGTAAAAAAACAAGTGCCAAGTCTAAGAAGTTTTCTTATTGATCTTTGAGAACTTAGTGGATTTAGGTGCCGTAAAACGTTAAGAAAAATCTTGCTCCAAAACGGGGTTCAGTTAAAAAAAATGAAAGATCCGTTCTAATAGGAAATTATGAATTATTTGCATGAAGGCATAGGTTTTGTATGCACTTAACCAGTGGAATTTTAGGTAAAATACGGAAGCTAAAGTTATTCATCGTTTTCGAGATACTTTGCACAGCACGCCTGATCAGTAAACAATAGGAGGATGATTCTCGATAAACAATGTTAAGCACAAGTAGCAATAGGGTAAGGTGGTGACAAAAACAGAAAAAGGTGGTCAAAATGGCAGAAAACAAGATGGCCATACAAAATAAATATATCGGCGTTAATAGGTCTATATCTCAGAAAGTATTATCTCTGCTTCTTGATTTTCATACAAAACATTTTTTAAAGGCACGCGAAAACGAAAAGCGATAAGGTGATTATGCTTAAAATAACAAGGCACTACTAGTAGTAGTAGCAGGGTGTAAAATTTTCGGCCTATCTCAAAAAAAATCTCCGACAAATTGTAAAAATTTTAAAGCTTACTTCCGGTTTCGTGGCACAAGGTAAATTATTTTGTCCAGCGGTTTTGTTTACGTAATATATTTGGAAGTGTAGAAACAATCCGAAAATCGAGAAATTTCATCATTCTTGATCAGAGACTTTGAATGACACGCGCAAAGAGTAATAAATGGAAAGGTGGTTAGGAAAAGTTGTTGGTTATGAGTAATTAGTTGGAAAGGGTGGAAAAAAATTCAAGATGGCTGCTATACAAAGTAAAAATCTATATCTCTTAAAGTCGGTATCGGGATATTTATGGGTCTAAAAAATTATTTTGAGTTATCATAATTTCGAGTCCTGATTCTTTACTTTCATACAACAAACAAATTATTCAACAGCACACGGAAAACAAAAGCAGATAAGTGAAAATTGCTCGAAAAAAGTTATTAGGGATGTCAAGGCGCTTCCACAGCTGAGAAAAAAATCTATGCCGACACCCTCTGGCAAAACCCGGATCACTCGCGAGGCGTTGAGAGGCCACCGCAGGCAGGCCCTGAAATATTAATGTAAATATAAATATTTATTAGCTAATATGTAATTCATTAAAATCTTATTTCGTTATTTAAATTACTGGAATAGGACATTTAAAAAATTGAAAGGATTTATTTTTTGTGATGTACATAATATACAATTATTAAATAAATAAAGCTTTTATTCCTCTCAACTACTATTTAAAATTGAATAATTCGTTTAGTTTTTTTAATTATAAATGTCGATAACTTATACCGAGACAATCGACAATTTTTTTTCTTCGACAAAGGCTTCCTAAACATATTTCCATGCCGCTCTAATTCTTCTCCAGATCGTCTTTCCAGCGTTTTGTTTATAGTCCTTTGCTCCTTATATATACAAAACTAGACTTGAAGGGCCGAAGTGAGCGTTTCGGGCTTTACCACAGAGAGGGTGTCCGTCGAGATTTTTTTCTCGGCTGTGGAAGCGCCTTGACATCCCTAATGACATTTGTTCAAGCTCTTTCCACTTGTTTGCTTTCCTTTTCGCGTGCCATATGTATTAATAATCTTATTACATATTCACTTACCATTTACCCTTGTCTTCTATATTAAAAACGTATCGACATTATTATTTTAAAAGAATTTATTTTGCTTTATTTCTAATGTTAAATTAAGCTACGTGATATAATGACCATGTAACATATGCTAAGTTATAATTGGCATAATAGTTATAGCTAATTGCCATCAAATAAAGAAAGAAAGATTATTGAATATGTCGCGATTTGGTTGTGTCAGGCCACGCTATTCAAAATTTAATAACTATTTGCAATATCCTCTTAGTGGCGGACCGCTTAATAACTTGCTTAAATTTATTTACATGGTATTAAATTATATTAATTTCTATTTACATAACTTACATTAAGAGGGGTATTTTAGTCTAGACGTATGAATTTTTGAAATATTTGAGTACTTTAAAAAACCAACAAATATTTTTAATGCCCATTTTTTCTTATTTTGGTGCTCTACGCTTTGCGTGTTATCCTATATATAATCCATACTACTGTCAAAGTCAAAGTGTCAAAACAAATTTTTAAGGAACTGAACGGCCAATCGGCTTAATTTAGAAGGAAATAAATAGCTTGCGTGTAATTTAGTTAACTGTAGAATAGAATAATAAGTACTTATTCTATTACGTAGTACAGTATTTGATATAAGTCTCAATCTCTTTGTGCTAATGCTGTATTGTTTGTACAAGGTGGTATTAAAAATTAGAATTATTGTCCTATTACCATGAACTGTGTGACATCTTGCTGATGGATTGCACTTAAGCGGAATTCAATATATTCACAGTATATTTATAAAACACCAAATTTAAGCATGAATACATTTTTAGAGTTATATATTTGAAGATCTATGAACTTCATATCATAAGCTTGAAACTAGAAAGTTTTTATTTGCTATGGCTCACATATCTTGAAAGTTAGTTGAAAGAACTTTGTATTATACTAATTATGCAATTATGTCTTTGAACTACGCATTTGGATTTTCCTTATTTCTTTTACTTCTGGTAGTATTGAATATATATTTTTTTTATACCCTTAATAATGCTGGAGGAAAGCCATCTCCATATATGTTACCAAATGTTAAATTAGATTTAGGACCAAGTGTTTTTAAAGATATATATATGTATCTTAATTATTTACCTAGCCAATACAAAAAAAAGAATAAAAACTTTATAGATGAACAAAAAAACCTTATAACTTTGTTTAATTCAAGTTCCAAAATAAATTCCAAAGATATTTGGCAAACAACTGAAAATGTAAGTAGAAAAAATGAAGAAATAAATGTTATTTTATGTTTATAATCATTGTAGGTCTATATAACTGACCAATTTTTATAAATTTAAGTGGGTTAGTGATGAGTCATTATTTCCCCATGAAAATGGAGTTGCTGGGCAAATATTGTATGCAATACAAACTTCACAAATAGTTTTGGTTGATAATGCTCCAAAAGGGACACAACTTAAACTGTTGTTATTGTTAGAGGTAATAATCTCAGTGTATGAGGGTTTTAGTAGACACATAAGGCAAATATATCGTGTTACATATAAGTATTTTTTTTAAGGGAAAACAAAAGCTTTTTTTTAAACCTAAAAGATATAACATGGATGAAGTTATTATGGGTAATATATATTCTGGATTTGATAGACATAACTCTGAAGTGTTTGGTTATTATTTGGCAATGGTGCTCAACTTTAAGTGGATTGCTCCATCTGTTATAAGAAAAATTCACATAGACAAAGAGATTGTATCTAAAGCTACATTAGGATTGAAGAAGACAATGGTAAAAAACGGTAATGAAATTTATAATTTGCATGGCTACAGAGCATAGTGCTCTAGTGTAGTTTTAGTTAGCATAGGTATCAGTATTAATTTTAGCTATATGTAAGTTTTATGTTATAGCAATGCTATAACAAATCATACATACAGTATACATGGAGATCAGGTGCTGTAAATTTTCATGAGATAACCTCTTCATTATCTTGTAGTCATTGCAGAATCTCCTTCTATGCTGTTAACATATAGCATCACCCGCAAGAAAACTATGGACTGTCTATTAGTGACAGTACACTAACAAGAAGCATTTAAATTAGATTTTAGAGCAGTGGGAAACAATTTTGTTCTGTAACCAAAGTCGCATAACTTCAATTTGTGCAGATAGTTGTCATAATGTCGACTAGATAGTCGTACATAATGTAGAGATTCATACACTCAGTGTTGCATTTGTGATATTTGGTGGATATTTGATACTCTGTAATGTTCAGGGAGGAGGGTGCATACTTTTGACAGGACATACAAAGTTGTTCAGAATTGCTGTGTTAATGCTGAATGTTACAAACATCCTGTCACTCCATTTAATGCTGTATGTTGGCTACATTGGAGATAACTTCACTAAATGAATCCTTGTGCAAGACCACATGTCGCTAGAATTGTAAGAGGTTAGGATTCCATTAAAGAATGGCTAGCTAATAGTTTAGAACTTAATCCTATGGAACATCTTTGGAATGCACTGAATAGAAATTCAAATTTGCAACCATTGTAATAAAATAACTAATCATTCATTCATTTCTCAAGGGTAATACAAAATTAAATCTTGAACTACTATTATTATTAGGAAATTTTAGTTCTTATTAAAATTATTTACTGACAATATTTTGATCTTAAATGTTCAGTTAACAAAGCTAGTAACAAATAAACAGATAATAGTATTTGGCAACTGCTTTACTACTGAATAGTAAATTAAATATTTTATTACGGACATCATTATATGGTTATTCACATAAATATATATATAATTGTTATAAAGCCACTATTTCCTGACTCATCATTTAAATATATTTCCAAATTTATTGCAAATACGCAATTTATGGAGTTGTTTTTTTAATAAGGATTTACTTCAAAAATTATTAATGTGTATGTAATGTTTTATTTTTGTTATAGATAGAGGATCAATATGTATTTATGGCAAATGTTTCTACTGCAAAAAAAATGAAACTGTTTGCCCTGATAAAAATGGGGAAATTGAAGGAGCAGCTATTCTATATTTGGATAAACAATTTAAAACACACAAATCTCCATGGCGTCGCTCTTATAATAGTAGGAAGATGGAATGGGAAAAAGACAATGAATTTTGTAAGTAAGTACTAAAAAAGATAATGAATTTTGTAAGTACTAGAAAATATGTTACTACCTGCTCTTAGCATTTTTAAGTTTCATACTAAAAACTTTATTATATTAGTATAAAACTACAGTCTGTCACTATGATTTTCGTTTATATATACAATTCATGGGTTCATTTTATCATATTCTTAAATTATATAAAAAAAATTCTTAAATATGTTTATTTTTATTATGCCTATATGCTTAACATATTTATTATATTTATGTAAACAGTATTGTTCAGTAATGGTAAGTTTGTCAGATATCTATTTAAAACATATTTGTCAAGTCAATGTCTCAAGTTCCATAATGTTAAATTTTTTCTTTATACTTCTGAGTAAAGGTTAGCATGTCTCTTATCTTTGGCTCTTTTTTTTAGTCATCCATCATTTATTGTGTTCAAGATTAATTTCTTGGGTTCTTTATTTGGGTTTCTGAATGCTCTTATGCAATTGTGTCCAATATACCACAATATGCTTTCTTGCAGTTCTAATATTCTTGTGTGTAATAGCAACTAGAAGAATTATGGACTGATTGAAGTATTGAGTAAGATCAATTGCACTACAACTATTAAGTACTAGCAAATTAGTGCACCCAAGTAGTAGCATTAGAACACATTTTGCAAAGGAATCGTAAGTGGATTGAAGTATACTTTACCCATTTAATTTATCAGTTAGGAATAATAATTTATATTTTGAATAATTTCCATTCTGAAAAATATTTTTTAAAACTAGGTACCTAAAGTATTTTATTTATTGTTACTCTTGTTGTGCTTTTTTAATTTTTATTTCTTACTCAAGTATCTTTGGCATATTTTCATAATTTGAACAAATTAGATTGTAATGTAATTAATATTATAAGATCTCTATTAAAAATAATAATAATAACTAAGCAATGTTAGTACCTGAATCAAATAAAAATATAATACTAGAATTGTTGTAAAAATCCTTCATAGAACTAAATAGTTTTGGAGTATTTTATTTTCATAGAAGAGCAACAGATCTAATTGAAAAACAACAGTACTCCACTTCATAAAACTTGAGCTACCAACACCGATCTAAGTTTGTACAGCGCAAACTCTACAAAGCGACATTTAAGGAACCGGCCACTGTTGCTTGGAATTGCAAAGCGAGTTAATTTCAAAAATCGATCGGAAATCGGGATCTCTATCTTACGCATAACTGATAAGAGTTACAAAATTTATTTCAAACTATAATTCCATTTGGAAAAGCCAACGGAACCATAAAATGTAGGGTGACCATGTGACCATATCATGCAATCAAATTAAGTACATAGTACGGAAGAAACGTACTGATCATATTGATTTATAAATTTGGGTTATTATTATTACAACCGATAACAAGATACAAGATTGTTATCAAGAATTTTTATATTACGTTATTAATAAAATTAAAACTTATCACGCAAAGTATAAACGACAGAACACAGAGTTGAGCTTGATGAGAAATAGTATGATATGCTGTGTGAACAAAATTATAAGATACAATTACATTTTGTCTAGGATAGGCAGATTTCTAAATTAACGGCTTTTTATTATTTCAGCAGACTTTTTATATTTATAAAACACTTTTCGTTGTTATGTATTGTAAGTTACAGAAGTACATATAGACGTGAAAAAGCGAAAACGCTGTAAATGACACCGATCTCAAAAAATTTATTGCGTATAATATAGAAAAAATACTAGGTCGAATGGTCTGAGTCTCGCAGCTCTAAGACGAATAAAAAACATTGTATAGTGTTGAAAATGAGTGTTCGGATACAAATTTTTCAGAAATCTTAAAAGATTTTTTGGCTCAGGTGGTAAGTTTCATTTTGCGGCTTACCACGTTTTCGCTTTTTTACGTCGACATTTTTTTTCGTTTTTTATATGGCAGACCTTAAGGCGTCCATGAGATAAAATACTGTATTTGCTGTCTGCTATTGGTTAAATTATATTTGAACTGCACTTTTGTAGTGGTAGAGCCACGCTGCAGACAAATACTTTGTCAAGAATGGCATATTATTTGTCTGTAGCATAATTGGGCCTTTTATGGTCAAAGATACCGATATATATGTCAGAAATATCTGAGATACATTTTTTTTCTTAGCACTGTAGAGTAATTCGTAATAAACCACGTCGCCGCTGATATGTATTTAACAAATAAAGGTCACAACCGTCGTACGATAGATCTCGTTTATTACTCGCTCTTCAAACGTACATGTCAGTCATATAGTATTTTTAAAGAATCGGCACGTTTCGATTTTAAGCATAACGACTACCAATTTAAATTAGATAAGATTTAAATTGGTCACCAGATTTTGTATTATAAGGAGGATATTAACTATCAATACACACACACCTTAAACTGAAATGGAAGTTTTCAACGTGATTGTAGCACACGTTTTTGATTAAAAATTACTATTTGGACGATTAAATAAAAATGTACAATCATACCTACTATTTTTACAGATAAATAAACTGTCAAAACAAAAATAACATATTTTGTTAAAGTCTTCGTACATGATTCTAGCAATATCGTTAAACTTCAAATACTACATATTAGAATAAAAATTTGTTTTTTATGGTTTATTTTTAAATAAATTTAAATTTGAAATTTTTAAGTCTGTTTCACTCTTCAATGAAACAATTGAATATGCTGTAGTCATGTTAAGTATTTACGTAATTATATATTTGTGTTAGTGTAGTGATGAATAATATTAACTAATGTATAATTAAAACAATTGGGCTAAAGCATAACTATTTTTCAGGAAAATTAGTGGCATGTTAAGCACAAAAAGGATTCTAAACCTAGTTGATATTGCCATATTTGATTTCTTAATACAAAACGGAGATCGCCATCGTTATGAAGTATATAAAGACCAAATAGTCTTATTAGACAATGGCAAAGGATTAGGGAACCCTGCAACAGACGAACTAGACATATTGGCGCCACTATATCAATGTTGCATGTAAGTTAAAAGTTCGAACATTTATATTCAGCTCACCTCATTTTAAATCGTATTTATTATGATCATCACAAAATCAATGATATTAATAAATTAAATAGGTATGATTAGTAAGTACAGTGCCGATCATTAAAACATCAAAATATACATTTTTGATTTAATATATATTAACCATATTATACGGTCCTGTCATATTTACTCTAAATGTACACTATATAATTTCTTTATATACATTTAGCAGTATCATCACCTTCATTATCAGATGAAGCGCGCTACCTAGCCTGATCTTCGGTTTTACGCATTCAGTCTGTGTCAGCCGCCTCGTCGCTCTATCTTGAAAGGAGGCGTTCTACTTTACGTTTGCCGTGTCGCGGTCTCCACTCCATCACTCGTCTACTTTTTTCAACGATTGTCGGTTCGCCTGTAAACGTGTCCAGCCCATTTTCAGTTTGCTTACTCGAATAGCTATGTCGGTAAGTCTCATTCTCCGGCGAAATTCTTCTATCCCTAAAGATTATCCGTAACATCAAAACTGAGAAGTGATAAAAAAGAATAACAGTTTCCGCAAGTAACATAGTGTCTATCAAAAATTACTCATGTAAACACTAGTTTTTTTTTAAATGTAAAGCCTAATATTTGTCATTTAGTGTTCGACAGTAACAATGTAATTTTTTATATGATTCGTAACCATTTTACACTAACTCGTTTATATTTTTCGTGGATAAAATGGAGACTTCTTTTTCCTGCTACATTGTCTTTCACCAATTTAATTACGCTGAATTTTCTATCCAAGATAATATCTAAATATTTCGTTATAAAGTTAGTGGTAATATAATGCAATATAAATAATGTTTATAAACTCCTTTCTAATTTGATTGTATAAACTTTTTTCTAGATTGTCCGTAAAAACTTGGCAAACACTTGAAAAACTTTCTGGTGGGAGTCTAACAGAAACTATTAAACTATTATCAGACTTTCAAGCTCACACATTGGCTACAGAAGAACAATTCAAAGCTGTCGAACGCCGACTTTTAAAAATTTATGCTACAGTACAATATTGTATTGGCAAACATGGAAGTGTGAAAGTATTTAAAAATGTATTATAATGTTTGTCCCGAATTTATATTCATTTATATTTACAGTGTTCTAAATTAGCAATGAATAAAATCTTTCGATGATTTTGTTTAATTTATTTCTGCAACCACTAAAACGTAAGTTTGTGTTAAAATTATTGTTATAAAAAACACAAGTGCATGTGCAACTAAAAATATGTTTACCAATATTTGTACATAAAAAAAGCTAATATATTTAAGATAAGCTTATTTTTAACAAAAATAGCATTGACGTTGCAACTTCTGTTGAGTAGCTACCTAAATTTATGCCCAACTATCGTTCTTATTAATCATTATATAATAGGATAAGATTTTTATCCAACATCGGATTTCGTATGAGTTCATTTCCAATTTACGACCGATTGGCTCAGTGGCGGTGCCCTCCGCCCGCGGAGTCAAGTGGTCGCGGGTTCGATTCCCGCATCGGAATATAATATATGTATGGATTTATAAATATTTATTCCGAGTCTGGTAACTCCCCCAATCCGAATTTTATTTTCCTGCCCTTTCCTTTCTCCTCTATCCTTTCTCTTCCTCTCCGCCAATCCACGGTCTGCCGTGCCAATGGATGCTTGGTTAAGGACGAGCTTAGTCGCAAGCATACCAACCGTCCCGGGATCGGGCTCCCCTGGGTATTATGGTGCCTTCCCTCAGCATGCAGAGCTCTGCTGGGTCTGACCTCCATCCTCCCTTGCGGCTTGTGGGATTCACTAAGATGAATTTAATATACCTAATTTGTTGAAAATGACGGCGACGTGGTTCGCCAGTGGACCGGACCAATGGAGAGCCGTTTCGCTGCGCTGAGGTAGCGGATGGAGCTCTGTGATTTCTGCCCACCCCTGATAGGCGTGAATATATAAAATAAAAAAAAATACAATTTACCCATTGGTATTTCAAAATATTACAGTTAATATATGTATCCCTAATTTGAATAATGACCGAATCGGAAGGTCTCAGCACGGGCTTGCCTAGTGAAACCTACTATGATTCATCCAACTTCACTGTAAATTGTCACAAATAAAATAAATAAAAGAAAATAACAAATTATTTATTAATATTAATTTTTAGTCATTCGATATTTCCAATAATTCCAGGGTAGTGACGATATATCAATACATACACAGCAAATAAATATTTCGTATTGATATGTATCGATATAAAACAAGGAAATATAGTATATACTAATTTGATTTTTTCATCTACAATCCAAACAAATATATTTAGTTTAAAACTATACTTTGTAAAATTTTGATGATAATTTTGACAGCTCACGTACATGAAGTTTCGTATTTTATTCCGGTAAAATGTACTTTCGGTAATATCATACTTTATGGATGGGTACCGCCCCCTTAGCGAAGACTATTCATAACGAACAAGTACAGACTATCGAAAATTGATTTGAAATACAACAAATCGATAGACATTTAGGTTAAATTATATTATTTATTGTAAATATATAATTTATTTGCAATTATCTATCACATTTATTCTTAAAAAAATTATAATGAATATATCTAATGTTCACTTTTTTAAATTGTTAACCAATGATAAGTGCACGTGGTGTAGTTTTAAAAATTCATAAATGAAAATGGTTCATCATTAATTTATAGGAAGTATTATTATAGTTTATATCAATTTCATTATTTAATAATGTAAATAACAAAACTATAATACGTAGATATGTAATGCATGGTGTAACAAATATAGTAAAACAATAAATAACTGAATTCTCATTCTTTGTTTTATTTCACCGTAATGGTCCTCTATAATTTCAACTCTGGCTCAATAATTTCGACTCTGTCATTAATAACACTAAATAGCCTGACTGACCGAATAATATATGCAAGAGTTGAAATTGTCGTTGTGAGAGGTCTTTGTCTTATTAATAAAAGGTTAATGCAACAAAAAAAGACTGAACATACAAAATAATTATGCAAATATCGATTTCAAGTTATATAAGACAAGTAATCGATAATCGAATACGTTCATTACGATTATACACTGCCCTCATTCTTAGTGTGACCTGTCAATATTATCATCCTAAATTTTACGAAGTATATGATAGTTTTCCTCTTTCTGATTTCGACCGATAATACTGCCGTTATCAATATTATAAATCAAATCAAATATTAGAAATCAAAATCGACAGACACTTGTTTAGGCCTACAGCAACGTTAAAATAAATTTGAATTAAGCTATGATATCGCCAGTTGATAACACTTTTCTCTACTTTGCCTACGGTAGTAACTTATTAAAAAGAAGAATTCATATAAATAATCCGTCTGCAATATTTTTAGGAGTTGGAAAATTGAATGTAAGTATACCGTCATCTCTAGTTTGTCCATGACTACATATCTGAAGTGTCATAATTCGACGCAACTTCATATTAATGTGGAGGACAGTGACATGAAGTGGCGTCAGGGCTCCCTTAATAAGTGCTGGATGGGAAACTCCCATTACCTGCGACCCCAAAGGTCCACTTCCAGTAGGGGAAAACTACTAACCGATAAATGTTCGTGAGTCTCGCGTAGGCCTTGTCTGCGGCCTGAATCTTAGCTTCTGGTCCCCATCAGTATCATTAAAGGTTCGAAAGTTGAAGCTACCTCTAATCCAGATTTTATTAATTTATTATTAAAACTTAATTTGAAATTGAATTTTCCCAGGATCATCATTAGTTACTTTCCAAGTTGCTTAATTTTATCCTAACTTTTCAAGTTATACATTAAAACTATGCCATAAAATGCTCGAATTTGTATAAAGGCAAAGGCATTTTTCGGCATTTTTGCACAAATTAACATTAAGATAGTATTTGTAAGTAGTTTATATATTAATGTTGATTAAAATAATAGTTGAAAACTCCTTTTATTTATTAAATACAGGATCATCAACTGGACTTCATGAAATACTCTGACCATTGGAGAGGAACATCAGCCACAATTGTGCCCATAAAAGGTTGTCATATCTGGGGTGCTATCTGGCGTCTTCATAATAATGACTTGCCTGCTTTAGATAAGTAATAATTTCTATGATAACATTCAAATAAGTAGCCCTTTTGTAGTAAATTTATTAAGATAATGTTGTTAGTAACATATTATTATCTAATATTAAAAAATATTTAGATGTAGATATAATGTTATTCTGTTTTATAGTATTAATATCTTTGTTATGTGAAATAGGCACATATCATCAAGTTATGGATAAAAGCTTGTTCAACCATATTAAAAAGCAGATATGAGCACAATTAATGTAATATGTATTTATAATATTAAAATTAAACTAATATCAACTAGATCTATGAAAAATATCAAAATTATAATAGTATAAATATAAAATCATTTACACATTTAAACATCTACGAATATTTTTAAATGGGTGCTTTTAATCTTCAGATATTTGCAGATGATTTCAATATATATTGCAAGGACAATGTTTTTTATTCATGTAATGAAATATGGGATCCACATTACCACTATTATTGCCAAGAATTATTTCAATTCCATACTAAATTTGAATAGGGGAAAGATTAGATGACAATATTTAAATACATGTGCTGATTTAATTCTAACTTTGTCCTGCTTAAATTGTTAAAATGTTCAATTCTACCAAAATTGTGATCTATCAAAATGTTTTGAGGAAAATAATTAATTGTCTCATATGTAATAATGATATTGCCATTTCTATAATTTTATATATATAGTTTATTAGAAATCTTTGGATTTTTATTTGTTTAAACATTAAATTTTCAGACAGGAAGGTGTTGAGACCAATTGGTATTACCCTAAAAAGGTAATAATTCATATGCCAAGTGGATGTAGTATAGAATGCCGCACATATCAACAGACCATAAACCCACCAGTCCGAGCAGATTTGCCATTTGAAGATCGGCCCTCTATCACTTATTTAGATTGCATTATAAATGGTGCTTTGGAATGTAAATTGCCAGAAATATATATAGAACAATTGAAGAAAATACCACATAATGGCCAAAAGGCTTCTCCAAAAATGATAGAAAAATTGAAACAAGCAGGTGATTTTAAGGATTACTAATTAATGGATATTTTTGGAAACAATTTGTAAATATAACTATTTATGTACATGGTAAAACTGTTGTTTGCCTAAGTTAATTTGTTATCTAGTTGTTAAACATTAAATAATCAAAATTCTTGTTATAGCTATTTATACATTCCAAGTAATGATAAAATCAGAAATAAAAAAGTCACAAACAATTTTCTATTTTTCTTATGGAAGTAATTTATGTACATTCAAGCTTCAACTTCATAATATTGAGGCTGAATTTGTTTCTATAGGTCGTTTAGATGTAAGTACAGTGATATTAATGCAATATATAAGAATTACAATTTGGTTTTAATGTAATATATTTAAATTAAATAAAGATTACATTAATTTACAGAATCACAGGCTGGATTTTATTAAATATTCGAAATTTTGGGGTGGCCCTACGGCAACAGTAGTACCTACTGCAAATGCTCATGTGTGGGGTGTTATATGGACAGTCCATATAGATTACATAAATACCCTTGATAAGTATGTATTTTTAGGCTTTCCGATGAATAAATTCCATGTAATACTTTGATGATTGAATGTAAATTACATTTTGTTATGCTACAGACAGGAAGGGGTGGATATAAAAAGATATTATGTTAAATATGTTGAAATACTCACGCCATACTTGGGCTCGTTCAAGTGTCGTACATACATTCAAAAAGTAAATCCTTTGACTAGAGGTGACAAGAATATAGTACCTGTTGAATGTTACCCTTCTTGCTCATACAGAAAAGTAATAATTTGGGGTGCCATTGAACATAAACTGCCAGAGTATTATATTGAAAGCCTAAAGAAATTGAAACACAATGGAGAGAAAGGATACTTTAAAATGGAGAACCTTTTAAAATGTTATGCTAAAAATGAGCCTTGCAAATGTAACTTTCCTGAACAAATTACTCATAAGAGAATTCTCAACTTAAAAAAAATTAGGCACCAAAAATAATGATTAAAATGATATATGTAAAGTCAAATATATATATATATATATATATATATATATATATATATATATATATATATATATATATATATATATATATATATATATATATATATATATATATATTAAAATAATATAAATAATCTAATAAATATATATTAAAATCGCAATGAATTAAAAACTTTTTTAAATTGATATATCAATTTTATTGGTTTTTGATAATTACAGGCTTCGTTTTTAACTCTGTATAAAATATATAATTATACACGGGGGTTTTGTAGGATACATTAATATTCAAAGTATACTATTTTTTGTAACTTTTTATTAATAGGCATTCAGTACTTATTAAATTAAATATAAAAATTACATTATCTTAATCGTTTGGTGAAATTGTATGTAAATTGAGCACGAAGCACAACGCCACCCCCACATTCATATATTATATATAACCACGCATACAATTCATACAAGGAACACATTTGGAAATTATCTTTTATCAGTCAATAAATTACGAATAATGTAATTAATAACTAAAAATAAGGTAACTAATTGCCTTAATAGGTGGAAATGACAACAAATAAATAGTAAATACTGTAGATAAGAGCATGTGTGAAGTAGGAGTGAGTGAGTCCGCAGGGAACGCTGTGTGAGGCAATGTTGTGCGAGACTCCCACATGGCTGGCTTTGCCCTCCACCTCTCCAACTTATTGCTTTGCCACCATTGCCTCGTATACGATTGGTAGCATGGATGTTGTTCTGAAGCGATTTTTTAAAAGCTTCTTGACAAGAAAATATATAACTCATTATTGTCAATGATTCTTTAGTAAGAGAAACTAATTCATCAACTATTCATTTGGATATAGTTTAAATTTTGTTTTTGTAACCACTATGATTTTCTATACAATGTGTCCAGCAAATAAGTGGCGGGTGGTAGGCGACATAGCAATTCGGCTCGCTCGGTTGCAGAGAAACTGTACGAGGCGACCTCCTGACAATTAGACTCCGTTTTAATGTAATCTTGGATGCAATACAGCATTCTAGCGAATTGAACAATGTTATACTAAGTTCACTCATTCGAGTGAGATTCGCTCTACAACTAAAAAAAAGACTTCCATTTCAATTTACTCTTAAAATTGTATTTTTCACAAACTAAGCAAAAGGCACTGCAATTTTTAAAAATAGACATTGAGTGTATCTTTATAAAACAACTTGAAAATGGAAAATTTAATATAGCTAATTAATGAAAATATAGTATAAAGTAATGCGTCGTGCCTTGAGCCCTCGACGACGACACTGTAATGTAGTTTGTAATTCCCACCACTTGTTATATTTGACTTATGTGTATTTACGAGTATGGAACTGGGCTATTTGAATGCAATTGTAATGGCATAAATGCTTTAATTTGTCGCGCATTTCACGTTACTCGCAAACAGTAATACAATAGAATTAAATAAGACCAGGTACGAAGGTGGAATCACATGTCGAAACATTTATCTAACCATGTCTGATTCCTTACAATCAACAATCCTGCATTCCTCTGAAGGCTGGATTTTTGAAGGCACTCGTTTATATCCTTATATGACAATAATAACGTTATAATTATAAAACTCGAATTTAGACCTCGTTTCTGTTACGAAGCGGAATCCAATGTTCGGAATTCTTATATATTGGAATCTAATTTTAGTTTTCAATGTTTGTATTGTTAATGTAATATGGGATGGATATGTAGCTGGTCTATATAATGTCTATTGAAATAGGACATAATATCTAAATTAAGACGTGTATAACCTCACAATGGTAAGTCCATAATTTATGTTAACAATTTCCCTGCTCCAACATTATGTTCATAGTGTCAATGATCTGCAACTCTTATCATTTATCAGCGATTGAACAGCCTGACATTATTTCATATGCATTTTACCTAAACAAAGAATAACATGGAAGTCAATTCTGTTACAAAAGTCATAACTTAGATTTAATAATGACACACTTGTCCCCTCTAAATATTCTAATCCGCACTTAAGTATAAATAAAATCAGCTCTAGTATATTTCAAGTTCATTAATTAACACGATTTCACTGGTAATTTATATGTATTTATATACAGTGGTCTTGCAAATTGGCTACGCTTTGGCTATAGAGTGTAGGCATTTTATTCTAAATAATGGAAATACAACTATGTATAACAACAGTATATCAACTATCGTGTTATAATTGATTGGGAACAATTTGTTTTAGCTTCGTTACGGAACCAGCATAATATAGATGGAATGTGATTTTTTTTGTAATAATAAGATTTCGAATATAAAGGTAGTAATTTCCACAAACCATCTAAACAATGGGGTTTTGTTAAATAACGTCTGAATATATGAATTATATCAATATCGATATGACTGAGATTATTATTCATCTTAATTGCAAATATAGTAAAAAAATATAGAGGCAAAGATAGTTATTAATCCAAATGCATGAGTTACTCTTTATTATAAATTAATATCTCCCGGTTAAAAATTCCATGAATGTTATATAAAACGGGCAATGAGTATTATAATCATAAATATTTATTAAGTGTAACAAGTAACAAATTCGTGTACTGACCACCCACTTTCCAATGAGGCGTCTATACTAAAACGTACTCGACACAAATTTGATACTTGTTGGAAACAAATTCTATAGTAACAGAAGTTGGCCGGTTAAATATCAAGAAGTTAATAAAGATAATTTGTACATCTATGTAACATAACCTATACATACTTTACACCTTACAAGATAAACTTAACGATAATAGGCTGCGTCATGAATGACATCGATTCAACTACATATATTACTGAGGTAAACTAATATAGGATTTACGTCGAAACATATCGACTGAATATAGCTTCAGCAAAAATATTCATGTTCCTGATATGAAGTTAACCTTCGGGCGAGACAGCCAACACGAGCTCTGCGTCAGTTAACAAAGTAATTATGTACACGAATATTTTATCCGAAACGTCTCTGCAGAGAGCACACTCCATGTGCAATAAATTACCCGAAAAAATACAGAGAAGATTCGAAAGTTTATATTGTCTACAAAGTAATACAAATACAGTCACATAATTGCATTGTGCATGTCATAAGCGGTCGCGGAATCGCATTGAACACAGAAGTGTGTGGAGTGGGCACACTTCGCGAGTTTTATCGCGCATCCGCTTTAGGCTACTGAACTTAGTTTTACACAATCACTATAAGTACAAGACAACACGGAAACTTTAGGGATCGGTATTGGTGGTTGGGAAACCAGTATAATCTAATACTTTGAAAGTTATTTTATTCTTTTATCAACAAAATTTATTTTCTAATTATTTCCTGGTCTATGCAAATTTACCGTGTTTTGTGTTGATTGCCACTAAAACTATTTCTTATATTTCATGACTGATATTTTGCATTCGTAACCGTAAATATTTGTGACCGATGGTTATTTGTTGATAATTATCGTTATAGGTTAGGTGTACAACAATGATTGTCAAAAAAGTAAATGGTGAATACAAAATGTTTTGTCTCTAAAGTCAAACTAACTGTCAAAATTTAATATATTAAATATTAGAAGATGTAACTTGTAAAATATCTTAATAGGCATATTCATTAATTCAATTTATTTTCGAAGATTAATTTTTTACATGTATCGTTAATATTTGACATCGATCGACAGATATGTCGTACAATACCTAGGTACATACAGCCAACGACAGCAATGTCGTGTAAGGTATCGAGTTCGTATAGAGGGTTCGAAAAAATAAATAAAACAAGGCGAACATTTCACTACCTACACTTATAATTAGATTCGAAGAGCCGAGCGTGCAACGGTGCGACGCGGGCCTGAGGTAGATAGGTGTGCGGCGCGAAGACGCGAGGCCGAGCTAGCAACCAGTGGAGGCATGGTCTCGCAGCGCGCCGTTGGGCCCAGGTTTGGCCGCGGCCGCGGGCGCGGGCGCCAACGGTTCGGCGGCTGCGTCGTCCGAAGTACGAGAGCGCAGCGACGACAGTTCGCGCACCCAAGACGCTAGACGCCCCGATACGCCGAACAGGTTCGAGCCCGAACCTGTAGCCACTGCGCCTACATTCACTTCCTCCATCTCCTGCTCCTCATCTGTAAACATAATTGACTATAATTTAGCAAGAACATAATTTTTTGCTTCAAGGGTTTAAAGCAATCGTGGATTTACACATTTATCACTTAAAGGCTATTTAAAATTGGCACCCCTACCCACCTCTACAATTCGATAACATGTATAGTTCACTATCATATTAAAATTTTTATCAAAAATGGTTTACAATACGTATGTTATTAATTTTTTAATTTCTGATTGAAAGCAAATTAATTACATTTGACAAATAGTGCTTATTTTCAAGATTTGAATAAAATGTTTCCTAATGTATTTTCAAAACAATCTACATTCTCTTAATAATTCGGTAAACAAGACTGTTCAGATTTTTATTTAATAATTATTAATTATGGCAGTAATTAATATACTTATATAGAGACGAGTTCGTAATTTGTGTTCATTAGGATTTCGGTTGTCATAATGATCCATTCTAGGGCCGGGAGTAAGGAAGCTGTTCGTCCGGTTCTGACTGACTGGGTGAACGGAAGGCGTACGTCGCTTACTTTTCGACTGATGCACGTACTTAAAAGACATGGATGTGTTGGCAAGTACTTGTGCTGCAATTAAAGAGAACTAACGACTAAATGCCATCCATTGTTACTGATTTCGAGATGATTGTATACAACAGCATCACTTACCCGAAAAATTTTAAATGAAAAAAGCGAACGTTAGGGCAAGGCAACGTTATCATATAGCAGGTTTTTTTTTAATTCAGCAAAGCTTGCCTTTGTGTCGTGCCTGCCGTGAAAAAATTTTATGCATTGATTTTCATTTCTAAATTTTGTTTATGGAAAGTAGAACAAAAGCAAAATATTCGAGTGGATTACGAGAAGATTCCAAAAATTTAAAAATTATTTTTTCTTTTATAGTGATGAGAGCTCTATCGTACCAAATACATGAGACAAATTGTGAATTATGTCATATGTGCGACTGTAGATATACGATAGATACATCACACTCTAGTGACCATATACTATAGCTTGCCAATCAATTCTTAATAAATGTTTACAAATTCTTCATAGTCAAATCGCTTTATAAAGAAATATTTCAAGTGACCTTTGAATGACATACAAAATATCAATCTCCAGAATAGATAACGGAAATAGAGTGAAAAATATCCTCCTTTACAAGTTGTACTGGTAATTTAATAAATTCTACTATAAAATTTGTAAATATAAGGTCTAGAATTTAGACACTAGTGATAAAAATGTTTTTAAATATCACTTCAAAAATGCTTTTTCAATTTTAATATGTTTTGTTGTGGTTTGTCAGAAATGAACTACATATGTATCTACTCTCAAGAATATTTACAAAAAATGGTTAATGTACATATATTAAAACTTGAAGTAAATCAAAATAGATTTGTATCGTTTTTATATGTTTATCTGTATCATTTTTTGATAAAAAATATTCAAATAATAATACACTATACCTACATTATCTCAAAAGTAATTCGACGCTTCAAACGGTGTATATCATCATCAAAAAAGAATTTTCTCCTACACATTGGCAATGGAACAATTTCGCTATGCTTATCCGGGTAATCGGTATCTACATCAAATCATTCTCATCTATAAAAAAATTAAGTATCGATTGGTATTTGAACTCAAAACCATTGGCTCAGTAGGCAGGCTAATCAATGAGGTTTATCCAGAATTCAAGTTATAAGCTTTTTGTCATAAACCGATAAAAGTATAAGTTAATGAGACACGTTATATATCAGTTACTTGCGGTTCACATTATAAATGTATCTATATTATTTAGTACTGTTTTAAGTGTTGGTTATATCCTAACTGATTTCGGTGTACTTGAAAATCATGAAACCGAACGAATTGTTAGTCATATGAGCAATAGTGTTGTTGTTCACAATGAGCAGTATTTTTGAAAACGTCTAGTCTGGACACCTACAACCCCAGAGGTACTAGAACCGCATTGCTTGCTTTATGCAATTCAAATGTAAAAAAAACACTTATTTATATAATGTACATAAATGTTGTCGGCGATAGATAGAAATAACAAATAAATGTTATCAGTGAATTATAAACGTGGTATTTCCCTACGCCTTTACTTTTTATCCTTACTTAATAATTATATAAATTTAATTAATTGAAAACATCTAACTACACATCTACTACATTCCAAATCTAAAATTCTAATATAGCTATAGAAAGCAGCTAATGATTACAAGAAATACAATTTTGTTTCAAGATTAAGTTAGCCTTGGTCGTACTAGACCATATATATTTTAAGAAACAACATAATAAGAACTAGTTAATGAAATAGCTTCTACTGCATATGTAAAGGATGTACAAATGTGTGTTATCTACTTGGTTTTTGGTCACTCAGGAAATGATAACAAAGTGTTTGTGGCACAACAACATGCAACCATACTCGTATTTCTATACCGCTACTTACGGACATCAGACATCAGTGGCCTGTCCCCTTGGCTCACACTACGCACGTCGAACCGTCAACCGTGCGAACAAACAAGTCTCCCATTATCATCTCTTGTAATAAAACGCGTTACGTGATTTTATTGCGTGCTTTTGCTGTTATCATTTACTGAAATGTGCCAAAAACATTCATACACTGTACCATTAAACATTACCGGGACAGTATAAAACAAATTGAGTCACATAAATTATTTCTGTCAAACGCACCCCTTAACACTACATATAGAGGGAACAAAATACTTTCAAGAAACCATTACAAAACGTAGAAGCCAAATTGCTAACAGAGTGAAGTTTGAGAAACGAAATATAATTTCTTATGTAAGAGAACTAAAGAATCGGAATTTTTTTTAATTTTTTCTTAATTTTAGCATAATTCTAATCTTTATCACTTTCTCTATAGTTTCATAATCCGCTAGAGTGAAAATTATTAAGTGAATTCTATAACATAAGTTAACAAGGCTTTACTCTAAAAATAATATGAAAGGGGAACATGCGGTACAAAAGTGCTAAAAATCCTCCATATATTAATAATTTTAATATCAAGAACCCATCTATCTAATTTTACACATATTCTCGATTTATGTTATATTTTTGCAAAAACAATTAGCAAATAGACAAACGAATATTATTTCATCAATCAATATATTACTTAAAGTTTCCTAAGATATTTTTAAATTAAAAAATAAAATATGGGATTTTGGGTCTATCTATATATAGTTTTGGCTATAATTTTAGTTCGAGTGGATACAATCGATACCGTAACCAGACATAGATAAGTATTATATAATTAAAACCCGTTCATCAACCTTACTATCTGTACTGGGAGATTACACCGAACATGCTTAACTCGAGCGAACAGTTAAAACTGCTGTCAATAAGCGATGTTGGCTGTAGATGCGTTATAATACAGTCGACTTTTGATAATTCAAACCTATAATTCGAAGTTATAGTTGTTTATTGGTACACTCGGTAATTCAAAGAAAAAAGCAATCCATAATTATCAAAAACACGCGATAATTCGAAATTCTTTCACGCAAACACTCGACAAATCGAAATATGGATTTCCAGTTTAGCTATTAGTGAAATATCTTACTGATTTATAAGAATATGTATGTGATTGGTATGCTCCAATAAATACTATTTAAATTAATAAATACTACATTTTAATATTTCAATAAATACTACTATCAAAATTTGAACGTTTTTTGTTTTCCTCTTGGTATTACAAACCTCACAACATTTCGAACTCTTAGTAATTCGAAATATTAGAAAGGGCCCTTAAACTTCGAATTACTAAGAGTTCGAAATGTTGAGAGGTTTGTATTACTCAAAGTATTATTCACTGAAAAATGACTACGGGCAAACACCCCATGGAGTACACCAAGAAACCACGGCCTCCAGTTCCCGGGTGCCCCATTATTCCTGGCCAAGGTAGCGGTCATGGTTACGATGGGGCGGGGGGTGCGAAGAACCCCCGGGAGTGGTTAGGCTACCGACACAAACTGGACCTGGCGATGTACAATGGACGAAGTCTGCGGCACGACGAGAACGTACACGTACTCGTGGTAGAGCTGGAAAAGATAAGGTGGCACATTGTTGGACTAAGCGAAGTCCGTAGACAGGGGGAGGACACGCTGGTCCTGCAATCTGGCCATCTGCTCTACTACCGAGAGGGTATAGTCTTTCCCAAGGTGGCGTGGGATTCCTCGTCAACAAAGTCCTCACCGACAACATTGAAGAAATATCCAGTGTGTCGGCGAGGCTTGCGTACCTTGTACTCCGGCTATCGAATAGATATAGTCTAAAGGTAGTGCAGGCATACGCGCTCACGTCAGCACACCCGAATGTGGAAGTAGAGGCTATGTATGAAGACATAGCCAAGGCCTTACATAATACCACAAAGGCCCACTTCAATGTTGTCATGGGGAACTTCAATGACAAAGTAAGGCTGCAAACAGAAATCGAATCGATTATGGGACCACATGGTTTTGGACAGAGAAACCACAGGGGATAAATGATGGTCAACTTCCTGGAGAAAGAGGGGCTCTATCTGATGAATTCCTTTTTCCAGAAGAAGCCCCAAAGAAAGTGGACGTGGCGAAGCCTCGATACTGTGACAAAAAATGAGATTGACTTCATCATGTCGTCAACAAAAGACACATATTCAGAGATGTCTCAGTGATAAATAGGTTCAATACCGGCAGCGATCACCGAATCGTGAGAGGCACTCTGAATATCGACTTCAAGATTGAAAGATGTCGTCTGGTGAAGTCCACGCTCCGACCGACTCTGCTCGAAACTGTAGCGGGATTTCAACGCTTCCAATTGGAACTTAAAAATAGATTCGACATACTGGAACCCACTTTGGACATTGACGAGGACCTCAACAGCGTGGTGAAGACCTTGAGGGACGAAGGGAACAGGTTTTGTGGAAGTAAGGGTATGGGCCGAAAGTCCAAGCTCTCAGACGAGACACTACAGTTAATGGACATGCAGCGTGAAGTGACCACACATGGGGAACAGGTGGTACTCACCAAGCTTATCAGGAAATGCGTGCGGCGGGACATGCGTCGCTCTAATGCTGAAGCCATTAAAGAAGCAATAGAGCGCCACAAGGGCCCTAAAGTATTTGCACAAAAGCTTGGGAGAAGCCATCTCACGAAATAAAAAACCCAGGATGGCAGAATACTCACGTCGAAGTCTGAGGTTCTCGGTGAGATCGAAGACTTCTACGGCAAACTATACGCTTCTCATGCACCACAACCTGAACCCGTTTACAATGATCCCAGAGCCACGCTTTCCCGCCACTACACCGACGAGCTGCCAGATATTGCCCTCGAGGAGATGGAGTTGGCCCTCGGACAACTTAAAAATGGAAAAGCCCCGGGCGAATTACTGTGGAGCTCTTAAAAGCAGGAAGTCGACCCGTGCTTAAAGAGCTCTGCAGAATATTTAATTCTGTCGTGTAGAATGGGAGAACTCCTCGGGCATGGAACAGGAGCATAATCGTCTTATTCCACAAAAAAGGTGATAAGACGCTACTCAGCAACTATAGGCCCATCTTGCTCCTGAGCCATGTCTATAAGTTGTTTTCCAGGGTCATCACCAATCGAATCGCACGAAGACTTGACGAGTTTCAATCCCCAGAGCAGGCTGGGTTTCGAGGAGGATTCGGTACCATAGACCACATTCACACAGTGCGGCAAATTATACAGAAAACAAACGAGTATAATCAGCCCCTGTGCTTAGCATTTGTGGATTATGAGAAGGCCTTTGACTCCATTGAGACCTGGGCTGTCATGGAAGCCTTGCAGCGGTACCAGGTAGATCATCGATACATCGAGGTATTGAGATGTCTTAACAATGCCGCCACGATGTCCGTTCGAGTACAGGGCAGTCAAACAAAACAAATCCAGTTGTATTGCGGGGTGAGACAAGGGGATGTTATATCCCCGAAACTGTTCACTAAGGCACTGGAAGACGTTTTCAAGACGCTAGACTGGAAAGGACGAGGCATAAACGTAAACGGTAAGTACATCTCACACCTGCGTTTTGCCGATGATATCGTGATCTTGGCAGAATCGCTAGAGGAACTGCAAGGGATGCTGAACAGCCTAAATGAATCCTCTCGACGAGTCGGTTTGACCATGAACTTTGATAAAACTATCGTCATGGTCAATGATCATTTGGATCCACAACCGACCGTCGTCAGTGGTAAAACTCTCAAAGTTGCCCAGGAGTATATCTACCTCGGGCAAGTCTTGAAATTGGGTGGAGACAACTTCTAGAAAGAAGCCGATAGAAGGATTCAGTTAGGCTGTGCAGGATTTAGGAAACTCCGTCCGGTCTTCTCGTCGCCCATACCTTAGAGCCTGAAGACGAAAGTCTTCCACCAGCGTGTCCTACCCGTACTCTCCTACGGCGCCGAAATGTAGACGCTGACAGTCCGTCTGCTTCATAAGCTCAGAGTCGCTCAGAGACCTATGGAGAGAGTTACGCTCGGAGTTTCTCTGGTAGATATGTTTCGGAATGAACAAATCCGCCAGAGAACTAAAGTCACCGACATAGCCTTTCGAATTAACAAACTTAAGTGGCAATGGGCTGGTCACGTTTGTCGGAGATCCGACGATCATTGGAGCAGACGAGTGCTGGAGTGGAGATCGCGTCTCGGTAAACGTAGTGTGGGACGCCCCCCGGCTAGATGGTGCGACAATCTGCGCAGGGCAGCTGACAGAAACTGGATGCATGTAGCCGAAGATCGGGCTAGGTGGCGCTCCATGAG